>LPNX010735174.1:110531-180184 GCA_001517045.1 Pseudotsuga menziesii
TAATCATGGAGCATCGCCCTCGCTACTGCCACAATAGACCTGTTCTTCCTTTCCGCTACTCCATTCTGCTCAGGAGTATAAGGAACCGTCAGCTGTCTCTGAATCCCCTCCTGTGTACAGAATGCGCCGAACTCCTTGGAGCTATATTCACCCCCATTGTCCGACCTCAATGTCTGGATCTGTCTACCTGTCTGCTTCTCCACAAGGGCTTTGAACCCTTGGAAGACTCTCAATACAAGCTCAGACTTCTTGCTCCTCAAGAAGTAGATCCAGGTCTTCCTGGAGTAGTCATCTATGAAGCTGATATAGTACTCGAAACCTGTCAGGGACCGTGAGGTCATGGGACCACATATATCAGAATGGATCAAATCAAGCACCCCGGCAGCTCTAGTGTCACTGCTTGGAAAAGCAGTCTTGGTGTACTTTCCCAAAGCACACCCTCTGCATACATCACTCTGCTCTGTGCTGAACTCAGGTAAACCTGTAACCATACATCTCAACAATCTCAGAGCTGGGTAATGTAAGTGGGCCATCCTCCGATTCCAAAGCTCACAAAGCTCGTTGCTGCTGCTATGTGCCAAAGCACACTGTGGCTAAAACAATAACCTGTACATCTTCCCACACCTGACACCAATGTCCATGGCACCGGACATACCTGTGGTCTTGGGATATACCTGTACTCTCCCATCCGAAAAGCACACCCCAAGCCCCCTGTCCTCAATAGTGGAAACTGATACAAGGTTCTTTTTCAGCCCCGGAACATACAACACATCTCGCAGAGTCATGGGACTCATGGACTCCCTCTGAAATGTGATGGTACCCCTACCAACAGCTCTCACAACGGTGTTGTCCCCAAGGACAACCTCCACATCCCTACCTGACTCTGACAACTCTGAGAACACATCTCGAGCCCCTTTCATGTGGCTCGTGGCTCCACTGTCAATGTACCAAGTAGAAGAGGTGGATGGACCCCCCTCATGTCCTGCCAACAAGGAATGCTCCCTGTCCTGATCCATATCTATGCTGGTGGCTAGTGTGACTCTCTCTCTCTCAGTCTGGCCAGCATAAAGGGAAAACTCCCTCTGAAATGCAACACTGAACTCATCAACCTCAGCTGAGGCTGCAGTCTGTTGTCCCTGCCCCTTCTTCTTCTTCTTGCTTGGACACTGAGAGGCATAGTGTCAAACGCCTGACAAGCATAGCACTTGATTTTACTCAAGTCCTTCTTCTGTCCACTCTGCTGACCCTGCTGCTGCTGCTTGGCCCCACCCTTCTTGGGGCCCTTCTTCTTCTTCCCCTTGGCTGCCAAAGCCACATCCTCATCATCAGCTCCTCTCTGAGAAGTACTACCCTGCACGAGACCCCTCCTGGTCTCCTCCTGTACAAAGTCATCCCATAACCTCGCCCAGTCAGGGAGGTTCTCCCTACCCACAATGGCCTGCACAAAAGCACTCCAGGACTTTGAAGCCCCGTTCACCGCTATCTGCACAAGCTCTGGAGAGTCAATCTCTCCCCAACTGCTGCAAGTTCATCCCGAACTGCAGAAATCCGAGTAAGGTATGCTATGACCCCCTCACCTCCATTCATCCTGATGCTCTTGAGTTTTTCCCTGAGAACCATTTTCCGGTTCTCATTAGAACTCTCATACAAGGTGGTCAAGGCTGTCCACATCTCATGAGCCTTGGTCTTTCCGGAAATGTGAGGAATGATGTGATCATTCACGGCATCATGTATAATCCTTCTGGCTTTACAGTCCAACTTGTTGAAGGCTGCAAGGGCTGCTGCATCCGTAGATGCAGGAATGGTTATGGGGTTTGTAGTAGTGTTCCTCACTATGTCTGGCCATAACTCATTCTCTTCAAGTAACAGCAAAATCCTAGCCTTCCACGGCACAAAATTCCCTGCCCCATCCAGCCTATCCTCCAATCTAAGTCCTGTAGCCATCCCAACAACAACTCAACAAAGTGTTGTTCACTTAACAGAAGTAAAATAACAAAAATTTCTGAATGCTGCAATTTTCTGTGTGTCTGCAAAAATCACTGTTTCTGCCCCCTTAGCTCTGATACCATGTTGAAAAACTGAGATTTACTGTTTGCTGGTTTAAATGAACAATTTGTGGTTTTCACTTCAGCCGGTTTTGCATAGGCTTGAAGTTACTTAAAAAATTTGCCGAACACTTTTAAACACACAGTAAAAATTACTTAACAGGCTGAAAACAAATGCATGCACACCATAAAAATTTACTCAGATATTTTTGGCTAATCAGCCCTGGAAAAACCCCCACGGGGAAAACCAGTCAAAGAGGATAGATTTAATTATTTCTTCAGCAAAGTACAGGACAGAAAATTAAATGTGAAAATACAACTTATCTCCACCAGCAGTCTTTTTCTCAAAGTCTGGAAAAATGTTCAGCAAACCCAGCAGTACATTTTTCTCGTTTTCTGTGCCCCAAAACAGCAGTACAAAACAGTACCACTCCTCGATTTCTGTGCTAAAGAAAACCAGGCCGTACAGGCAGTCCGTACAGCGGCCGTACAGGAAATAAATGCCTCGATTTTCGTGCTGTTTAATGCTGTCCGTACAGCATTTATTGCAGCCGTACCTCCTCGATTTCTGTGCTATTTAATGCAGGCCGTACCACCTCGTTTTTTGTGCTGGAGAATTAATGCAGCCGTACCAGTCCGTACCACGAATTTATCAGCATTTAATGCAGCCGTACCACTTCAATAAATGAAGGCCGTACTCCTCGATTTATGTGCCATCCTTTCAGCAGGGAAAGCTCCTCGATTTCTGTGCATTTAATGGTTGTCCTCTTCCTGGAAATTCGTGCCCCTTCTCAGCAAACTCGACCCCTCTCTCAGCTCTCTCTTCTTCACCTGAAAAATGAACAAGTGAATGTCCTTTTGCCTCCCTCATGCTTTTTTTTAACCCTAAGTGAGTTTCTTAATCCAACGGTGGAGAAAGAATCAAATCAATGGCCAAGATGAAATGAGAGTGAAAATCCCTTTTATTTATTTCTCATAAATAAAATCACTCACCCACTTAAATTTATCAAAAAGTGACTTTATTGTCATAAAGTCTCATTAAGTGACATTTAATGTGAGGGTCACCTTTTTCCCTCTTAAAGTGACTTTAGGCAAAAATTAAAGTCACCTAGGGAACATCTGCCTAGTTACAAAAATCAACGCCCCCAACGCTAGTATCTAAACCATTATCATCCTCAGTATGCACCACAGAATCAATATCAACCGCAATACCAGTAGAATCAGTACCCACCGCAACAAACACACCCTCAAGGACAGGGGGGGTGGAAACTCTCAAGGAAGAGGAGGACTAGGCAAAGGAAGAGGTCAGGTCACATGCTATAATTGTGGACAACTGGGTCATTACGGTAGATATTTCCAAGAGCCTGCAAAAACATACTCATATTGTAAAGTGCAAGACCATAATGTGGAGTAATGTCCTCAGTTGATTGCAAAGTGGCAAGCTAGGACAATTACAGGTCCTAACATTGCACAGAATATGAACCCAAACCTAAATCCTAATTTGAACGTCTAGATGATTGCTGCTAAACCAGGAGAACCGAGCATTGTTGTCGTAACACGAGGAGGTTCTATGACCAGAGTTGATCAGGATGTACCACAAGAACAACTATAGCCGCAGGTGCGACCCGCGGGGAAAAATAAAGTGTCAGTCGAAGTCTAAAAGAAGAAGCATGTATTCTTAGATGTGTGACCAGATTTTGTGGATCAAGAGCCGTCAACATCAGTATAAGTCAGGGAGATTCCTGAACTCTTTCAGTAGTTATTCTAGAAGAAGGCACCACAAAAGGTTAGTAAGCTCAAGCCATTTCTGTCAAGTTTCTTAACGTTAATTCAAGATAAAGATGTTGTCGCAAAGCTACAAGTACTGATAAAAGAAACCCCAAAAGAGTCGCAACCAGAAAGAAGAGTTAACCAGGTCAGACAGAAATCCAAAATTGGACGCGAGTTGAGAATGACTACACGAATAGGAAACTACGACATGGATTACATTATCTTAGACATGGTATTGGACGTCAATATTTTGACACGACAAACTTGGGAAAGCATGGGAAATCCATGCTTGGAATGGTCTCCTATCCAGTTGTGACTTGCAAAGCAGGTGAAGGTCCTACCAATTGGTAGGTTGATTCAAGTCCCTGTCGACATTGAAGGGTTGTGCACATTTGTGAACTTTGAAGTCATTAATATTGTTGACGACACAAACCCATATCCCGCGCTTTTGGGGATAGATTGGGCCATAGATAACCAAACCATTATCAATTTCAAGAAAAGGATACTCTCAATCGAGGATTATGAGATGAAGATAGTGTCGCCCATTGATCCATTGGAGGGACAAAGGTACGTTGATCCTATTTACAATGAGGGACAAGGTGATTATCTTGACCAGATCTACAATGTCACTGCCATGCAAGAATATTACATCAATCCAATCACGGATGGAAACCTGAGCTAGAAGAGTGCTAGATCCTGCACATTCGACTCAGGAGATGCCTTATAAAATAGGAAAAACCAGTTACATGAGGTCTCTATGAGGAGATGCACTAGAATTACAAGGTCGATGTGACGGATGGAGAATGAGCTAAGAGAGTCGCCCACCTATGAGGATTTACCTAACCTCACAACCTTCCTGAGTGAGTTTGAAGGACTTGTAACAGATTCATAGCGCTTGTCTATGTTAGATCATGTACTAAAGGCTACACCCGCTAGATGGTGGGGTACACACAAGCAGTTCATAACAAAATGGACACACTGCAGAAGGTTGATGGAAGTCCGATTCAGTGAAGAAGTCACTACCATGAGTCACAAGTACACAGTATTGTCAAACCTTGTTGAGAACATAAATCAGTGTCGCATCGTATTTGCAGAATACCTGCAGCAAGAGTGGGTACATCATCTCATTCACACGTTGGAAATGACACCTCGAAGCTGGTATAAATATATGGAGTTACGACAAGGAACTCAGGATTGGGAAGATATAGCTAAACAGTTTGTGCACACATTTGAGTTTGCTGATGAGCAACCCATAGTTGATGCTGCACTTCATACGATCAGAGAGAAGATATTTGTTGAAATCCCTACAAAAGAGGAAAATTCCCACTAGTGCAACACGACCATCTAGCAATGGATGGATTGTTACAATCTGACTGGAGACCTAGATGATGACCCAACTAAAACAAATATACTAAAATCAAAGGGCCCACGCGCAGTAGAAGGAAGTGGTATTTCGAGTGACCATTTCCTAAAGTCGCTCAAAATCAAGAAAGTAAGCATTAGGTCGTGAAAGAACCCAAAGTTCACCAATATAGGAGATTATTAAGATGAAGAAACAATCACGAAGATCACAAAGTTACTGCATGAATACCAGGATCTATTCCTCACCAATTTCATAGAGATGAAGGGAATAGTAGGATATCTGGGAGAAATGAAAATACCCTTGAAACCAGATGCTAGACCGTTTAAACAGTGACCATATAGGTTGAATCCACTATATAAATAAAAGGTAAAAGTTGAATTGGATCGCATGCTTGACGCAGGAATCATTGAACCTATTGAGGAGTCATATTTGATCAGCCCTATAGTGATCCAAGATAAGAAGACAATAGACGAAGTGAGGATCTGTGTCGACCTAAGGAAACTGAATGACAGATGCCTGCACGATCCATTCCCAACATCGTTCATAGATGAAGTATTAGAAAGCATTGAAGGACAAGATATGTATTCATTCACCGACGACTTCTTTGGTTATCATCAAGTCAGAATCGTGAAGGAGGATCGCCACAAAACAGCCTTCGTCACAGAATGGGGATGCTACGAGTATATAGTAATTCCCTTTGGACTCAAGAATGCACCTGTTATTTTTTCTAGAATAGTAGTCTCTTCTTTTAAATATTTCATTCATAAGTTTCTTGAGGTCTACTTTTATTATTGGACTGTGTTTGGTCTAGTAAGAGACCATATTGAGAGTTTGCGCATGATGTTGGTCCGCTGTCGCCAGTATCAGATCATGGTTAATTCCAAGAAATGTATTTTTCATGCACCATTTGGTGTTATATTGGGTCACGTCATGTGTCATGATGGTATTTTGGTTGACCCAATGAAAGTTGCAATTATACTTGACTTACCACCACCTGCATCAGTCATGCAACTCAGATCAGTGTTAGGACACACACACTACTACAGAAAATTCATCAGAGGATACGCCGAGATCACTGCACCTATGGAAAAACTATTGAAGAAAGATGCAAAGTTCCAGTGGACACCAGCTTATCAAGAAATCTTGGACAAATTGAAGAATAAGATGGCCACTGCGCCAATACTTGTATTTCCAGACTAGAATAAGGTGTCCACATTCTTGTCAATGTGTAGGGTGAGGGTGCGCAAAAGGGTGCGCTTGACCACCCTATTTCTTTTGCTAGTAGGAAACTGTCAACAGCAGAGAAAAACTATACAACAATAGAAAGGGAAGGCCTCGCAATGGTCCATGCACTACAGAATTTCTGACACTACTTATTGGGTGGACATTTTCAAATGTACATTGATCATTCAACATTGAAGTACATGATCAACAAGCCAATGTTGGGGGGAATATATGTAGATGGCTCCTCCTATTTCAATAATTCGACTTTGAAGTTGTTGTTAAACATGGTCGACTGAATGTTGGTCCTGACTACTTGTCAAGGATAGAAAGTGGTGAAGAACCAACTAGTTTGGAGGATAACTTGCTTGACGCGTAGTTGCTTGCAATCACCATGATGGATGATCAGGATAAGGAATTGAACGCTATCATTCACTTCTTAAGCACAGGATATGCCCCTGAATGGTTCTCCACTAACCATAAGAAACATCTAGTTGTCAAAGCTGCTGATTACACACTAATTGCAGTACATATGTATAAATTTGGCGCAGATAAAATATTGCGATGTTGTGTCTTTGACCATGAGCGACAGTGGATAATGAGTGAAGCAAATGCCGATGTCGGAGGAGGACACTATGCTAGAAAGGAAACTGTGTGCAAGATATTGCAAGCAGGATTATGGTGGCCAACCATACATATGGATACTTAGAGCTTTTGTCGGTGCTGTGACATCTGCCAAAGAACAGGAAAACCATCATGGCGCGATGAGATGCGGCTTGCGCCGTAGATAACCCTCTAGGATTTTGATAAATGTGTTGTTGATTTCATTGGACCGATCAGTCCATCATGGAAGAGGACTGGAGCATGCTACATTATCACTACGATAGAATACTTAACCAGATGGGTTGAAGCCGCACTTGTTAAAGATTGCACTATTGTGACTGCGGCGAAGTTTTTATTTGAAAATGTGGTGGCTAGATTTGGTTGTTCGGAAATTCTACTAAGCGACCAAGGTACACCTTTTTTTAACAAAATGATTGTTGAGTTTACTACAGAGTTCCAGATTTAGCATAAGAAGATGAAACCCTATCACCCTCAGGAAAATGGAATAGGTGAAGCCTTCAACAATATTATGGAGAACGCATTAACCAAAGTATGCAATGTCCGTCGTGATGATTGGGATCATAAAGTTTCAGCTGTGCTCTGGGCATACCACACAACTTGCAAGCAATTGACAGCACATACCCCATTCAAACCGGTGTATGGAAAATATGTTGTTGTGCCACTGGAGTACATTATGTTGATCCTACGAATTGTTGCACTAATAGAGATGACAATGGAGATGTTGTCGAGCAAAGGCTGTTGTAGCTCATTCAAATGGAAGAAGAACGCTTCATCGCATGATTCCACCAAAACATTGAGAAGCAAAGGCAGAAAGCATGGCATGATCTTCATATCTGGATTAAAACATTTGAATTCGGAGGACTTGTGTTGTTGTATGACAACAAAAGTTTCAAACACCCAGGGAAATTAAAAATGCACTGGCTAGGGCCCTAATAGGATTGCGCATATTACTAATGCGGGTGCATTAAAACTACAGAAACTAGATGGAACATATGTTGCAGGCATGGTGAATGGAATTTTCCTGAAACCTTACTATGATGGCCACGACATACCTGGCTAAGGTTGTGTCATATGTGAAAAAAAAAAGAGAAGAAGAAGAAAAGAGAAAAAAGAGAAGGAAACGATTATGTTGCATGCCTGCGATAGAACCAGGAAAAGCACAGTAAAAAGCGGGAATTCCAGGCTGGACGACAATAAAAGTGCGAATATCCAAAAAATATTGAGAGAGGTATGACAGTGAGGCATAATTAATTCGACGAGTCCAAGTAGAATGACGGCGTGCTTTATGGTCTCATCAGTCATCTCCACCATAACTACCATAACTTCCTTGATAGGTACAGCTCAAAACTCAAGTAGTCGAATTGATGAGGGATGCATCGGTCAAGAATCCCACATGATTGACAAGACCTCAACCTCCCATTGCACGACACACATGTGCCTATAAAGTGGAGCTTCGTCATCAAGTTTCATATTACTTGCACCCGTGAAGAGAGAACCAAAGACGAGATTTGACAGAGCTGAACCCTGTAACAGAGAGTGAGACGAAACCCATGGTCATCAAAATTTCCAATGCGAGTGATCCATTCAATGTAAATTTTTCCTCATCGTGTCATAATGAAAAGGAAATTGAATCACCTGAGGTATAGCAGCCCGACTAGGAACCAGAACTAGAATCAATGGCACGAACAAGAAAGAAACATGTTCCTACAGCCGGTTGGGCCCCTGCTCCACCTTCTGGTTTGGGCCCTGTGTCGAACCCCACTTAGAACCCTGTTTAGAATCCAGCAGTTGCAAGTTTATAACCCATTTTTCAGCCGAGAGAGACTGGAGATTCATTCAGGCCCAAGCTGTCAAAGAAGCGCAAGGATAAGGCCGTGGTAGATATACCTGAGGACCTGATGGAAGAAGATGAGTCAAGATCACCACCATGCAAAGACATTGATGCTGCTGAGGAAGAAGAAAAATTTCCCCACTATGTTTGGCCAAGGAGAGCCAACGTGCAAGAGGTAAGGCTTCCGAATAAAGAACAGATAACCTCAGTGACACCCAAGATCCCCAATGGTGTACCCCTATCGATGAACATAGTTTAGAAGATCTCCAATCTACAGTTTAACGATTGAGACACCCACAAGCATCCGAGACTAGAAAGGAAGAACTACATGGTTACAATTCAAGCCAGGCTGACTGAGCCCCAACAATTAATTCCAATGGAGTCGGCCAGTGGTGTCGATAGCGTGGGCTGGCTGAATCTATTGCTCATGTCGCACTCTGGGCACAACACCTAGGTGACCATGTATGTGAAGCAACTCCTTGTCTGTTTTCATAGAGGATGCTTATGGCTCGACCGACCATACCCTGTCGACGTCGAGCTTATTTTGTCGATAATGGGTCTGTCGAAGGTCAGACATGACCCTGCTCCATATTTGCGCTAGAACAGAGACACCACCAAGATGAAGTAGAAGTATAAACTCCAGCGAGCAGGTAAGGGATTCCTTACTACCCCTGTAGAGGACAACATGGTAATATTTGAAGCCAAAATCTTATCTTGCAAATTGTTGTGCAAGATGAGACCTGCTGAGTGCACCGCTGGCGCGGTAGAGATCGCAGAGCAGTGTGCAGCAGGAGTAATATTTAACCAAGGCCAGGCGTAGGAGGAACCTAAGGCCAAATTTCATTACTCCTGGATTCATCCTAATATCTTTCATTCTGTGGTCCAACCCACTGGATTACCAGCCAATGGATGTCCCAGTGCTTTGCATTGGCGCAAAGTATCACAACCTATGGGAAAATTAAACAGACAAGATTCGTCGACAGATAATAACATCATTTTTTTCTACATGAAAAGGCCCTACATGATGTTATCAAATGGTCCCATGGAGTAAGGATCATGCCAGTGCAGAGATACACGACATTCATTAACTTTCATGTCAAAACCCCAAATTTTCATAAAAATTTAAAATTTTGAATTTACATAAAATGCTGAGAATGCGGTCTGCTAACGGCTAATAGTTATTTATAAAAGATTTGGTTACCAGATTAGTTAATACATAATATTAATTGAGTAACTTAGCATTCTACTATTTAATACAAGGTTAGGTTTAACTTGGGCAATAATTCCTCTTTCAGTTTGTTGATTAGTTTTGTTTTGCAACAAGTAGGTGGAACTGTCTTGGATTCTGGGGCTTACTTAGATTTTAAGCTAACGTAGAAAAGCTAATGTAGAAAGCTTATTTGTCCTTACAGGTTTACAAGTAATAATGATCGAGTAACACCTATTAATTCCATAAGCATTCAGATATATTTCTATTTGCAAAATAAATAGCTCGGTAAATAAGTCGTTACAAATCCATCTACTTCTATGAGGTAAAACAAGTAGTTTGTTTCTTCCAATTATTTTTGTCAATGATATATGTATAGAAGAGTTTCTTTCTTGAATGTAAATAGCGACAGTTATTATTTTTCTTGGTTCACTACTTGTGATCTTTGTCATAAGTTAATTCCATCTAGAGTTTATAACCTGTAATGTTGTAATGATTGTTCTAACAGTAAAATACATTATAGACTTATAATATTGGTATAAGCGACTGCTGGTTATTCATCTTCTGTAATGTAGATTGTTGTCTATAAGGTTCTAAACATTACAGTGAAGTACCAAGTCCTAAGGACTTAGAGTTTAGTGAGGTGGTTTCACTCCAGTTTCTTATTTTATTTTATAGTACTTCTTTTGGATTAAGCCTCTGACCACATTACTTAACTTATGTCAATTCTTCAAGAGAGATTGAAATATTATCTCATGCAATACTAGACAGTTCTAAAAGCTTATGTTACAAAACAAAACATGGAAAAAAAGTTAATAGTACTTGTCATGGTTGGTAAATAGCCAAAAGTTATTATTTTTTGTTGTTTTGAGCTATGTATAGGATTCATAGCCATAATCCGAGTATTTGTCACCCACTGATTTATAATTTCTATGATTTTCAACGATACCTACACCAATTATCTTGTTTATAATACATTCAAGTTTACCAGTAGTCCTGATTATAAACCGATAGGGTTTATTAAAGCTCATGATCCTAATTAAAACTATGTTCTAAAACATTATCAAGTCACAACATAAATGTTGGTGACAATATGATTAGCTATGCATAGTTTGTTAGAGATATTTTATTATCAAAGTTTGGCTAGGAAATGAAATAGCCTTTTTATTTGCATCTCCTAAGTATCATAAGATTCACTTTATAAACCTAGATTCGATAGCTGAAGGCTTATCAACATATGTAATTATAATGTTTATGCTATGACTAATTGGATAATCAATTACTGAAGAACTAAGGTTCTAAACCTAAATAATTTGGGCAAGTATAACCATAACTTACCTTGGGTAAGTATCAACATGCAAATACTTTGGCATTAATACGGTTTATGAGATTTGATGATTTCATGGTCAATCGATAGCTCGATATAAATTAACGTTGAAATATATAGTTCATTTTATAAATTGCAAAGGTGAGAGGAGGTGACGTTAGACCACTCCAATGATTAGATTATGGGTAAATTAATGTATATAAAATAAAAAAATAAGTCTTTGAATTCGCCTTCGTCTCCAACTGTACAACGACTATACTATAGTTTTTGGCAAAAGATTTGAAGGTTTAAAAAATATGTGTTCAAAGCTTATTCCATGCAATCGTTGGTTGACCCAGGATAACGTGGAACCTTCGTAAATGATTGCAATACTATAATATTGAGCCGAGATTATGTTTAAAGGATTGTGCATCAATTTATATTGAATAATTGAAATTTTGATTGCATGCAGGAACTATACGTTTTACCCACTACATGGTTGATTTATTTATGAGAACACGTGGTTCTTTCTCGGCCAAGTGTTGGAAAAATATAAGGGTTTACGAACCCTACTCTTGTCATTCTTCCCCATGTATTTCGACCTTCGAGCTTCTCTGCAATTCCTCCATAGCCGCCATGTTTACCCTACTGTGAATGATAAGAGCTCTGCTTCCTGTTTTTCCATATTCTATCCATCTTTGTTGTCTTCGAAACCTTGCCTGCACCGTCAGTTCTTCCTGCAATGTTTTTGAGGAGAGCCATGACATTTTGCATACAGCTAGGACTATGAGTAGTTTTCCTTGGGTTCATTTCTCCACAACTTGCTTGTTGGGAAATTTTAGAGGGCTATGATTTATCCTGGCAATGATTTGTTAAAGACCGTGACTTATCTTATAGCCTGTTCTGTCACAAGGTTTGTGAGAGCGTGTTCCTATGCATCGGTTTATGACAGTTTTGAGCTCTACTGCCCACTTCTTCCTTGGACATTTCTCCCTTCTCCCAGTGCTGCTGACAGCAGTGGTTTGCACTCGTGAAACCCGTCTCTGTCACAATAGAGATGAAAGGTTTACTTTTCGTCTTGCTGGTGGCGGCGCTCCTGTCCGTTGGTGGCTACATCACCCTTGTTCCCAGGTAAGAAAGGACTCTCTTAACAGTTTTTTTTATTAACTTATTTTTCACTCAGTTTTTATTATAATGCAAGAATATTAACGTTGTGGTTTCTTATATACAGGTGACGGATGACAATTCTCCTTGTTGCTGGTGCAATGAATTGGCTCGGCTTCTTGGTTACGGTAAGCCCTGTTCGACCCATGGAAACCCATACTTGTTCGTTTCTATATGGAACGTTTTCGGTTGGAAGTCGTAGCTTGCGAATAGCCCTTATGGTTTACTATGTCTTGGTTATCTTGTTTATTTTTATGAAACCCTTGCTGTTAGCAGGGTTTTCCGGCTTATGTCGTGACTTGTAAATCTTGTTTTTACTAGATTTGTGTACAGTTATGTGAAGTATTTACGGCCTGTCAAGCCATTCTCTGTTTAATTTTGAAGTAAAGAGATTCGTCTCTTATGAGCTCAGACTCGGTTATTTTGATGCTCTTAATGTAAATTTTTGTGCATTAGGGTTTCACCCTATTTCAAATATATAAAGATATTTTTACTGTTTCAATTACCTTCCATTAAAATATATTAATTATTTTATGTTTTGCTATTTCTTTTTATCATATTAATTGTTAATAAGCTCGGTTATTCGAGCAAAGTTAAATTATGTAAGTAACCTGTGTATAAACAATTTCTCAAATTATTCTATAGGTTAGTTTAATAATACATGTGAAATATTTGTTTGTTACAGGTATTAAGTGGTTATACTTTCATTGTTATTTTCTTCTCTGTCCTTATAGGACTGTAATAATGTTTTCTAGTTGATGTTTTTAGAAACTAAATAATCCAAATCTTTGGATTAGTGCTTATCTGATTATATTGTTATTACTCGTAAATTACAATGTTTATGCTATAAATTATAATGTAAAAATGTTAATACTATAATTTATATTGTTTAATATTATTATGGTTTTTAACCCTGTACATTATTTTAAAATTAATTTTTGTTTCGTTTTTATTTAAATGAATTTCTTCATATGTAAATAATATTTATTAAATATTATTTAACATTATAACCAGTCTATTTGATAAATACCTAAATAGGTTATGTTATTATTTCTTTGATACATTTTTATAATTGTTATTCTTAGTTTATTTTTAATAAGAATTATACTAGAATTTCCCTACTTGAAATGTGAATCATTTGTAGAAATAGTTAAGCAAAATGTACAATAAAGAAACTCTATAAAGTGACTTGATTCTTCCTTCACAGAAATACATAAGTATTTATCTAAGTTAATTATTTTTCCTATGTGACAGTTTAGTAGTTTCATTTTGCAGAAATACAGTTCTGAATAATATAAATAACCTAATTACAATAATCAACATATTAAAAGAAATAAGCTTGTTATTTTGAAAAGTATTATATATACTTCTTTGCTAGCATTCCTAATACATTAGTCTAATTTTTTTAACCATAACTTAATTAGACGGAATAGTATCCTTTCCAGAAAATGTCTATATACAGAAATAAATTACTCTGTTATTCTGAAATACAAAATAATTCTAATCAATACAGGTTTCTATCATATTTTCATCTATCTTAACACACTACCTGCACTAGAGTACGATCTAGCTTATCCAGATGGGGAAAAACACAGGTAGAATTATCTCATTCAATTACAGTTTCATCATTCAACAACTAACAGATTATAAATTCTAACAGTTCATTACATAACATATAAATCTTACATTAGTCATTCATTCTCAGAAAATAAACTTTAACACAGCAATAAAAGACAGTAGAACCTGTTTTTAAAGCTGGATGACAACAGTGTTGGGATGTTGTTCCTCCCTACCAACTTTTGGAGAGTGCTCAAACAGCGTCTTCTCAGAACCCCCAAGCCTATTCCTGGTCTCCTTGGCTGGGACTGGGTGGAGAAAGTGCTACGGAGAGAAATTCCTATGGCGTGGGGTACCACAACAGACAGCTTGACTCTAGAAATCAATCATTTCCAATATGCAATAGAAATTAAATGTCTAACAACACTAAAGGATCAGACCTTGTACCTTATTCCGGATGGTTGAAGTAGATCCCCGTTGAGCTTTACAATCTTCAGCTTGAATTGATAGACTACTTCCTCAACAACAAGTAAACAATACAAGCATTCTATATATCATGGTGTTAGATCTATTCTAGCATATATAATCAATAATGTACAAGCATTTGACATAATCCCATGGATAAAATATTCATTCAAACACACATTATTGGATAGGAAAAGATATTTCTATTAATATAAATCAGAGATTACAAGATACAACCTCTGACGGCATGTCTGCGAACCGGAGAAACTGAATCCCGCACTTGGGCCTCCACCACCTCAATCCTCCATCTCTAGATAGCAAGCTCACAAGCAAAAGGCAAGCTTGGGAAAAACACACTAGTGCTCCAAGGGACAAAGGGATGCAGACTCAAGCATAAGTTCCTGCAACAATGGACTATAGTTTCTTTGCTCTCAATTCTCTCTTATGCCTTCAATGTACCAAGGGGTTCCTTATATAGCTTTTCAAAGGGGTAATGAAAGGTCGAATCCGAGCGATCTCAAGGCATAGGGAAGGCCAGGAGTCAAATGAGTCGGATCCATGTCAAGGAAAACTCCAAAAGGATTTGGATTATGCACACATCTCGATGTATGCAGTTTTATAGGTCAAACCCGCGTATATACATGCTTATAGGTTTAAAAGTCGCGTGTATCATTTTTCATATGTTTTTAGGGATGATCAAGGAAACATCAAAGGACAAAAAATGGTCCATGGGGTCTAAGGAGTCTGCAGCGGGACAAGGGAAGGCCATACAAAGTGTGATTCACCTGGAGTGGTGAAATTAGCTATAACAGATGCCCCCTAATGTGTGAGGTCAGAGGGGTCATACGATGGCCGAAATACATTATAAGTCCATCCCAGAAGTGGAGTGATGAAGGATCCCAAATGGAAGACCAGCCACCCAATCAGCATAGTACAATAATACAACTCTGCATATAACTGCAAATACATATAGCAGTCCTGGATACATAAGAGTACAATGGCCATGAATAGGCATGATACATGATATCACATATGTGGTCATAGACACATACAATATACATAGATCAGAATCTCCATGATGAAGATATACATAGGACCATGATCTCCATAATGGCTGAATATATAACATATCAAGATCTCCATAGTGGCTGGAAATATTTGACATATATTGGAATCAAGTCACGAGAGCTGAAATCTCATGAACACTGGCACGATCAAGGAGGTAGCATATAAGAGATGTCACCAATATGGAAAGTCTTCTACACAAATCGCTATGAGTACATGTCCTACTATGCGAATAGAGGTGTCGAGGTCGAACATAGTAGTCCATCGTCTGATTACCAGTCATTAATGTATACCATTAACAGACGCGAGATCACCCACCAATAATGAAAATGGGAATCAAGGTACTAGAGTGCAAACTAACAAGTGTGAATAAATGTGTTGAGGTCTAACACTTGAGAGGATCCATCGATCAAGGGACATTGATGTATTCCCAAGAACTGTCGATGGTGAGAGAACCTGCCACTGATGACTGCAAGTCTCAAAGCACTCAAAAGGACTCTAGATTCCAATCCCATAATAAATTATCTGAATTCGATGGGATGAAATCCACTGGAAGGAGGGCATTAAGGCATCCCCCATCATCCAACATGAGGTACTCAGCAAAGCTGTATAATGTGGAAGGACTCGATCATAAGGTGCACGAACCAGTAACTATACCGGGAATGGCCGACATGCAAAAGTCAATATAACTGAGGAATGGCCGACTCAGGCTTCAACTTCCTTCGAACAAGATCATAACGGCGTATGGTGGCTGAATGAAGGCAGCATAGACTCAATATACAAACTAGGACATCTCTGTGACACAGGAGGCATCAACAGAGGCTCCATAGGGACTGGAAGCTTAACCAGTGGGTGGAGATAAACTCAGATAAACGAGTACAGCTCCTAAAGTCAAACTATAACCCAACCAATGGATGTGATATACAGTGCTCTGTTCGAAGGCGACATGACTCGACAGCTGCCACAGATAACATCTTTCCTTGTCCGGATTTTTGGTTTTTTAATTTTTTTGGACTTTTTCAATTATTTAAAAAGCTTGAAAAGGGAATAAAATAGCTTTATAGTTACAAACTAGGAGGAGATGAGTGTCATAAGGGCAAACAAACTAGTTCCAAGCAGTGGAACATACCTATTCTCAATGCAAGGATACATGTGTAGGATATCGACACTCGGGGGAAAATCCCCTCTCGGTAAAAAGGAAATCAAGCTGCGAAGGATATAAAAAATGGCTCTGCATGGCTAGTCATGAGACAAGCTCGGGCTATATGGCTGAAACACAATGTTAGGGGAGCCGACATAAAGCTCAATAAGGCAGGCAAAGCTCATGATAATGCATTCACAACTTGACATGTGGGAGTTCTGAGGGAAATACGCCAGCAAAAGATCAAGAGGAGTATGAGGCTCTTGCAAAATGTCATGAAAGTACTATACAACGGACTCCCACACCCTAAAGGAGAAAACATCAGCATGGGCACCAAATGCAAATAGGGTGCCAACTAGGGTACCCATGTCTGGTAAAGCTCTACCACTCATATCATACCACTTCTAAAGTAGCAAGAAGGTTCTGTGACATAATAGAGTGGGTTCGTACCTAAGGCCATTATGAGATGGTCATAAGGTTATGCAAAATTCAAATGGTGATGAAACCTAACCTATATGCCAGTTTAGACATGATACCTGAGATCGGCATGAATGGGTCAATCCAATGGCTAAAACGGCACTGAAAAAGGTCTTCTACATCATGAATTACGTCAAAAACGGTCCAAAATGGTTAGAAAATGTCGAAACTATAGGAAAGGGGGTAAAAATTATCAAATATTTGAAAATTTTCTATAAATAGTAAAAAATTCAAAATATTATAAATCATTTGAAACTTTTACCCATTTGAGCTCTTATATTCAACAGCAAATTCCAGGAGATCCAGCCGGTGGAATTCACTACCGTTTCTTCCAGGTATTTACTCATGCTCTCCTCTTGCATTTTGATACATTTTTTTATGAATTTTCATGGTCAAATAAGGTTTTTAGGCCAACCCAAAATGAGCGCTATGGCCCACATGGAAATCGAGGTTTTTTCCACGTATAGGGCTGGATATACACGGAAAATGGCCTCAAACCCATGTACATACGCGGCTGTTTTGAAAACAGTCGCGTATGAGGCTATGCATATGGTTTTTTCAATAAACTAATGAGCAAATTTGCAATTTATTGTGCAGGATGGTCCTAGAGTGGAGAGAGCATGAGCATGGTGAAGTAGAGGAAGCAGTAAGGGCCGACTTAATGGCTCAACAAGCTCTACATGCATACGGACTCTACAAGTTTTGGTGTCTTGGGTGTTTAAGGGCCAAACCAAGACTGTTACAGATGCTGGTAGATTGCTGGGATCCAAACTCGAAGTCCTTCCATATCGATGGGATGTCCCTCACCATAGAGGTGGAGGACATATACTTTATCACAGGGATTTCTAGACGAGGGGAAGTGGTGAACCTTCATTCTCATGGTGGGCCAGGAGGTGGCCTGACTATCGACGAGTACATTGCAGTGTACTGCTATCCAGACACCGAGAAGGTGGGGAGTCAATTCCCTACCAATGCTATACAGGTGCTAGACCTAAAGGCCATATTACTGATGCTGGGTAGGATAGTAGGCTTGGCATCACTCCACCAGACCTCGTGGCCTCTAATGTTCTATGCAGTGGAGTGCATGAGACCCACGATCTACGACTGGAGTACTACACTACTGAGAAACATGAAACACCAACTCAATGAGTGTAAGGCAGGTAGGGTGCGGAACTTCGGGTTCAACAGTATTTTGAGCACGTTTTTCTTCGAGCGTGTTCTAGGATTGAGCCCCAGAGTGGACGTTCCTCTTCACGGGGTTCGAGATCTGTCCCAATGGCATTGGGAAGATGATATGCGCAGACTGGGGGGTGCCAGGGTGGCCAACCCATATCCAGCTGACTTCTTTCCATGGTGGCAACGACAGATAGTTGCCATCGATGACTACCCCTATGCAGGGATAGATTTTTGGGGGGACCCAGACATGCCGTTACCACCAGGATTGGCATATGGTGATATAGGTAACGAATCTCGACCCTCTCTTTTTAAATTTTTGAGTTATTTAATTTTTTGTATTTTCTTGATTATGTGGAATCAAAAAGACATATTTTTGGGTAATGATACATAGTGACATCTACCATTTGTGTGCAGATGTGGGACCATGGCGGCCAGAGGGCTTCCCTCGTCATAGACGGAGGGGAAGAGGAGATGACATCACAGGTGTGGATGTGGAGCGAACGCTCCAAAGCATTCATACCAACTTCGTGAGATTGACACATAGATTTCCCATGGCGCAAGTTGAGGACTTACCTAAGGCCATGCAGCGGCAGGTGGTGGGTGTACGACATGCATGGGTGCATTTATTTCGACGACTGGCTAGAGCCGTAGTGACCTTCCATGATCACAACCCTCCTCCTCCTCCACAGGATTAGACACCTGGGAGTGTATACATTTTGTACGACCGTGTATTATATGATGGTGGCTTAAAAGCCCCAATTTTGTATCATGACACTATGTATTATCACATTTTTGATGTATATATAAAAAGTTTTATGGTGATCGAGTTATTTATTTACATGTGTAAAAATTGTGTTTGTGATTAATTTATTATGAATGAAACAAATGCCAATCTAACACGTAGTTAGCATATGAGTCAGCAACTTGATTATTATTTCTTGTAATGTATATATATCTTATATTGTCAAATTGTCATTCTAACCATCTCACACGCAAGAACCTTCTCAATAATGTCGGATCTCTAACATGGTACAAACCATTGACCTGTGACACTACTAACTCTGAATCAAGACGTACCTCAAGAGATAGAACGCCATGTAAAATGGCATCCCGTAGAAGCTCAATAACGGTGCTATATTCAGCAACATTGTTGGAAGATGGTCGTAGACATACACCTCCTGAAGACAGTATCTGACCCATAGGAGTATAAATCACCCAAGCAACAGAGACTGAGTGTTGAGTGTGATGGCTTGCACCATCCGCGAATCCTATGTAGGTGGAAGATTCCATTGACATCTGCCAAAAGAAATGGAAACTAATCATAAACCCAATCACGATAAGATAAAGACCTAACTATGCAAAGCTGTACAATAATATACAACAAGCAGCCTTGGCTAAAGGTCATGCATAGTATTTTTTGAGATAGAGCCCATTTCTAGGCTCCACCAAAGCTGTTCCTTCATAATCCACTAACTCATACGCACCCTTCTCTAACACACGCTTGACAACGTAGGGACCATGCCACATAGGATTAAATTTCCCTACCCCCAAGGGTTATTTTGGTTGATCCCACAAAAGGACCAAGTCTCCTTCACTAAATGCTCTTGGACGGATAGACTTATCGTACTGGAACTTAACGAGACGTTTATTGACTTCTAAAGCCACCAAGGCATCCCAACGCTACTCATCAAGTTGCTCAAGGTGAACCAAACGCTCCTCCAATGGGGAAGTGTCTGGTAAGAGTTCCACAGCTAGCTTCATTGAAGGAATTTCGCATTCAACCGGCAATATCAACTCCACTCCATGTACAAGTTGATATGGAGAAAAACCAGTGGCAGTCTTAACAGCGGTTCGATATGCCCACAAAGCAGGATATAACATAATGTGCCAATTATTCTTGCTTTGTACGATGGTTCGTTGGAGAATGGATTTGAGTGATTTATTCACTGCCTCTACCTGTCCATTCGCTTGGGGGTAGTAAGAAGATGAATGCTCTTGCTTATGCCCTAACTTGTATGCCAACTCTTCCATCATACGGTTCTGAAAGTGCGAGCCATGGTCAGTGACAAGCTCTTTCGGAATCCCGAACCGAGTAATAATTTGGTTGAACACAAAGTGAGCAACTGTCTCACCGTCGGATTTTACTGTAGGCATAGCCTCAGCCCATTTCATGAAATAATCAACAGCCACTATAATGTGATGGTGCTCCCCAGCCAAAGCTGGGTTGCAATCCATAAAATCAAGCCCCCACTTAGTGAAGGGACCGGCAGTGATAATGGGATGTAACGGGGCAAGTTTCGATCGCATATTATGTGTGAACACCTGGCAAAGGTGGCACCTCTTGACCGCATCAACACAATCCTTAAAGATCGACGGCCAGAAATAATCCGCTCATAAAATCTTTTGAGCTGTAGAAATCCCACATGAATGACCACCACACGCCCCTTCGTGGCAATCATTCAGCACTACCTCAGCCTCTTCATGAGTTAAACAACGTCGTAAAATGGAATCTACCCCACGGTGGTACAAATTATTGTCCACTATGAGGTAGTTCTTAGAGACATGACGTAATCGTCGTCGTTCATCTCGCGAGAGGTGAGTAGGGGTCTTCAGTGTTTGTAAATATATTATGATATCCCCATACCATGGGTCTAACATTGAGATTAACTAGATGTGTTCATCGACAAATGTATCTTCACAAACCAACTCCTTGGCCTCGCTCGGGAAATCCGATATAAGCTTTGCAAAAATTAAAGACTTCTTCGATTTTGCCAAAACAAACTCAAGATCGAATTCTTGCAGAATGACAATCCATTTATTATATCTTCCCCCAATCATTCTTCGGGTGAGGACAAATTGAAATGGATTGAAATGGGTCACAACCAAAGTCTGGCGAAGGAGAATATAATGTCTCAACCACTGAACCGCATGTACAGTAGCTAAAGCAAGCTTCTCGACATGAGAATAACGAATTTCTGCGTCAATAAGGTTTCGGCTCAAATAATATATGACATGCTCTTGGAGCTCCTCATCCTCTTGAACCAAAACCATACCAATCGTCTCTAAGGACGCGGCCACATATAACAGGAAATCACGGCTATAATCCGGAGGACTAATCACCGGGGCCGATGCTAGGGCTCACTTGAGTGCATCGAAGGACTCCTGGGCTCGCTCATCCCAATAAAAGGGGGTGTCCTTCTTCAAGAGACGCATGAAGCCTCTAGTCAAATTGGAAAAGTTGACAACAAATATTCATAAGAAGTTTGCCATGCCTTGCAAACACTGAATATGACGAATATTCTTCGGGGGACGCAACTGGAGTATTGCCTCAACCTTCAAAGGGTCGACTCTTATACCCTCTTTAGAAACAATGAATCCTAACAAACACCCTGATTTCACACAAAAGATGCACTTATGAGGATTTAGTCTAACCGAATAGTGCCGGCATATTTCGAATACCAATCTCAAGTGATAGGGATGACGCATTCTCATGCGAGAATGAGCAGTGAGGTCATCCAAAAATACCTCGATAATTGACTTGAGATCGTGGAAAATCAAGGTCATTGCCCGCTAAAATGTAGCTCCGGTGTTTTTAAGGCCGAAAGGAATTTTTCGATATGCAAACGTTCCCCAAGGACAAATAAATGCAGTCTTATGTTGGTCCTCAGGTTTAATCTGTATCTGATTATACCTGGAAAAGCCGTCCATAAAGGAGAATACCTCGCTACCCGCACACTCATCCAAAATCTGATCTATAAATGGTGTGGGGAAGTTGTCCTTAGGACAGGCACGATTCAAATCCTGGAAATTAGTGCATATACGGATCGCTCCCTGCTTCTTATCCACTAGAAAGGGGTTTGAAACCCACTCCGTCAAGGGAGCAGGATAGATGAAACTGGCTTTCAACAGCTTCTCTATCTCTTCCTTAATGGCGGGTGCTTTCCTAATATTCACCGCACATAAACGCTGTCGAACAGGCTTAGCATTGGGGTAAGTCTTAATCTCGTGCTCGACAATACGAGGGTCAATGCCTGGCATCTCATCGTAAGACCAAGAAAAAATATCATGGAATTCCTTAAATATCTCGATATATTCCAGAATCTCAGCATGGGAACATTCCGCCCCAATATAGACATTCTCTATCATGCTAGGATCGCGAGAGATGTTGATAGGAATCGTTGAAGATATGTTCACCATGTTTCCATCAGCCATCGGACTAGGAGAGCTTAATGGAACCACGGGACTACCAACTCTCTGACTAAGAACCGCCCTAAAATCCTCATGCTCCAAACGCTCAAGCTCTAGAAGAAAGTACGATCTATGATGAAGTTCCTCCCATGGTGGCTCAACTCCTGACATAGCCTCAATAATCACTTCATCTGAAGGGAAAACTGTAACAAGGTAGTCATGGGCGTGAGAAGACTGTACTGCCCATACCGGCAGCACATAAGGGTCCTCCTCCTCTGTCCGCGAAGAGGAAGGACTAGGCTCTGCAACACTCTTGAGATTAGCTTGATAAGCTATCATAGCTACAGGCAACGGCATGTTCATCTCGACGGGTTCACTCGAAGTACTCGATGTAGGAAGAATCCAAGGATCTTCCATATGAGTCATGTGAAAAGACACCGATGTCGTAGATGTCGAAGCCTCATCGAAACTAGATCCTATCATGAGGATCAGTGCAGGACAACTAAAGCTTCCCATGAGGGATGGATACATGCCTACACCCACACTCCCAGTTGCCGGCTGAGAGTGCTCAACGATCGGGATTGAAGCTCCCGAAGATGCGGTAACAGACGGATTCTTGAATGTCGTTTGATCAATCGTTATGATCTTCCCGCTAAGTGGAAAGCATACAATGCAGAACAAGGAAGAAGCAACGGCTTGCATACTATACATACAGTTCCTACCCAGCAAGAGATTGTATTCAAGGGGCGCATCAACCACCTCGACCTCTATCGCATCGGTCTTCCCCCCAAACCGACTTTAAGGGAAGGAAGGATGATGTGCAGCCTAAAATATCTCCCATCGAACGTAGTTAACATAGTCACTGATTTAGACAGCTCAGGAGAACCTAGACCCTTCCAACAGGACAAAGACATCACAGAAGCAGCAGCGCCCTTGTCAATCACAGTGCGCTTGACAGTCATATTAAGACATTCTATGTGAACCAAAAGAGACACATAGTAGGGCAAGTGAGGCTGAAGTCCTGCAGTTTCAAATTTGATCACAGAGGAAGAATCATCATCGTTCACACCAAGGGTAGAAAGCAACACCTTCCTTTGCGAAGGACAACTCTGAAGCATTTCCAATGCAGACATCGCACAAGGAGTGTGGCCCAAATCCTAGACAACTAAATAATTCTGGGCAGCTCGGGCATTTGGATTATGCCCGGAATGCTTAAGGACTCCCTTAGGAATGCTAGGTGCAGCCTCAGGTTTATCCGTAGGTTTCTTAATGCACAAAGGGGACCCTGGTGGATCAGGCTCTTTGCCTGGGCTAGGTTGTGATGAACTATAATCTTTCACACATGTCACAACTTTCGCAGCACGGACCATGTTAATGCACCCACGACCACTACCCTCCGGTGGATCATCATCACCAGACTGGTCATGGGACTTCGAGTTCATATTTTAATTATGCGGTAAAGGGTTGGTTAGCACAGCTGGACCCTGTGCCAGGAATCTCGAAGCTTCCTCAATACGAGGGCACAAGTAAGTGAGGTGATCGTCCTTACACAACTTGCAAGGGAACTTAACCTTACGTTTAGATTTCTTGTCCCCCCCAGCATTTCTACCGTTCTTGTCATTATTGTTAGCATTCTCATTCTTATTCCCACTCTTTCGATTATTTTTACCCTTTTTCTATTCCGTCCGGGCTGCTGGTTATCCTTCTAGTCCGACGATTGCATAGAGAGTACACTCGTCGTTTGGGCGGGTTGAGACGAAGCCATAGCTTGTAACGAAGCAGATTGGTTGATTGACAATTGACTAACTTGTTTTGCAACCGAATCCGCAGGTTTCGCATTAGCACAACCCACAATGCCATCGGCATGTGGTCCAAGTTTGACTTTGGGATCGAAACTGGAACGAGGAGCATTGGTAATAATCTCATACAACAAACCGGACTGAGCATAAATCAAGTCCAGTTCCTGTGCCCTAAAAATCGCTTGTTCCTCATTCTGCACTCCGGATGTGGAAACATCCTTCACTATATACGGCAATAACAACTTGAGGAACCACTCGAGGAGGAACTCTGGCAGTATAAAATCTTTAATTAACCTCTTCCATCTACGCCACTCTTGAATATGATCAGAAATACGTGTGGCTTTATCTTGCCGAAATGTTGACAAGAGTTCAGTACCAATGTCATAATGCACTGGTAGCTGGAAGTGATTAAGAAAAGTCATCGCAAGGTCGTCGAACAAAGTGAAAGCTCCCCTAGGTAACTCTATATACCATTTTGCGACAGGCCCTGTAAGGGTGCGTTGAAATAGTCTCAAACGAACTGAGTCCTGATGTAAGGAATTCGAAGAGCACCATAGGTGAAACGTAGTAACGTGCTCGCTCGGATCCTCTCCCGGTTTTCCCTCGAACTTAGGTATGTCCTAAGGAAGTTTGGTAGGGACAGCCGGCCAAGCCGGGTCATGAGCCACAGGATCGTTCGTCAATCTCGATAAGTCAGGAAGATTAAGCGTCATGAGAAAAGGGAGCCTAGGATGATGAGGTCGATGGACCGCTCCCTGATTCATATAGGTTGATTACTACCATGGCCTTGGCCATAGTGTCATCCTCTCGTATGACCTGTATAGGGTGGCGTGGAAGCACCATAGTGTGGTGGACCTTGACTAGTAGGAGCTACAAAGCCATAATTAGGAGAGTAAGCAGGTTGCTGATACCCGCCTCCATAAGGTGAAGAACCCTGTCCATACTGTGTCCCATAATAGGGTCCATAGGTCATAGCATGTGTTGCCCCATGAGACACTCCATAGGTAGGAAGATACACTTCGGAAGTAGGGATATACATACCAGAAGTAGGGATATATGCCCTGGAAGTAGTAACATGACCTCTAGAAGTATGCACATAGCCTCCCAAAGCAATGGACGGTATGTAAACCTGAGACACAATCGGTCTAGTAACCGTAGTATGGACCTGACTCATAGCCATATACCGGCTCGAAGGACCATGTGAATAATGTGGAGGATGTACATTTGAAGAACTAGGGATCGAGGACGAAGGAATCTGAGTAATAATGTACGTGCTACCACCTATCGTCACTCGTCTCGGATCTGGTATCCTAATATGATCGCTAACCCTAGACCTAGGAGGGATATACGATGTAACTTCCACCACTGGGACGGAAGGTGTAATGTTACTAGTGCTCCCAAACCTCTTCGCATGGTAAGGAATGAGAGTGCTCCCAGGCATAGTGTTAGGCTCGAAGTCGGATTCAACATGAAATGCCAAATCATGTGTAGAGAAACCATACATAGCATAACTACCGTAGCTAGTGCTGGCAGGTTCAAACTGAGTCTCGAAATCCTCCGGCATTCCATACCGGTAACGTGTCAATGGGGAATCAACCCTAGGGTGAGTAGGTCTATCATGCATGGTTCCTATCTCAGAAATCACAGGACCTAACTCAGCCAAGTAGGGTGAAGGATCGTAAGTAGGAGTAAACTCCCCATCATCGACACGAATGGGAGGAGGTGGTTCAGGAATATCCTCTAAACGGTCTCCCATGGTGTGTGAATCAATGTGTGAAATAGTCCACCTAGACTGTATAGGTCCCTCTCCCAAATGAGGAGGAGAAGTAAAAGGTGAAAGTCCTGCTAAACGACGAGAACGGCGAGGAGCCGCACCCAAATGACTCAAAAAATAGAAAAGACTCTTTATTTACGTAAACCCTAGGCCAACTATCGTGCACAGAGAAATCACTAATAAAATCTAAAGCCAAATGCAAGCAAACAAGAGATGGATAAATGATCTCCCGAATGAAGCAGGTGTGTCTCACCTGGGAGAGGCTTGAGACTCCCATACACAACAAGCAGAGGTACGTAACCAATTATTGTGGCCCACAGC
Source organism: Pseudotsuga menziesii (assembly GCA_001517045.1). Lineage (NCBI taxonomy): Eukaryota > Viridiplantae > Streptophyta > Pinopsida > Pinales > Pinaceae > Pseudotsuga > Pseudotsuga menziesii. The sequence continues at coordinate 137,026 of LPNX010735174.1, forward strand.
TTCAACGCGTAAAGCGACTGTGCTGTCCGACCCCAACCTGGCCGGGACACCCGCAGAATAACCCCTGCAAAGTACCCCCTCGATATCCTAGGTAAGGCCACTAAGGTCACCTCAATATAATCAATTCTCAGGCAGACAGTCGCAGGCGGGATTGACCGTATGGGAAGGGTAGCAAATCCCGAAACTCTCGAAAGAGCCCCTAGATACGAATACAATCCTGTAAATATCTCCAGTGCTACTCAGTTATGACTAGGGGTCATCCCAATCAATAACTGCTCACACTGCCTCGTGCTTAACTCCCTTTTGAGAGGAGGATCCTGAAAAACACTGGTTATACCAAGGATTTCACACACTCACCTAGACAGACACATACATGTTGTTGTTTAGTAATCTTGGATAATTGACTTACAATGAACTATTCCAAGATCCTAAAACCTAAGCTTGTTGGTGCACCCTCTAAAAGAAAAGAGTGTAGTTCATTTTAATTTAGCGTTGATTTTAGTTGGCTTTATTACTCAAAAAAGGGATATGACCGTGCAACTAATGGTGTTATGACGCAACATGAAGTAAAATGCACACCTAACAATCAATGCAAATGCATTGTGTCCATGAAAAAGGGTATGCTACTACGTGAAATGCACAATTTTTCTTCAAATGATAAATGCAATTTTTTCTATATGAAGTCCTAACTAGTACTCCAAAGCAAATCTAGTGCAAGTACAATGCAAAGATGCAAAATGCAATGCATGATGATAAGCAAATGTTTTCGGATTTTTTGAAATAACAGAGATGCAAAAAGCAAAAGAATGATTCTACGACCCCTAGACTCTGCAAGGACACACAAACATCACTCAAGCAAAGAACTAAGGTAAAAGAACTCTAATGCACTAATCTCAAACAAAAAATCGAAAATGCCATGACAAGAACCTTCTTAAAAAAAAATTTAGCCTAAAAAAAAACGTTTTTGGCCGGAAACAAAGGTCTAAACAGACTTAGGAAGTGCCAAAGGAGACTCAGCAAATATCAGAATTCACCCAGCAACAAATTAACTTCCACAAAAAGGAAAAAGAAAGGGAATACGCGACTGTTCGTAGTAAACCCGCGTGTATACGCGGAAATAGAAGATAAACCCGCGTGTTTACGCGACTGTGAGTTAAAAACTCATGTACAGGAAGAAAGGTGCATAAATTCAAGGCAAACATCTAGGCTGAGACAAACTTCACACTAATCAGACCCTACCAGGCATACATGCCCCGAGACCCGACACAGAAACAAGACAAAAAGAGTAATTCAAATTCATTGAATGCCGATAAAACAACCCCCAAAGGACAACTACTAGGAACTCCCCAATGGAGTCGCCAATTCTGTTACGGAGAGAAATTCCTATGTCTTGGGGTACCACAAGAGACAAATTGACTCCATAAATCAATCATTTCCAATATGCAATAGAAATTAAATGTCTAACAACACTGAAGGATCAGACCTCGTAGCTTATTCCGGACAGTTGAAGTAGATCCCCATTGAGCTTTCCAATCTTCAGCTTGAATTGATAGATTACTTCCTCAACAACAAGTAAACAATACAAGCATTCTATATATCATGGTGTTAGATCTATTCTAGCATATATAATCAATAATGTACAAGCATTTGACATAATCCCATGGATAAAATATTCATTCAAACACACATTATTGGACAGGAAAAGATATTTCTATTAATATAAATCAGAGATTACAAGATACAACCTCTGACGGCACGTCTGCGAATCGGAGAAACTGAATCCCCCACTTGGGCCTCCACCACCTCAATCCTCCATCTCTCGATAGAAAGCTCACAAGCAAAAGGTAATCTTGGAAAGAACACACTAGTGCTCCAAGGGACAAAGGGATGCAAACTCAAGCATAAGTTCTAGCAACAATGGACTATAGTTTCTTTGCTCTCAATTCTCTCTTATGCCTTCAATGTACCAAGGGGTTCCTTATATAGCTTTTCAAAGGGGTAATGAAAGGTCGAATCCGAGCTATCTCAAGGCATAGGGAAGACCAGGAGTCAAATGAGTTGGATCCATGTCAAGGAAAACTCCAAAAGGATTTGGATTATGCACACATCCCAATATACGCGGTTTTATAAGTCAAACCCGCGTATATACGTGCTTATAGGTTTAAAATTCATGTGTATCATTTTTTATATGTTTTTAGGGATGATCAAAGAAACATCAAAGGACAAAAAATGGTCCATGGGGTCTAAGGAGTCTACAGCGGGACAGGGGAAGGCCATACAAAGTGTGATTCACCTGGAGTGGTGAAATCAGCTATAATAGCAAGCAACGGAATACTGGTCCAATGACTCAGTACAAACTCTACACTCAACAACAAGATATTTCAGATGAATAGCTGTACTAGATCATTCTCCACAATTTACCCCTCAAAACACTTTTCAGAAATTCCCTTCCCAATGAAATCCTTGAAGTACATTCACCTGAATGATTCCCTTCTTGAAATGAACATCCTCAGCTCTCTTCAATGGGCATTTTTATTAAGATTTCCTAGGTCTTTTTGGGTTAGTTGTCATTAATTGAGCCACCTGCTCTGATCCCACTTTCTTGGGGGATCATGACCCCAAATGTAGGGAGGTTTCCACCTACAACATTGGAAATGTTTGAGGATGCTGCCACTTGTCCATTTTCTCTCCACCCAATCTCCTCCACCAACTTGACCAGTAAGCACTCTTTTAACAGCTCTCCCAAGCTGTTGTCTCCACTTTTTATTTATTCATAATTACATTCAAGATCCTTGACTCTGATGAGTCATCAGTTACAACGTTAATATAAAATTTAACATAATGTCTTGGAATAAAATCAAATAAGATAATATTATTTTACAAAATTGGGGCATGTGACATACACACCCCCTTATAATATAGCATCGTCCTCGATGTTATTTATTCTTCATCCTCAGAATTCCCCTAGAACAGAATTGGATATGCATCTCGCATTTTACTTTCCAATTCCCATGTGGCTTCCTCTAGACTAAGGTGCTTCCATTGCACCTTTACGTGTCCAATGATGCGGTTCCGAAGTGTAATCTCCCTCCTCCCAAGGATACAATCCGGTTCAACTAGAAAATCCCCTTCTGGTTCCACCTGTACATCATTCCAGTTAACAACATGAGTAGCATCATGAACATATTTCTTTAAAATGAAAATGTGAAAAACATTATGTACTCTTAAATTAGGTGGTAATGTTAATTGATAAGCTACTTGTACAATCCTAGACAAAATTTCAAATGGGCCACAGTAACGAGGTGCCAATTTTGCACAACTCCCCAATCTCAGAGAGATATTTTTGGGCCTTACCTTGATGAACACATGTTCACCTACCTGAAACTCCTTTGGAGTTCTTTTTAAGTCTGCTTGACTTTTCTGCCGATCCTGTGCCACTTTCATATTTCCTTGCACTTGTTTTACAATTTCTTCCATCTCTTTTAATAGTTCCGGACCTAATACCAATCGATCTACTGGATTACTCCAAGAGATAGGAGTATTACATTTTTGTCCATATAAAATTTCAAAAGGACTAAATCTGGCTGATGTCTGATAATTATTATTATAAGAAAATTCTACCAGATGTAAATAATCCTCCTGTTTACCTGGCTGATCTTTCACATACATTCTTAATAGATCTTCCAGTACCTGGTTTACCCTTTCAATCTGTCTATTTGTTTGAGGATGGAAAGAAGTACTGAAATTTAATATAGTGTTTAACCCTTTAAACGAGGACTTCCAAAAGTTTCCTTTAAACTTAGGATCTCTATCTGAGATTATAACTTTTGGGATTCCATGCAAGCAAAAAAATTGTTTTAGAAAAATGTCAGCTATGTTGGCAACTTTATAAGTAGTTTTAATAGGTATAAAGTGAGTTGCTTTGCTTAACTTATCAACTACTACCATGATAGAATCATTCTGATTTTGATTTCTAGGAAGCCCAGTAATAAAATTTAGACTAATTATCTCCCATTTCTAGCTGGGGATGGGTAATGGCTTAAGCAAACTAGCTGGGTGTTGATGTTCATTTTTTACCCGTTGACATTCCAAACACCTAGCAATATATTCTGCTACTTCAGTTTTCATATTTGGCCAAAAATACTCTTTTCTTAACATGGTGATAGTCTTTTGATAACCTGGATGACCTAAATATAGTGTTTTATGAATCTCATCCAGAATTAACAGCTTGACTTTAGGTACGTTAGGTACATACAGTCTATCTTTATACAGTAAAAATTATTTTTCATTTAAACTGTAACCCTTAATTAAGTTTTCTGTTGGATTTTCTTTAACTTTAGCTTGCAAATTCTGGTAAATTTCATCTTGTTCTATTCCTTATTTAAGTTGTCCATCTAAGTCTGAAACATAGGTGTTGATAGTTGCTGCAAAATTCATCCTGGCATTCCTACTTAAAGCATCAACAACTTTATTTTCTTTACCTTTTATATGCTGAATTTCAAAATCATACTCGCTTAAGAAAGATTACCACCTTGCTTGTCTGGCATTTAGATTAGGCTGATCTAAAATATACTTCAATCCTTTATTATCAGTCATTAAAACAAATTTTCTGCCAATTAGGTGATGGCACCACATCCTTAAGGTGTGTATTACAGCTGCTAGTTCCAGATCATATGTTGCATAATTTTTTTCGTGAACTTTTAAATTTCTAGACTCATAGGCAATAACATGCCCTTCTTGATTCAATACACCTCCTAAGCTGTCATTACAGGCGTCAGTGCACACCACAAATTCTTTATTAGGATTTGCTATTCTTAAAATAGGTGCACTAGTTAATAAAGTTTTTAACTTTTTAAAGATTTCTTCACATTTCTGAATCCAGTCGAACTTCTTTCCCTTCTTCTACAGAGAAGTTATCGAGTTTGATATCCTCGAAAAGCCTTCAATGAACCTCCGGTAGTAACCGGTAATGCCCATGAAAGATCAAACATCCATCACATCCTTAGGAACCGGCCAATCTTCGATTGCCCTTATCTTTTTAGGATCTATGGAAATTCCTTCCTTGGTCACTACGTGACCTAAATACTGAATCTTATCCTTAAATAAATCACATTTATTAAACTTTGCGAAGAGTTGATGTTCTCGCAACTCTTGCAAAACAATTTTTAGATGTTCTTTATGTTCTTCTTCAGTTTTTGAATAGATTAGAATGTCGTTGATAAATACGATTACAAACTTATCTAAATACTTATGCATAAAATTATTCACTAAACACATGAAGACAGTTGGCACATTAGTAAGCCCGAATGGCATTACGACAAATTCATAATGACCATATCTAGTTCTGAAGTTGTCTTAAAGATGTCCTCATCTTTAATCCTTACTTGATGATATTCAGACCTTAAATCTATTTTCGAAAATACCGTGGCTCCTCGTAGATGATCAAACAGATCATTTATGTGGGGAAACGGATTTCGATTTTTAATGGTCATCTTGTTTAACTGACAGTAATCTATGCAAAGTCGCATAGTTATGTCCTTCTTCTTGACGAAGATAACAGGTGCCCCCCAGGGAGACACACTTGGTTGAATATATTTTTTATCAATTAATTCTTTTAATTGAGATTTTAATTCATTAAGTTCGAGTATATTCATTCGATACGGGGCTTTTGAACTAGGTACTGCACCCGGTACCAGTTCAATGGTGAAATCCAATTCCATTTTCGGAGGTAATCCCGAAATCTCTTCTAGGAATACATCAACATATTCTCTTAATACTAGTATGTCTTCCAATTTTAACTTATATGTTTTAATTAAACTTTTCTCGTCAGTTATTGTTACCGTGTAAGCTTTACATCCCTTTCTAACAGCTCTTTTAAGTTGTAAAGTAGAAATCTGCCTTACAGTAGTTTTTCTATGAATCCCTTTAACACTTACTAGTTTTTCATCACTGTTTAAACATGTGAAAGTTTTATCATAACAGTTTAGAATTACTCTATGTTGTTCTAACCAGTCCATACCAATCACCAAATCATAAGAACCAAGTGGCAAAACATTAAGTTTAACAACAGTTTCAAATTTATCCATAACTAATGCACATCCTTTCACAAAACAAGTTAATTTTCTTTTAGCACCAGTGGCTAACTGAACTAACCATGAATTCTCAAACTTATCAACAGATAACTTACATTTTTCTACTATTTGAGGTGCAATATAACTGAGACTAGCTCCTGGATCAATCAAAATAGTTACAGGGGTCTGATTTATCATACCTTCTACTTCCACCATGGAAGTCTGATATTCAGCTTGTCGATTCTCCAAAGTTGCGTTAATTCTGGGCATGGTGCTCGCTAGTTCTTCAATGGTCATCTCCTCTTGTATGGTATGAATGTTGTTACCAGTCTTTTTTCGGTTTGGACAGACTGAAGCATAGTGTGGGCCATTACACTCCCAGCACTTGACAGGCTCTTTGCGTTCATAGCTCTTGGTAAAATTTCCATGATTATTTGCAAAATCTTTACCATTGGAATTATTCTGGTTGTTGGGTGTATTGTTCTTATTTCCTTGGAAGTTCTTGTTAATAGGATAATTTTTGGCTTTATTTTTCTTAAAATTTCTGTTAGGCACAAAATCCTTCTTCTTTTGTTCAAACTGATTATTATTTTTCTTAGCTTTCCAGTTGGCTAAGCTTTCTTTCTTCTAATTATGCTCAAAGCAGAAGTTAAATTTTATCATAGCTTCTTCCAAAGTCTTTGGGTTATCATATTCAATTCTATCCTTAATATGATAAGGGAGACAGCTAAGAAATCGTTGTACCTTTGGTTTCTCATCTACGAGGTATGGTACATACCTAAGTAGACTTAAGAACTTGTTGTTCAGATCCTTCATTGTCATTGATCCCAACTTTAACTCATAAAACACTTTGGCTCTCTCTTCATAATATTGCTCAGACATAAATTTCTTTTTGAAATACCTATTAAAGGTACTCTAGTTTACATTTTTCTCATTTATGCCTTTAACTCTTTTCAAGTCCTGCCACCAAATGTCAGCCTTTCCTGAGAGGTTATAAATAGCCATTCTAGCCTTTAACTTATTAGAATAATTGTATATTTGGAAGTACTTCTTCATCCCAAATAACCAGGATTCAGCTTCCTCCCCCTTCTCAGTCTCTCCATTAAAGGTTGGTGGTTTTATCTTTTTTAATTCCCCAGAAATTTCCTCATAAGGTTTGTATTTCCTCTTTTTAGTGTACTGATTATAATCACTACTGTCACTAGTAGAGTGGTAGTTTCGTTGTTCACCAAACACTTCAAAAGACGAACTACTTTCAGTTTTAGTATGTTTCATCTTTTTGGATTTACGTTGATGACTGGTATCTTCTGATTTTGTTCTTCTACCCCTACCCTCAGTTTGAAACTTTTCAATTAGGATCTGATTCAGCTCTTCTTGAGCTCTCAGAATCCTTTCATTTTCTCATTTTACAGACTCCATTTCGGTTTTTAGACATTTTACAGTTTGTAACAATTCTGAGGAATTGGTAGTTAAATCCTCTAGTATAGGATCTCTTGGAGAATCCTCCTCTGCATACTCTTCCAGCCTTTCCATTCCTGCTTGTTAAACTTCAGAAAATAATTGTCTGTTGAATAACATTTTAAAATAAAATACATCAGCATGATAATTTAATTTACTGTTTCATGAAAGCTAGTTGGGCTTCATCAAGGCCTAGTGTTTGAACCTTGTGCTCTGATACCACATGTCAAAACCCCAAATTTTCATAAAAATTTAAAATTTTGAATTTACATAAAATGCTGAGAATGCGGTCTACTAACGAGCCACGGCTAACAGTTATTTATAAAATATTTGTTTACCATATTAGTTAATACATAATCTTAATTGAGTAACTTAGCATTCTACTATTTAATACAAGGTTAGGTTTAACTTGTGCAATAATTCCTCTTTCAGTTTGTTGATGAGTTTTGTTTTGCAACAAGTAGGTGGAACTGTCTTGGATTCTGGGGCTTACTTAGCTTTTAAGCTAGCGCAGAAAGCTTATTTGTCCTTACAGGTTTACAGGTAAGAATGATCGAGTAACGCCTATTAATTCCATAAGCATTTAGATATATTTCTATTTGCAAAATAAATAGCTCGGTAAATAAGCCATTACAAATCCATCTACTTCTATGAAGTAAAACAAGTAGTTTGTTTCTTCCAATTATTTTTGTCAACGATATATGTATAGAAGAGTTTCTTTCTTGAAGGTAAATAGCGACAATTATTATTTTTCTTGGTTCACTACTTGTGAACTTTGTCATAAGTTAATTCCATCTAGAGTGCATAACCTGTAATGTTGTAATGATTGTTCTAACAGTAAAATACATTATCGACTTATAATTTTGGTATAAGCGACTGCTGGCTATTCATCCTCTGTAATGAAGATTGATGTCTATCAGATTCTAAACATTACAATGAAGTACCAAGTCCTAAGGACTTAGATTTTAGTGAGGTGGTTTCACTCCAGTTTCTTATTTTATTTTATAGTACTTCTTTTGGATTAAGCCTCTGACCACATTACTTAACTTATGTCAATTCTTCAAGAGAGACTGATTTATTATCTCATGCAATACTAGACAGTTCTAAAAGCTTATGTTACAAATCAAAACATGGAAAAAAAGCTAATAGTACTTGTCATGGTTGGTAAACAACCAAAAGTTATTAATTTTGTTGATTTGAGCTATGTATAGGATTCATAACCATAATTCGAGTATTTGTCACCCACTGATTTATAATTTCTATGATTTTCAATGATACCTACACCAATTATCTTGTTTATAATACATTCAAGTTTACCAGTAGTCCTGATTATAAACTGATAAGGTTTATTAAAGCTCATGATCCTAATTAAAACTATGTTCTAAAACATTATCAAGTCACAACATAAATGTTGGTGACAATATGATTAGCTATGCATAGTTTGTTAGAGATATTTTATTATCAAATTTTGGCTAGGAAATGAAATAGCATCTCCTAAGTATCATAAGATTCACTTTATAAACCTAGATTCGATAGCTCAAGGCTTATCAACATATGTAATTATAATGTTTATGCTATGACTAATTGGATAATCAATTATTGAAGAACTAAGGTTCTAAACCTAAATAATTTGGGCAAGTATAACCATAACTTACCTTGGTAAGTATCAACATGCAAATACTTTGGCATTAATATGGTTTATGAGATTTGATGATTTCAAGGTCAATCGATAGCTCGATATAAATTAACGTTGAAATATATAGTTCATTTTATAAATTGCAAAGGTGAGAGGAGGTGGCGTTAGACCACTCCAATGATTAGATTATGGGTAAAGTTATGTATATAAAATAAAAATAAAAACAAGTCTTTGAATTTGCCTTTTTCTGCAATTCTACAGCGACTATACTATAGTTTTTGGCAAAAGATTTGAAGGTTTAAAATTTATGTGTTCAAAGCTTATTCCATGCAATCGTTGGTTGACCCAGGATAACGTGGAACCTTCGTAAATGATTGCAATACTATAAGATTGAGCCGAGATTATGTTTAAAGCATTGTGCATCAAATTATATTGAATAATTGAAATTTTGATTGCATGCAGGAACTATACATTTTACCCACTGCATGGTTGATTTATTTACGAGAACACGTGGTTCTTTCTCGTCCAAGTGTTGGAAAAATATAAGGGTTTACGAACCCTACTCTTGTCATTCTTCCCTGTGTATTTCTGCCTTCAGGCTGCTCTACAATTCCTCCATAGCCGCCATGTTTACCCTACTGTGAATGATATGAGCTCTACGTCCTGTTTTGCCATATTATATCCATCTTCGTTGTCTTCGAAACCTTGCCTGCACCATGAGTTCTTCCTGCAATGTTTTTGAGGAGAGCCATGACATTTTGCATACAATTAGGACTGTGAGTAGTTTTCCTTGGGTTCATTTCTCCACGGCTTGCTCATTGGGAAAGTTTAGAGGGCTGTGAGTTATCCTGGAAATGATTTGTTAAAGATCGTGACTTATCTTATGGCCTGGTCTGTCACAGGGTTTGTGAGAGCATGTTCCTATGCATCGGTTTGTGACAGTTTTGAGCTCTACTATCCGCTTCTTGCTTGGCCATTTCTCCCTTCTCCTTGCTGCTGATAGCAGTGGTTTGCACTCGTGAAACCCATCTCTGTCACAATAGAGATGAAGGGTCTACTTTTCATCTTTCTAGTGGAGACACTCCTATTCGTTGGTGGCTACATCACCCTTGCTCCCAGTTAAGAAAGGACTCTCTTAACAGTTTCTTTTATTAACTTATTTTTAACTCAGTTTTTATTATAATGCAAGAATATTAACATTGTGGTTTCTTATTTATAGGTGACGGATGACAATTCTCCTTGCTACTGGTGCAATGAATTGGGTCGGCTTCTTGGTTAGGGTAAGCCCTGGTCGACCCATGGCAACCCATACTTGTTCATTTCTATATGGAACGTTTTCTGTTGGAAGTCGTAGCTTGCGAATAGCCCTTATGGTTTACTGTTTCTTGGTTAGCTTGTTTAGTTTTATGAAACCCTTGTTGTTTGCAGGGTTTTCCAGCTTATGCTGTGACTTGTAAATCTTGTTTTTACTAGCTTTGTGTACAGTTATGTGAAGAAGTATTTACGGCCTATCAAGCCATTCTCTGTTTAATTTTGAAGTAAAGAGATTTGTCTCTCCTGAGCTCGGACTCGGTTATTTTGATGCTCTTAATGTAAATTTTTGTGCATTAGGGTTTCACCCTATTTCGACTATATAAATATATTTTTACTGTTTCAATTACCTTCCATTAAAATATATTAATTATTGTCTATTTTGCTATTTCTTTTTATCATATTAATTGTTAATAAGCTCGGTTATTCGAGCAGAGTTAAATTCTGTTAGTAACATGTGTATAAATAATTTCTCAAATTATTCTATAGGTTAGTTTAATAATACATGTGAAATATTTGTTTGTTACAAGTATTAAGTGGTTATACTTTCATTGTTATTTTGTTCTCTGTCCTTATAGGACTGTAATAATGTTTTCTAGTTGATGTTTCTAGAAACTAAATAATCCAAATCTTTGGATTAGTGCTTATCTGATTATATTGTTATTACTCGTAAATTACAATGTTTATGCTATAAATTATAATGTAAAAATGTTAATACTATAATTTATACTGTTTAATATTATTAGGGTTTTTAACCCTGTACATTATTTTAAAATTAATTTTTGTTTCATTTTTATTTAAATGAATTTCCTTATATGTAAATAATATTTATTAAATATTATTTAACATTATAACCAGTCTGTTTGATAAATACCTAAATAGGTTATGTTATTATTTCTTTGATACATTTTTATAATTGTTATTCTTAGTTTATTTTTAATAAGAATTATACTAGAATTTCCCTACTTGAAATGTGAATCATTTGTAGAAATAGTTAAGCAGAATGTACAATAAAGAAACTCTGTAAAGTGACTTGATTCTTCCTTCATAGAAATACATGAGTATTTATCTAAGTTAATTATTTTTCCTATGTGACAGGTTAGTAGTTTCATTTTGCAGAAATACAGTTCTGAATAATATAAATAACCTATTTACAATAATCAACATATTAAAAGAAATAAGCTTGCTATTTTGAAAAGTATTATATATACTTCTTTGCTAGCATTCCTAATACATTAGTCTGATTTTTTAAACCATAACTTAATTAGACAGAATAGTATCCTTTCCAGAAAACATCTATATACAGAAATAAATTACTCTGTTATTCTGAAATACAAAATAATTCTAATCAATCCAGGTTTCTACCATATTTTCATCTATCTTAACACACTACCTGCGCTAGAGTACGATCTGGTTTATCCAGATGGGGAAAAACACAGGTAGAATTATCTCATTCAATTACAGTTTCATCATTCAACAACTAACAGATTATAAATTCTAACAGTTCATTACATAACATATAAATCTTACATTAGTCATTCATTCTCAGAAAATAAACTTTAACACAGCAATAAAAGACAGTAGAACTTGTTTTTAAAGTTGGATGACAACAACATTGGGAGGCTGTTCCTCCCTACCAACTCCTGGAGAGCGTTCAAACAGCATCTTCACAGGACCCCTGAGCTTGTTCGTGGTCTCCTTGGCTGGGACTGGGTGGAGCAAGCAACAAAATATTAGTCCAATGACTCAATACAAACTCTGCAGTCAACAGCAAGATCTTTTAGCTGAATAGATGTACTAGATCATTCTCTACAGTTTACCCCTCAAAACACCTTCGACAAATTCCCTTCCCAATGAAATCCTTGAAGTACATTCACTTGAATGATTCCCTTCTTGGAATGAGCAGGCTCAGCTCTCTTCAATGGGCATTTTTATTAAGATTACCTAGGTCTTTTTGGGTTAGTTGTCATTAATTGAGCCACCTGCTCTGGTCCCACTTTCTTGGGGGATCATGACCCCAAATGTAGGGAGGTTGCCACCTACAACATTGGAAATGTTTGAGGATGCTTCCACTTGTCCATTTGCTCTCCACCCAATCTCCTCCACCAACTTGACCAGTAAACACTCTTTTAACAACTCTCCCAAGCTGTTGTCTCCACTTTTTATTTATTTATAATTAAAATATTCATAATTACATTCAACATCCTTGACTCTGCTGAGTCATCAGTTACAACTTTAATATAAAATTTAATATAATTTCTTGGAATAAAATCAAATAAGATAATATTATTTTACAAAATTGGGACATGTGACATTTCAGGCCAGCATACATAACACTATTCTCGAACCAAAGCAAGACCCGGCCAAGCAAGCACATCAGACAGGATTCATGACCAATGATGTAGACGTAGATGTAATTATCCAGGAGTAGTCAAAAGAATGGCGCGGCCCCATCAATGAGCAAATGGAACAAGAAGAAAACTAGGAAGGGGATGGCCAAGGAGAGGACCAGGGCGAGGGCCAAGGAAATAGCTAAGTTAATGGTCAAGGTCATGACCAAGATGATGGGAAAGGAACTGATGGCAATGACAAGCAAGATGATAAGTCATCAAGCCCTAAGGATAGTGAGAAAAGCAAGAATGATGATAAGGAAGATGACTCTAAATGCACACCTACTTATGAGGATGTGCAGACGGCTCGAGAAGAGTCACACAGCACAGAGAGACATCAGCGCAAGAAGAAGAAAGTGGATAGATCATCTAACATGATCAGCTTAGCCGATGAGGACATAAACCTATTGTCTGACTCTATTGCAGAGGTTTCCAAGTCCAGCTTAAAAGGAATAAGTAAGAAATAGATGTGACTCACCAATGAGCTCATCAGGCACATCAACCAGCTGACAAAGGCCATAAACGAAGTTAAATCCACTGTCGAGGAGAAAACTTATGGGCGTGGATCCTAGTATCCCGTTAGTCACAACAGAGCTGGTGCCACCAATAAAAGAAGAAATCCTGATGCACGTAATGGAGACAAGGATGCCTGAGTTCGACAATGTTGTCCACGGGTTTGAGACGTTGTCTATGGACTTCTCGAAACTCACATTGGATGAAGTCTATGAGATACAACAGGAAGCTGCAACTAAGATGTGACTTAGAGAGAATGTAGTCGCATATTAGGTGACAAAGTAGAAAAGAAAGGCAACAACACGCAAGGCCCTCCTTAGAAAAAAGGAGCAAGAAATTGTGGCCCAAGAACAAAGTAGGCTTGCACTCGCTGAAGCCATCAAAAGCACGATCGAAGAGTTCCCACCGGAAGAAGGTCAAGAATATGAAGACTTGGTAGCCAAGGTTTTCCTCCTCTCCAAGATAGTGGGAGATCTTAGGAAGCAAGTAGAGGAGATGCAAGAAAGAAACCAAGCACACCCCCTGAGGTGCTTGAAGAGCGAAACAAAGTAGCGTCTGAAGCTGTTAGGAGAATAACACAGGGAGAAAAACTTTGCACTGAGGTAGTAGAAGCAGTTTTCGCAATGTGGGAAGCACTTCTGGAGGATGAGACCATGGAAAATATCAAGGAAGATGCGTGGCAAGGTGATGAGAAGATCACCATGGTAAAGGTAGAGATGAAAAATATGTCACTTAAGGAGAAGGTTACAAAGTTTGTAGAGGTAAAGCAACTTCAGCAAGAAATCCAAGCTCTCCATGACCAATTGAGGACTAGGAATCAGAAGGTAGAAGCACACCAGTCCGAAGCAGAATGAGTTACAGGGCTTATTCAGCCTATACAACAGAAGCTTCAGCAAATCATGTAGTCATTAGAAGAAGGACCGTCGAAGCATAACAGTTCCAACCGGGTGGAACAATTGACCTAGCAAGCAGAGGAAGTAACAGAGGAAGTTTCCAGGGTGTGACAAATTTTGAAGGAATTTCAGGGCAAGGTTGGTCCTGTGGCGCAACCTGCGCCAGAGACATAAGTTTTTGCAGAAAGATGATATTTTGTGGAGGCATCATTTTTGCTTAGTAGCTCGGGACGAGCCACATGTGAGTGTTGGGGACCTATTGGGACAAGGAAAAGTAAGAAAAGTACAAAAGGAAGAATTCGACGTGCAAGTAAAGGAAGAAAAGAGCATGTGCGATGAGATAAAGGAATGTTAAGAAGGGAAAGGAAGAACCAGCGCAAGAAAGTCAAAACATGCGTGCGACAGAGAAAGGATAAGGATGGAAAGGAAGCACAAATCAGAGGATCAGTGCGATGAGGAAAGGCACATCCAGAGTTGGTGGAAGAAGCAGGTAGGAGAGTTAAAGCTATACAGGTGAAAGTAAAGGAAGACTGTAGAAGGACAAACTAGTAGAAGACTTGAGGACAGTTTTGCGGCTACTTATTACCTATAGAGACAGGCTGAAAGGCATTGCCGCAGCCAGTTATGGCTATGGTTAGTGTCTTGCAGGACTTTTGTGGGGGGCGACATTAGTGTAGAAGAGATATTTTGTAGCTACTTGTGTCTGTAATAACTGAGTTGTACTCAGTCGACCCTACACGGTCTTGTAAATTCTATAAATAGGAGGAACCTGCTCTGTATAAGGGTTTTCTCAGTTAGATTCATTAGTTGACTCAGAGAGGATTCTAGTAGAAGGAGAAGGTTGTTGAGCTGTGTATCTTGTAGCTAAGTGTGTAGACCACTACTAGTAGAAGTAATATGTAGCTAGGTGCACGGATAGTAAAATAGAAGAGTTGATCCAGGCTGTGTGTGAATCCGTAGGCGTAGATAGAAGAATAAACCAGAGAGCATGAGAGCAAGAAGAGAGTGAGTGAAATAGACATATCTTAAGAACAGTCTACAGGTCATAGGTTGCAAGGTTATATACCCATTTCTCATGCCAGATGAAGAGCACCTTGGTGGTTTTTCCCATATGGGTTTCCACATTAATTTCTTGTGTCGAATGGATGGATGTTGTTCAATGATTGAATGCTTATGTGAATGTTTGCTTACTTATATTGTTTATAGTTACAGTTATTGTTGACTGTATATCGTAGTATGAACGATCAGTAAATGAATGAATTAATGAATGGCTAAAGCATTGTCGGCATGATATGTATGATTTCATGGTTAATCTGCTAAGTTATAATATAAGTCGCACACTATCAGTCAAGTATAAGGAATCAGCTGAGTCACACTGTTGCGCCAGTTGTTGAGTTGTAAGGACAAGGTCATGTCGTGCGCAAGTTGTGGTTGTTGGCAAGGGGTTTGGGGTAAGCCAGTTGCGCAGCATCACGGATGCTATGCAAGCTCAAAAGATATTGTGCAAGGCAAACATAGCGCGCAATACATAAAATAGATTATTTTTTAGTATTTTGTGTCACTTTTTGTACTTTTGACCATATTTTGTGGATATTGGCCATTAGTTGGTAAGATTCAGTTAGGAATTAGTTAGAAATTGTCCAAGTTGTCCATGAATGTAAGGGCCTAAGCCTATAAGTAGAAGAATATTTGTAAATGTGATAAGGAGAAGAGATCGCAGAATGAATCAAGTTGTGGACCGTGAAATGAGAGTTTGAGGCTCAGCCGAAGTATTGTCTGTTTTGAATCCGTAGTTGATTGCACAGAGTTAATATGATGAGAAGGAGATTCATATAAATTGTTGTCTTACTGTCATATTATTATCTCTTTCTATTTTTCTACTTTGTGAATCCCATGACGAGTATGAAGTGACTATGCGACATGGATCTATGATGCAATGTTTACTGCTTATGAATGATGTTATATTCTTAGATCTATTTGTGCAATAGTATGGTTCTTTTTGTTACATTTATTTCTTCTATGAATGAATGATGTGATCTATTATAAATGATTAAGCACTGGTCAGATCTGATAGATAAACTAATGCATTGTCAATGCCCATAAGTCCTCTTCTATTCTGCAGAAACTTAGTTCCGTCATCACTCCCTCAAAAATCTTGAGTGAGACATCATCCATTTCATGGGTGTTTCTAGGCGGGGTAAAACTTGTCTAGTCCGATGCTCAAGGATATCACGGTGAGTTGAGTGTCGACGGAGTGGGAACCCCTATCAACTGGGTTTATTGGTTGGGGTTGCGCCAACAAATGGTTATGTTGCTGGGACCTTGTTGCGACTAAGAGGAGGATATGTGGCATCCAACGCAACCAGAGATTCAATATTGGTTTAATCAGAAGCTATGAGATTTTGCTGAAACATAAAATCAGAACCTTGGACTGATGATGGAAAAGTGGTTGTCTAGATACATACACAACTGTCCACATGAATATCTTTTTGTTGAATTTTCTATCATACTGTATGAGTGGATGGTGCAATTCACTTACAAGAAGACAAATTTCCAAGGAGGAGAGCCAACATCCTGGACCCCTGACTTGATCCAGGAGCTGTAGGAAACTAACAACAGAGCATCGCAAGCTGTTGAGGTCTGGATGGATAGTACCCTGGAAGGATATATCACTGAATTTGCAGACGACACCTCCAAGTCCTACAGCGGAGCAGAAAGGGAATTTTTCAACGAACCCAGAGGTAGGTTCTTGTTGTCTATGCAATTGTCAATTAAGATGCTTGTCTATGAAAAAGGTATACTGAAGATGCACCTCGAGTAGTAGACTCTGGTGTGTGGAGGTGGCGGATACCACGACAAAAGGGGGGAGAAAAATGGGAAGATAAGGGGTATATGGGTGCAATTTTCGACGAGACCGTGAGGGAAGCCGAGGAAGAAAGTGTTCTTACAAGGGGAGGAGCAAGGTTTCAACAAGAGAAGAGGTAGAGGACATGGGAATTTCCTACTATGATCGAAATGAAAGACCGTGAAGGAATACCACATAGGACGAAGCGACCCTACAGCGACGAAGAGGACGAACAAACCCAGATTACGCCTAGAGTCGCAATAAGATCAAACCCGAGCAACAATGTACCCATGCTTCTGTGCACTACTCTACATTCAGGTAGAAACATGAATTCCACGTCGACTTTACCGACGTGCTAACAACATTCTAGTAGTAGATCAGCATCTCTAGGAAGAAGTCCCAAGATGGCGGGCGATAAAATGAAGTTACCTTTATTCCATGGAAATGGGACTGATGATCCTGAGCAGTATTGGTTCATATGTGAGGAAGTGTGGACTGTCAGACAGGCCACAGATGACGACGTCAAGAAATTCCAATTGCCGACTACTCTTCAGGTTCATGCGCTTGATTGGTATATGAATTTCATACAAGTTCATACGGGGACCCCTACAAAAACATTGGATGAAGTCAGGAGAGGACTGATTGAATAATTTCAGAAACCAAAGTCTGAAGCATGGTATATTACTGAGCTAAAATGAATTAAGCAATTTCCTAATGAGACTGTTTGGGACTTTGATCAAAGATTTAAGACACTGATGGAGAGAGTCAATTTTGATATGAGCGATGTTCAACACAAAGAATGGTTTATCGCAGCATTGGTACCTCATATCTGGCAATTGCTGATGCAACAGAAGATCGCGATGTAGAGCGAGGCTCTAGAGATCGCAATGAAGTTAGAAGCTTCACCCATTGGAGAAATCGCAACTAGTATGAACCAAATTCAGGAACACCTAGTGAACTTGATGCTTCAGTTGCAAGACATTAAGAAGGGGAAATAGAATAGCAAAAATATTTGGCGTACTCGTCGTCGCGTAAATGGAAATACTAAGGATACTTGCCCTGAATTTAAGAATTATCTCCTATCTCGTGCATAGAACCCACTGAGTTACGGCGATGTGTCGTGGTGTCACATATGTCAAGTATATGGGCATCAACACGAAGAATGTAACTACATGCAGAAGATAGTCATGAATCTAGTAAGCTTATACTGCACTTTTTGTCGCTCAATCGGGCATGAAGATAAATACTATCACGCTTATGACCTACTCCAAGAAAGGACATATGACTCATACTACATGAAAGGTGAAGAGCACTGCACAGTACAACCGCAAACACCACCTCAAGCACAATATACACCACCACCATAGATGTAGTTCATACCGTCGCAGCCACAACCACAGTTTGCGCCACAACTGCAGTTTTCCCCACGGTCGCAGTACAATCAGGTGCCTATGACTCAGATGCAGTTGTAGTATGTTCAAACAGAAAACTATGTTCAGTAGCCGTCGAATCCCCTGCTGCAGCAAATGACTCAACCACAATACCGGCAACAAAGAGGATTCCGAGGGAGAGGAGAAGGACGAGGTCACAGATTTGTCTAGTGCTACAATTCTGGAGTATTTGGACATTACAACCATTATTTCCCACATTTATAGTGTTCATGCACATATTACACCGCAATTAATCATACTATTGAGAACTTCCCACAGTTAATCGTAAAATGGCAGGTAGGGAACGTTCCTCAGTTGCAAAATCAGAACCAGTTGCAAAACCAAAATCAACTACAGAACTAGAACTAGTTGCAGGAACCAAGCTCCAAATCAAGTTCCACTTCAGACTCAGACTGTGAATCAACCGATGAATCTGCTAGTGAACTAGAATCTACCGCTAAACCAGAATCTGTGAATGAACCAGAAACAAGTGTTAATGGTTGCGACGATCTCAGCAGAACCCAGAACAAAAGATGCTTATGTTGTTATTGTCACCCACGCAAGAGACACAATAGGAGAGGACAGTCTCCATTCATAGGTACGATTGGCTGGGAAAAAGAAGGCACCATTTGATATCGCAACTGAAAAAGAGACATTATTTAAAGCTTGAGACGTGATCAGACGAAATCTTGGTAAGTCACTTATTTATGAAATTCCCTCTGCATTTGATTCTTCATCAAAGACAGGACCATCGCGGTAGCATGGTACCTTGCAGCACTTCTTTGAGAGTTTTTTGTGGTTGGCAAGAGATCCTGATGCTCTGGCTAAGATTGAGATTTTTTTGAACTACCTGGGTAAGGAGCGGAAGGACTCCGCGGTGAACTCTTTACATAAGAAAAAGATGGGCAAGGAGATGTGCATGAACATTCAGAATGAGAACTATGAAGTAGATTCAGTCATCCTATATATGGGCTCAAATGTGAATATTTTGACAAAGCAGACATGGCATAAAATAGGGAGACCGACATTGGGTTGTTCCCTGGTAGAGCTTTGATTGGCTAATCACGACAAAGTACAACCTATTGGCCGAGTGTCAAACCTGGTCATGGACGTTGAAGGTCTGAAGACCTATGCTGATTTTGACGTGATCGAAGTTGTCGAGGGGGGAGGCTCCTATCCCGCATTGCTAGGGATCAGATGGGCCAACGATAGTATGACAATGCTTAATTTCAAGAAGCAGATGCTGACGTTTGAGAATCAAGACATCAGAGTCATCACTCCTATGGATCCAACAGAAGTACGAAGATATATTGAACCTATAAAATATGAAGTTGTCAAGGGATGGGATCATTCTTACAATATTTATGAAGATTACATCCACCCAACTACTGACAGAGAACTAGGGTGGTGCAATGCTAGTTCTATGTCTTCTAATTCTGACGATGCATTGGAAAATGGGAAAAATCACATGCATGAAGTGTCAGTTAGGAAGTGTGGCTTGATCACACAGTCGTTGTGCCATGTCACTACTGAGATTTTCAAATTACCAATTTATGAAGGACTACCTGAGTTGTCTGCATTCTTAATGGATTTTGAAGAGCAGGTATCAGTACCAGAGTGATTGTTGGCACTGGAGGAAACACTGAAGGCTACTCCAACACTCTAGTGGGTGACTCATAAAACTTCAATTACCGAATGGGGGCAGTGTCGACGGTTGATGATAGTTCTTCGACGACATAGAAGTATATCACACTGGGAGGTATGATGGGCACAGTGACCCTAGAGGTCACCTGATGGAATTTCAAACCTTGTGGGAATCATGACCAAAGGATGAATGGGTCCATGCCTTTATTCACACCTTGGATGAAATGCCAAGGTCATGGTATATATTAGTGGAGTGATCCAGGAGGATCCAAGAAGGTCAAATTTTCAAAGTCCTCCAATCTTAGTAAAACTAGTGCCAGATCGAAGGTCTCGTCGAGATAATTCCAATGGCGTTCGTTTCACCTCAAACGGACTCCATATGAGAAATTTATCGTGTTCTGTTCTATGAGGTCAACAGGCAAAATTGGCAAAAAGAGGTGCCATGTGGCACCACTGACAGGGTGACACGTGGCATCCATACTGTACAAACATGATGACATGGAACCACTGACAAGGTGACACATGGAATCCGTACAGTACGAATGGATGACATGGTAGTTGTACGGACAGACAGGTGGCAGTACGGTCCAATCAGGATGCGACACGTGTCATGTACAGGCGTTGAGGTGGACCAATCCAGAACTACCATGGGGCAGCACCGGATTGGCCAATATTGATTGAATTTCACCAAAATGTTGCTGCTCCACCGGATTCGAACTCCTGACCTCCCATACCCTGTCTCCACGCCTTTACCAACTACGCTGGTAGTGTTCTTTGTGTAATGTATGGAAATAATATTATTTAAAGTGGCATTTCGAGCCCCAAAGAAGCCGGGGCTTAGTCCCGACCTTGGTTCTTCCTCCAGCGTGACCGGGAGCTCCAACCAGCATGGGATCCCGCGCTCTATTTCAGCACATGTCGAATTATAAACTATATAAAATGGGTTATAAGTGGGTCTAAAAACAAGTTACGTTATAACAAATTTGTTTAAAAAAAAAAACCATATTGTGGGTTCAATGAACCATGTGGTTTTGGGGGAAAATAATTTTATTGTAATATTCTAAAAATATAAAATGTGGTTGGCATAGTTGTAACTATGTCAACTACATAATTTAAGAAGAGCCTAACCAAGTGTGGGGAGTTGGAACCATATGCCTTCTTGGGCAAAATTTGTTGTAACTAAAGAATCATGAGGAGAATGTGGAGTGGGGCAAGCCAAGCCTATATAAACCCACTTAATTTCCCTTTACTAGCATGCTTTGGAGTGGAGACTTTGTAGCTAAAGGAGAGAAGGGAGATTGCATAGCTCTACAGGAGGAAGGTACGAGTGTTTATACTCGTTTTACACCGTCTTTAGGCTTCGGAGTTGCTGGAAGCAGTCTGGTTGTGTTTTGGGCAGCGGTTCTCTTCCTGACCATTGTCTCCAAGGTATCATTGTATCATTGCCATGTATTTTGCCTTATGCTGAGATTATAGATCGACCCTCCTATTGAGAAGCAGGCCCGAAGACGTAGTCCATCCTGGACGAACTCCGTTATCAACTTGTTGTCTTTATGTGCGTATTGTCTATGCTGTTTGGTTCTCTTCTTATGGATTTGTGAGCTTCATTCATGCTCTTTATGCAATTCATGTTAACGTCATAGAGTAGCAAAGATCTTGTTTTCGGATCATGGAGTTGCGCAGAGAAATAACCACTTGGGAGGAGCTGATAGTTTTCTTTACTCATACATTTAGCTTCGCATATGCCAATCCTAATGTCCATAATGCAATGCAGATCATTCGCGATGTGGTATTAAAAGTAGTATCAGTTGCATATCCTGCAGATCCACATGCACATTGCCACCTGCAGTCAATGATGGAATGTTACAATGTGTCTAGCGAACCTGAGGATGACGATGAGCTACTAAATATCAATATTCCAGAAATAGAAGGGAGTAGGGATGTCGCAGCACCCGATATACCAACTGATCCCATGAGACACTACAACAAATACTGGAATTAGTGTCCCTTTTTAGTGTAAATTTTTTTTACATTGAGTGGTCAAACTAGACGCTAAATGGGACGCGTCATGGACAAAACTTAAAGCGTCTTAGAAAATGTCTTTTTTGCTTCCTAGATAGCATCCTTTATGACTTCCAAAATAGCATCTATTTTTTTTCTGCCAGAATAGCATCCAACTTTGCTTCCTAAACAACATCGATGATTGCTTCCTAAATAACGTTAGGTTTTTCTTCCTAACGAGTGTCCGCTTTTTCTTCTTAAATGGAATCCTTGTTAGTGCCATATTTGCATCCTTAATAGAACCATGTTAGAATCCAAATTAGCATCCAATATTGCATCCATTTTTGCTACCACTTTAGCATCCCATTTTGCACCATGTTTTACTTCCAAATATGTGCCAATTTTCGCTTCCAAATTTGCACCAATTTTTGCTTCCTTTTTTGCATCTTGTTTTGCTACCAAAATGACTCCAAGTATTTCTTCTATCATTGCACCATATTTTTATTCCTATGTAGGTCCATGTTTGGCTTCATCATTTGCGCCATGTGTTGCATCATTTTTAATGCCTAGTTTCATGTCTTATTTTTATACCATATCCACGCCATGTTCAGCTACATCATTAGTGCCACGTGTTGC
Source organism: Pseudotsuga menziesii (assembly GCA_001517045.1). NCBI lineage: Eukaryota > Viridiplantae > Streptophyta > Pinopsida > Pinales > Pinaceae > Pseudotsuga > Pseudotsuga menziesii. The sequence continues at coordinate 159,854 of LPNX010735174.1, forward strand.
ATCATTTTTAATGCTTAGTTTCGCATCTCTCATTTTTTGATCACTAATTTAGTCACTTTTAGTAGTTTTATATACGAATTTTGGTCATTTTTTTTTGTCACTTATCTCTAATTTTTTGCTCACTTATCTCTTTTTTTTTCTTACTAATTTAGTTGTTTTTAACCGATATTATAATATCATTAGGGAATGGAGGAATCGAAACATCAACCTCCTGCTTGTAAGGCAGGCGCTCTTCCATTGAGTTAGCACCCTTTAAGAATTTGAGAACCTAACTTACAGAGTCCTTTATAATGGTAAAAAGGATCAATACACAACTTTGAGTATCTAATGGTCGGAAAAGGATAATAGATTGTTTAAGTTCACAATATATGATCAAGCAGGTTATGAAATCCATAAACATTTTTTAGGAATTTTGAACAAAACTCAAGAAATTGGCTTAATGGGATTGCAAAAAACACTATTCCCTAGCAACCGTAAGTGTGCCACTATAATGTGACCTATCAACAACAATTATATTAGTGTGGATGCCAAGGATATAGTAGATAAGCATGATCATCCTAGAGACATGTATAAGTGGAGCAATAAGGAGAATCAAAAGAGGATGATCAACCCAATAGTTGGTGTTTCACATGGATCCTTATCCACCATAGGATCAGCAATGTTCCTTCTTACATCAAGCTAATGAGTATCCACAAGGACAAATGGTTAGGATATATTGTGATGCCAATTCATAATGTTTATTCTCTTCACAGGGTGATGTTGCAATGCTTGCACTAGTAGATCTACATGATCCCCAAAAGCATTGGATATAAGAATATTCATGGGGCCATAGAGTATAGGATGAGGTTGTATTTGCTCACCAATATGAAAATTGATACGAACAAGCTAACTAACACACTATCTGTATGTTACAATATACTAGACACAATTTGTATGTTACAATATAGCATGTTTGGCCATCAAAAAGTGATTGTGGACATTTCAAACAGTCATTAAGAAGTATGTTGGTAGTATCTCTTTGAAGCAACAACACTAAGCACTAATTCCTGGCAAGGGACATTTACATAGCAAGCATTGGAAACAACATTAAAATTCAATCTAAGCACATACAACTATCCTATGTTGTTCAGAGCACTTTTCAGATCATTGCAGTTGTAAGCATGCCTTTGAGAATCGTAAGAAAGCCAAAGAAAATTCTAAGATCATCATTTACAGGTATAATAAAGGTTTTTGTAGCGGTGAAGCAACCATATTTTAGGGAATCCTTTTGCAACACACAACAGTACACATGTGCGTTGAATGTGTCAAATATCTTGGATGAGAGATTCTATAGTGCTTTCTTGGAGTATCTCAAAGCATAGTGGATGCTTGAAAATAGAGATTCGGGGCAATTTGAACAGCAGTAAAAGTATTTTTGGGTGTATTTTAAACAATTTTATCATCAAAACAGTACTTCAGACCTATGAATAATGGATCTTAAGGGAATTTGATAAAAATCATGTTCAAGTTGTTAGCAACCATTTATACATTTGTATCAACCGGATTTCCTTTCAACAAATCTCATATCAAATTACTATGTCCATGGAATTAGAAAATGGAATGGAGAGTTTAAAACCTGTACATACCATCTTGGAGGTCCTCACTTTAGGAAGAGGTTTCCTCATCAAGCAGCAAGTTGGTCTCTTTGTAGAAGTAGGTCTAGAACTTAAAGGCCCTAAAGAATAAATTATGGATTAATTACAATAAGAGTTGACCATTTATTAATAACTAATATCATACTAAGAGTTGACCATCTTATTAATTACAATCACCCAAAAAACAAAAAAACAAAAAAAGCTCGCATAGATCCATCTTAAACCTAGATCGTTTAAGCAACAAGAGTTTTAAAGCTGTTGAGCCCTGTCTAGGGCCTTCTCAAAGAAGTCTAGCTATGTTTATTGCCTGTCCCATCCAGCCGCAGCCTTGTAAGGTCTAATACTTAGCCACTAAATCTGCTGGGAAGTCAAGTAGCCAAACAACACAGTCTTGTAAGCTTCAAACCATCAACAGCCCACTCAATCTGGTCAACAACAGGCTTCTCCTTGGTCAATGGAAGCCTTAGTTTTGGGTTTGGAACAATGGCAGTACCTCACTTGTTCATGACAATCATCTTCTATGGGTTTTTTTCTCTCCATATATGTTCCCTAGAGGTAACTTGATTGTCATGTAAAATTCTACTCATTATCTTCTCATGTACAAACTCAGTCAACTCATTTAGAAGAAGAATTATTCATTATTTAGGGTTTTATTCCTTGAAAGTTTTCCCCGTAAAAATATGTGTTCTTGCTTCTACTATTGATTAGCTACTATCTACTTTACTACTGCTACAATCTCAGATTTACATTTCTTGAAGTCCGCTAAAGTTAAAAAGGACTATTACTGCTATTAAATTGAATCCATGAGAAAAATTTAACAGCAAGCAGCCCTACCTCTGCATCATATGCAAAAGTTATGGACGTTCTTACAAGAGCAGAGATAGAACTTGTTGCAAGGTCTGGAACATGGCCATATTGTCTTACCATTTTGGCCTAAAAATATTATTTCTATTATGCAAATTCATCGTCTAACAAGGATTTCCATGAAGAGTTGGTGTAAAGTGAGGCACACAGTCATGTCATTCTCAAGGCATAAAGAAGGTGTCAAGGTGTAAAGTGAGGCAAGTTAAAAATTCATTACATAAGGTTCAAACCCATGGAATATTTTAAATAATTTGCATAGATATTTTTAAAATAGTTTAAGTCCATTGCAATGGCCATGAAAGACAAGGGCTTTGAAATTCAATAGTGGCACCCCACGTATTTTGATCTGCAATTATTCTTGAAGGTGTAGATATATAGCTGGTTGATGGCATTATTCCTATGGAAATTTGCAAGCAAATACCTTTGAAACTGAGACTTGGCCTGGATGTGGAGAGAATATAACTTTGAAATTGAAACTTGAACTATGTGAGACATCAAATTTTCTACACATAATAATTTGCACAAGCGACACCATTTTTCATGTCGACCATGCACATGGTTCCTCTTATAATCTCATGTATTGAAGATCATTGAATGGCCAAATAAGGTGGACAGGTGAAGAAAATATTTTGTTCCAAGTTTTTAATATCCCAAGTCAATATTCATATTGAATATTGATAGTATATAGTCAGGATGTCCATTAGTAGCTTGTTTCTTAATTTTCATGACCTAATGGATACAGAAGCCAACCCCTTCTACTCACATATTGTAGCTCTGGGGGGACAAGTTTTGATAGACGTCACAATTCCATTAAATTTCTTTTTACCTTTTTCTCTTCACACATAATTACATGACCAAAACATACACATAGATCCCAATAACACTTGGTTGCACACATAAAAGGTGGTTTTCCCTTTTTACTTGAAAATAATGAAGGCTTATTGTTAGCTCTTAGGATAAATAAAGCCATAAAAAGTAAATATAAAAGTAATTGGAAGGTAAGAAAGGTAAGGGATAAGGTGATCTTTCTACTTGAAAATAATGAAGGCTTATTGTTAGCTCTTAGGATAAATAAAGTCATAAGGTAAGGGATAAGCCGATCTAAATAAGAAAAGCAATAAAACTAAGCATTCCCAGCATCCCCAACTGTCGTAATAAGGCCTCCCAGTAAAATATCCAGCAGCCTAACCAGGAGAATGTCCAGTTTCCTCAGTTGGAAGAGCATGATTTGGAGTAGCAGCACTAAAAAGGGCATAAAAGGTATAAGCACGAGGGGAATTCCCAACATTCTGACCAGCACTAGGACCAACAGTCCCAGCATAATAATAAAAGCAAAAACTAGCATTAGCAGTAGCATTATATCAAAGAGCAAGGAGTAGTTAAGAATGAGGGGCATTCCCAGCATTATGACTAGCACTAGGGCCAGCAGTCCCAGAAAAATAACAAAAGAAAAAACTAGCATTAGCAATAGCATTATATCAAAGAGAAAGGAGTATTTTATCTGTTTATTAGTTTTGTTCAATCTTTTTTACTTATAAAAATACTTTTATAAAATAAAGGAGATCCAAATACCATAGTCATCAATTATACTTTAAGTTTTTATTATTCTTCTTGAAAAAATTAAAATATAAATCCTTGTTTTGTCTTGAAACAAAATTTGAAATAGGTTCTGAAAAATTTAAAATATAAATTCCTGGTAAAGAAAATTTATTTTAGGTAAGAACCAACAAATTTAACAAAATAATAAAAACAATCTATGTTTGCTCAAATAATTTTGATTTGAAATTATAAAAAACAAGTTCTATATGCAGAAAAAATCTTAATTTAACATGGATTTATACTTATATGGAAAAGCTGAAAAGACAATAATCCCTTGTCTTTTCCTTGAAACAAAATTTCAATTAGATTCTAAAAAATTAAAATATCAATTCCCTGTCTTCCTTGAAACAAAATATTTTTAGGTAAGAACCAACCAATTTAATAAAATAATAAAAACAATCTGTGTTTGCTCAAATAATTTTGATTTGGAATTATAAAAAACAAGTTTTATATGCAGAAGAAATATTAATTTAGCATGGATATATACTGATATGAAAAAGATAAAAAGACTCTATTCATAGTATAGTTTAAAAGCTGAACTTCTCTTCCCCTAAATTGCCCTCTCTGTATGACGTCAGGGTCACTGCTACTAGATTAGGATTGCATTGCATTGGTCAAATGCATAGTTTGTAAGCAACAAACAGACTAGCAGGCAAAGAGAAAATATCAATGATATTTGTGTCTTTTCTAACGTTTAATCTTCTAGCTGTTGTTTTTCTTAAATTCAATGTTGCGTCCTTTCTAACTTTTAATATTCCAACTGTTTCTTTTCTGTGTTTTACTTATATTTTGACAGCCAAACAAAATACAGCAATATAAAGTGACTTTTTCTGTGTTTTACTTATAATTTGACAACCAAACAAAATACAACAATATAAAGTGAAATGTTTCATGTTTCACACGGTTAAGGCAGGGTGACCTTCAGATACAGCATCCTTTCCATGCCCCCATGGACCCACATCCATATATTGAAGACCTTATAGCAGGTGAAAACCTACTCCTACGTTGCCATATAAAAGTATTCATTGTAATGGCCTTGAGCTGGTCTTGCAGACCTTATAGCAGGTGAACACCGACTCCTACGTTTTCATATAAAAGTATTCATTGTAATGGCCCTGAAGCGGTCTGGTTAAAGGTAACCAGCATTCCATAAGATCCCTTCCTTCGTCAGGTCGATGATCTATCTATGGGGTTCATAGTAAGCTAAGTGAATGAATAATCTCATTACTGCAAGTAGTAAGGTAGGCAGGCAAAACAGAAGGGAAGGTATACTTTAGAGGGAAGCAAGCCATAACTGAAAACAACCTTTTCTATGCTAACAACCTTTTCTACGCTCTAAGATAATTTATGCTAGTACTGAAAACAACCTTTTCTACGCTAACAACCTTTCTAGTCCTTTCTAACGTTTAATCTTCCAGTCGTTGCTTTTATGTGTTTTGGCAGGCTTATGAAGTCCCCCTATTCTTATTTGAAGTGTTTATTCTCACTCCCATTTAAAGCGACAGATAGAGGAGGTATCCAAGTAGTACAAGGATAACAAATCCAACATTCATCACATGTAAGCCATGCCCTATTATTATTTAAAGGCAAGCTCGACCTCTTATTTAATAAAGAAATGGATTCAACTGGGGATTGAAGGAGAGCGGCATCAATAAGGGACTTACTTTTTCCAACCAATACTATGGAAGCCTCAATTTTATGGTATCCCCCATATATTCTTGAAGGATCCCTACTATTAATTAAATAAAAGCCTCGTCTTCCCCAGTTTTGTGTTCACCTTTACTGAAGTGAATATTGCTTCCAGATGTGTAGGTATTGTTCCCAGTTAACCCCTATCTATTTAATAAAGGGTGTCACCAGTAGGCCCAGATCATATTCTTTTTTCCTGTGTCCATTGTTACCCCTTATTATCATATAATGCGGCCTTTATATTATTTAATAAGCATTGGAAAGACCTTATGACAAGGCATTCCCTGGCCACGAATGACTGGCCTTTCTAAGAAACATTCCCTTACGGTTGTAAATAGGTCATAAACTAGTAGGATAGGGATGGAAATAAATAGGGATTTAATGGTCTAGTCCTTTCTAAGGTTTAATCTTCCAGCCGTGGCTTTTTTGTGTTTTGGCAGACTTCCAGCCATCCTTTATAATAATAAAAATGAAACAAGAAATCCATAACATTTGGAAGAAGTCTGCCAAATCTCTGTTGTCGTTTGAAATAACTGGGTTATGTTCTAGTTGATTTATAATATACGTTTTTTATAATAATAAAACTTAAAGAAAAAATCCATAACATTTCGCAGTCCTGAGGCTAGGCATCTTTGATTCAATACCAGTTCAATTTCAAAGTTTAGAATATGATGGTTGAAGAGTAGCAGAGGACTAAATCATTTTCTTTGGTAGATGGTATATTAAAACTTATATAACACAACATAGCACTACTTGAGGTGGCTTCTCATTTTAAATAGGTTCCATAGGGATGGACTCTGGTTCAGAAGTAATAAATAAATAATAAAAAACTAAGAGCAGGAGGTGGAGGGAGGTACCCTACACTAAACCTTATTAATTTTAATAAGAAAAAGAAGACCATGTAAGTGGACTGTGTTACTGAAGAATTCATTGCATTCAACAAATAGTAAAGGTGATGTCTAATCCAACTAGTATCCAATCTGACACCTAGCTTATGCACTTTCGTTGGTTTACTTTGCGTTAGGAATAAAGGTAGAGAAGGGCTTTATTGGTTGGGTTGATCAGGTTCTTACCGCCTAAAAGGACCCTTCATTGTGCGATTGAGGGGAAAGTTGTGCGATTGATGGAAAGAAATAGTCCCGTCAAATAATAAATATGAGGGATAATATAGCTATATTGAAAACTGAGTAACTAATTGAATTCCCAGAGTTGATGTTGAATATCATACAGGATATTGATATCTAGTTGAAGAATAGTAAATTCATAGTAGAGATTTTATTATATAGATTGTCTTGCATAGATATATGAAAGGATAATACTTGGAACGATCTCCCAAACCAAGATCAGACTGTTATTTTATAAAAAATCCTTAACAAACTTCGGTTTCCTAAGTCAAAAATTGGTCTTAGCCAGGAACAGTAACCCTTGAATACCTGCACACAGTCCATGGTCAAACCCTCTTTCAGGTTTAACCATCAATCCACAGGAAATAAAAGCTCGGGATATTCTTGAATCATAGAGATTTTAGGTTTTTCAAGTGAAAATACATGTCTAATGATGGTGATCTGGCTGCAGTCCTGGTAGAGGATAAGGTTGCGACCTCTTTCGGAGTTAATTGAAGACAATGGAGATTGTGGCCTTGGTGACTGTCTGTCCTTGTTTGTATACTAGTTTGGAAACTTTGATGCCTTCTCCTGCAGATTAGTGATTCCAACACTGATCAAAACCTTAACCTGTGGGTTAGTAGCAAGAAAGGAAAAAGAATTTATCTTTACCATAAATCTCTCTGTTCCATAGTGATCCTCTTCTTCCTGGTATAGGCGTAATCCTCCTCTTTCTGGTATAGGCGGGAAAATTTGGGGGAAAATTTAAGAGTGATTGGTTCAAGCTCTTAGTGGTTATGGTAACTAATCACACTTGAGCTTAACCACATTCTTGATTGGTAACTATTAAATCTCATAAACTTAGCTTATTTCCTTAATTAAGCTAGCATATTTTCTACTTAAGCTAATTAGATTAGATCATAGATCATAGTACGTACTATCAAAATTGAGTTACACATGTATCAAGCGGTAGTTACCCATAGCTTAAGCTTAATAATATGGGTATTGCTTTACCTAAAAAATAAAACATTACCTATTTAATTTTTTTCTTTTAATTTTAATATCAAATCATTTACTTTTGTATTATTATAAAGAGATTCCATTATGGTATTGTTATACATAGTGGAGATTATATTAGAGGAAGGAATCTAAATTTCGGCTAACTATTTCTTATTATATTCATGATTTTTTTTTTAATTCAATAATTATTTATGGATTGATAATGAGTTTGATGAAGATCGTGATAAATATTTATTATTAAATTTATGATTTTTTTCTACTTTAACAATTATTTATGGATTTATAATGAGTTTCATGAAAATCATGATAAATATTTATTTTTAAATTCATGATTGTTTTTCTACTCTAACAATATACATGATTAATAATATGGATATTGCTTTACCTTTGTACTCTATTCGAACGTGGTATGACTGTCTATGCTTAAGCTTCTCATATTCTATAAGCTATGGTATTATTAGTTTATAAGCTACGTTATTATTAGTTTATTTCCATATATGTTAGCTCAGCTTGGTAAAGTGTTACCAATACAGGTAATGGAATTGCTTTTATTTCAGACATATTGATACTAGTACATATGTGTTTCTCGTTTTAGCAGCTTACTTGAGACTAAGTACTATTGCACTTGGTTGTATGATATACAATAGAGAAAAAATCCCATATACAGTATATATAATAACCAGTCTTTGCTGCATTTTTTTTTTAAAGTAAAAAATATAAAATATCAAAAACATTATAAGAAAATAACATACAATTATATTAATTAAAAGTATAATTATTAAATATAAATATAAATTTTATTAAATATTCAAATATAAATATAAAATAGTAGTTAACTATTTTAATGATATATATATATATATATATATATATATATATATATATATATATATTAAAATAGTATAAAAAGATAATTTATACATTTAACATAAATATAATGCTATATGATTCATATATTTTAAAATTAATTGTTACAAAATTTTAAAACCAAATAAAATGAAAAAAAATTAGACAAGGTTAAAAAACACAAAAACATAGACATTAGGTTATACTAGGAAGAATCTTATAATGTGAAGGAGAGTATATCAAGAAACATATCAGCTAAAATTGTTTTTTCTAGGGAGGAGCTAGCCAATTATTTATTTGTATCAATAATGTAAGTGTCAACACATAGTCCATATTAGATAATGCCTTCTAGAGAGTGTCCTGCATTGACAAGGCCCTAGGTTTAATCTTGTGTGGTGCCAACCTACTCCTAGTAATGGTCACGGTTGAAGAAAATGTAGGTTCACTCTTAAAATCTAGGGACAAAGAACTCATAGTATAAGGAAGGACACTAGTAATGTATTTATGAGTAAGTAGGTGTCATACATAAATTACTATTTTAAGCAAATTGATTGTCCTAAAACCTCTTGATGTAGCACAATATGGAGCTTGTGTGGATTGGTGGCTATCAATTAATGTCTTAACCACTTCCTCCTTGTTCTTATCCATTTTCATGCTTATTTAGAAGTGGTTAAACCTTGGAGACCACATCATGGAGGTTACTAATGACGCGTGCTAGCCTTGAGTCTATTTTTGGCATGAAATCACACATGTGGATTGATCTTCCATCTTCAGTGTGGACCAATTCTTCATTGAAGACTTATGTTTGTAGGCATCAACAAATCAACGGCCAAAATAGCATGTCAAGCAAGCCCAAGGTATATTGATTAGTGATGTTCTCAATACTGATTTGGATATTGAAATATCTAAGGAAAAAGTGCAAGTACCCCTCATTGAACTTATGAAATCCCAATCCAAAGAGTTTGAATAAAAAAGGTATTAGAGTTGAAAGAGACCAAGGAGATGTCAGTTGTGTCAACTTGGGTCAAGGTATGAACCAAGGAGGAGGGAACTATGATCATTCTTCATTCTATGTTACATTGTTGGTCAATGATCTAGTTTTTGCAACTCATGGGATATTCAGAACTTCCTACCTTCTTGGATTAATTAAATAATGTCAGCACTTCAGATATCATTCCTAAGAACTTCCCTGTTTAATTTACTACAACCTACCTTATTATATGTTTGTGCTTGGTTGGGTCGGCACTATGACCAGTCGTATCTTGCCTACTTGCTTTTACTTATGTGCATCATATTATATTTTTCCTTAACAAATACCACATTAATTACCTTAAGCACATTGAAGGAATATGCAGATTTATATAGCCTTTTGACTTCCTATTAATCTTGTCTATTGATCTAGGAACAAAGCATCAATCTCATCAAAGAATAATCAACAAATAACTCATGAAATGGTGTAATCAGTCTACAGGAATAGTAGCCGCTCAATAATCACATAAAGAATGAATGATTACAATTACAATGACATGCTACAAGCATGAATGAAGAGACAATTTGAATTCCTTAGGAGGTCATTCGAATTGAATGAGTGAGTCTATCTTAATTGATTGTAAGCCATGGTTCACACTCAATTAACCACTGACCAAAACCCTAATTGACACAACTAACCCTAACTGAAGTCGGAGTGCAATAAATGACTGAGTCTTAACTAAAAGAGATCAAACACATGTCACGGCTCACCAACCATCAAGAGGTAGTGCTACACTGACTCCAAAGAACCCCGATGAGGTTAACTGAAGTTGAACTGCACATCAAAAGTTGGTGGAGGCGCCCTTATTGACTTCAGTTCATTAAATAATATATTTAATGAGAGGAGGCACCTTAACTGACTTGTTTAATTGATTGTAACCACCAGTTAGCAATTAGGTGCATTAATATCACTCGGATCACCCCCGAAGTGCTCCAGTTAGCCTCCTCGAATGTAGGAGAAGGCTAAGTTAGCCTCCTTGACTGAAGGTAGGAGTGGGTGAGACTGGATGATGACATTTAATGCTCCGCTGATGTCAATTAATGTCAATAATACTTAAGATAGTGGTTTAACTAGGCCAATTTGACCAAAAAGAGTGTGTATGGTGGTAAATGTCTCCAACACCCCCCCTTAAGCTATACTCAGGAGGAGTTAGAAAACACAAATGCATAAAAATGCTAGGGCCCCGGCAACAAAGGCCATAGGTCACCCTATACAATAAAGTAACTGCTTAATATAACCAAGGAAACGGGGAAAACCTGAAGGGAAAAATCCCCCCCCCCCTCAAACTAAGCAGTAAATCAAGAATTGGTTCTTCTATGCAGCAATATCTTGAGACTGTGCATGTGAACCTATGAATCCAAACTAAATGAATATGTCTAGAGGAATCTTCCACTTTGGAAGAAGAATAATGCACTCAACTGAATTAGAAATATAAACAACTGCACGGTGAAAACTGAACCCATGTAGAGTAGTTGAAATCATCTGAAGAGAGAGCAAAGGTTCTTGAGGATTTGAACCATGTGTGGAACACTCAAGAAACTGATATGTTGCAGCCTTGAACAGCAAACCATGAGTGGTAAAATCAGCCCCAAATATTAGGAGCAAGTGTCCAAGCGGATGCAGAATGTCTTCCTCTTTACTAGTTTTGTGAGAAGATGAGCATGTGACCAAAGGTAGAGAAGCCTTGGGACTGTGGAGAGCGAATGCTTGAGCTCCATAATCTGATATAGCTTCTAAAATAGCTAATGAATCACATAATAAAATATCCGCAACCTCATATGAGGAAACTAACAACAAATCCCCATCAGCGGTTTTGAAGAGAAAGTGTGGTACTTGATTTTTCACACCAAAATTGGTGAGAGCAACTACAAGCATGGCTGAAAGCTCTTGGATTTTAAAATATGAACAAAATAATATCATATCAGAATGTAAATCAGATCTAAATAAGGTCACAACAGATCCAAAAATGTGAAATGAAATCAAATCCCCAGCAGCAGTTTTGTAGGAGACTTGCGATACTTGTTTCTTCATACCATTGATGAGAATAGCTATAAGCAGTACTGAAGGTTTATGAAGCTGAAATTTTGAACCAAGAAATATCAGATCAGATCCAAATAAGATCATATCAGATCCAATAAGGTTCATATCAGATTCAAAAGTATGGTCAACCGAGACGGTGGATGCACAGTTGTCTTTTTCTTCAAAATTCTGAATTTTGGTGCATGCAATCCTGCAGGATTTTGCTGGAAGATCAAGATAATGAGGAGCGAATGTGTCACTCTTATAATCTGATATTTCTTCCAAAATATCCAATTTTTTACATATTTGCATGCCAGCAGCAACAATAGAGGAAGAAAAATCAAATTTCTCTTCACTTTTGGAAGCAATTACTGGTAAATTTTGCACAGAATTCAAAGGAAAATCACCGGTGAATGTTTGCATGGAAGTGCAGTAGTATTTTTCTTCAATATCAGAGATTTGAATGTATTCTTCTGTTTCAGAAATATTAGGATATGAGATATCATAGATCTCATGAGCGTTCGGAGCATCAGGAGAAGGAGTCACTGAATAGAGACTTTCTTCAATTCGAATTGAATGTGTAGAAGATTTTGCTTCATATTCATCTTGAAAAACTTCATCAGAGAGAGTAGAGGCTGAGAATTTTGAGTAAAGAACTCTTGTGGTGCTGGATGTGATCTCCAAAGTGCTATTATGATCCTCATTGTTCTTGCTAAAGTTTCTATCCAATTTTGTCCAGAGATCCTTTAGGTATTCAGCAGAACCAATAAGGTAGCGCAAGCTAGGAGAAAGGACCAGACATATTGCTCAGAAATCTCTATCACCGTCATTTATCCAGTCATTATCATTCTCATAAAACTCTTTTCCAATTCCAATAGACACCTCATAGAGACCTCATCTCTTCAGAGATGTAATCATCTTCAACTTCCATTCTGAATAGCTTGTGAATGGGGTGAGAAGAGGGATTAATGAGTCCATTCGAAGTTGTACCTGTTAAAACCTGCAAATCAAAACAAAAGGGGCACTGCAAGGTTGGAAAACCTGCACATTTTAGGCTTTCATCACACCCAGCATAGTCAATCAAGCAAGCTTGATCAACAAGTTCTTTACTTGGGGTATTAAGTGGTAAGCCTTGGCTTCTGGTGCACTGCTGGATTTTTGAGCTATTGCTCAAATTTCATGCAGAAATCTGTCAAAAAGCTTGTTTCTAAGAGATAGATCTTCATCCCGTCGTAAGCTTTGATACCATATTAATCTTTTCTATTGATGTAGGAACAAAGCATCAATCTCATCAAAGAATAATCAACAAATAACTCGTGAAATGGTGTAATCGGTATACAGGAATAGTAGCCACTCAATAATCACATAAAGAATGAATGATTACAATTACAATGACATGCTACAAGCATGAATGAAGAGACAATTTGAATTCCTTAGGAGGTCATTCAAATTTAATGAGTGAGTATAGCTTAACTGACTGTAATCCATGGTTCACACTCAATTAACCACTGACCAAAACCCTAATTGACTCAACTAACCCTAACTGAGGTTGGAGTGCAATAAATAACTAAGTCTCAACTAAAAGAGATCAAACACATGTCACAGCTCACCAACCATCAAGAGGTAGTGCTACACTGACTCCAAAGAACCCCGATGAGGTTAACTGAAGTTGAACTGCACATCAGAAGTTGGTGGAGGCACCCTTGTTGACTCCAATTCATTAAATAATCATTAAATAATATATTTAATGAGAGGAGGCACCTTAACTGACTTGTTTAACTGATTGTAACCACTAGTTAGCAATTAGGTGCATTAATATCACTCAGATCACCCCTGGAGTGCTCCAATTAGCCTCCCCGAATGTAGGAGAAGGCTAAGTTAGCCTCCTTGACTGAAGGTAGGCATGGGTGAGACTAGATGATGACATTTAATGCTCCACTGATGTCAATTGATGTCAATAATACTTAGGATAGTGGTTTAACTAGGCCAATTTGACCAAAAATAGTGTGTATGGTGGTAAATGTCTCCAACACTTCCTTCCTTCCCTGGGCGTGAAAATATTGGGTTGCTGCATAATTGTATGCTTGACCTAGTAGCCTCAAACAATGTGATGCCCCTTGATGTTATGAAGAATCTTGGCCTGCAAATATCCAGACCTTATCAAAGTATGTGTGCTACGGGCTCAAGGAAAATCAAGGTCCATGTATTGATCAAAGACTTACAGGTAAGACTTGATGCATACTTGGATGTTGGTTTTTTATGGATAGTTGGTGTCATTGATGTGCCAGATCCAAGGGGTATGTTTCTCTCTAGGAAATGGGTAGCAAATTTAGGAGGAAGCATTCAGTTGGAAAACGTTATAAACTTGAATACTATGTTCATGGAGATATGTATGCCCTTATTTGCACATTTTCGTAAGATAAATAGTTAATCACCACAAGGAGAGAATATTTACCTTCTAAGAGTGACAAACTAGTGATGAATTTCATAGATACCTCTTCTCACTTATGGTTAGTAGTTCCAAATAACAATTTTCATAACCAGAAATATCTGGTTAAATAGGATATAGTTGAGAGCCCATAAGGATAAAAATATAATGATGATAATGAATGTGATTATTGATACAAATACTTGTGACATTTTAAATACCATTGAATGGTCACAAGGTATGATAGGACACAACTCTTTGAGACTTGGCCTATTTATTATACACCAACACACACTTAATATGTATGATTTACATTCATTAAATTTGCAATGAGATTATGTTGGATAATAATAAGGTGAGGAACATTTTATGCCTTATTGTTTTCGAAAATATCACATTCTTTTGTAAATTACTCAATACCAAATGACATTATCAACCAGCAAAAGCTGAGGAGACATTCCTATGAGTTTTTTGCAAATCCACATGACTCACCAAGGGACATGTATATAATGAGATGAGTTCCAAACAAAAAATGATGGTATGTTAAAGGTTATGGAACCATTATTGGTATTCCATGGCTAGCGCCAATTCCAGTAGGTGCCTGGTTCAAATCGTCCTGGGTAAGGTGCACTAATCTACGCCAATGGGTTTATTAGGGATTCCATCAAGGAATGTTGGGAAGCATCACGAATTTCCCTTCAAAGTTACCATTGGAAAAAAACACAAGGCTGCATTACAAACAATACCTAGGAAATGCCAATTTTCTTTATACCAAACTAAATTAACCACCAAAAACTTGGATGTAGACGTTGAATATCTAAAGTTATACTTAAAATTTGTTAACATTCATCCAACGAAACAAAAAATAAAAATACTAAGCATATATATTGTTGTCATCTCGATAAAAATATATATTTTAAACCTAGTTGGTGGGACCAAGGGACTAACAAAGAGAATTAAAAAAATACATTTACATCCCAAATTTGATCAAAAAGAAATCAAATGGTACTGCTAAATACATGATATGTTATATCCCAGAAGTGGTTTAGACATTTACAATCTAAATACCAAAAAAAGGAAAAAAATGCATCTAACGAAGAGTTTCGGTTGCAAAAGTATAGTATATCTGCTTGGCATTGAATGCTTCTTCAATCAAAGTCATCAACAAATAAGGGTTGTTCTAGCAATGGAAAGATTTATATAAGCATTAACAGGATATGGTTTATAAAGGTTAGTTTAAACTCTATAGTAAACAATAATCATAATAACATGCTTAAGAAGCATTATAAAAAACTTTCAGCAGGAATGTTGCTTGCAACAATTTTACTTCACACCCTTAGAAATAGTTATGCACCATTCACTAACCTGAATGAACATATTTTTAATGATAAGGTTTGAAGTGATTTGCATCCATTTTCAAGCTGGATAAGTGTTTTGTCAGTCAAGAGAGAAATGTTTTCCTAGATGAGAGCATTCGGTGTACAACACATAACACCTATTGCTTCTAGGGAACCATCAATCAACTTTCTACATTGCAATTATCTAGT
Source organism: Pseudotsuga menziesii (assembly GCA_001517045.1). Classification (NCBI taxonomy): domain Eukaryota; kingdom Viridiplantae; phylum Streptophyta; class Pinopsida; order Pinales; family Pinaceae; genus Pseudotsuga; species Pseudotsuga menziesii. The sequence continues at coordinate 175,633 of LPNX010735174.1, forward strand.
GATCAACAAACACCCTCAATAACATAGGTATCAAACTAATGTAAGCACGAGATGTGCTCTGAAAGATATTCCACTATCCAAGTTATTTGAACTTAACTAATTTAAAACACTAAATAAATTAAACCACTTACCCACAACCAAATAGAGAAATCTCTTTCAAGTCACAACCTAGATAAGCGAGTAGTTCACTAACAAACTCATTAGTGACACCTGTTATCCCTGTGAATGATAGCAATTCCATTTTTTGCATTTTTTTAATGTAGGAAGAATCTTGAAGGATTCTAGCTATTGGCATGACTCCATACGCAATTCCTTAATTACTAGTGCCAAGTTGTCGCCATTAGGATATTTCATTTCATGTAATTTTTAAGGTCATTTATATGTCGTTACATTCATTTCGATGATCATAGGGTCGTTTAGATGTCGTTACAGACATTTAGGTTCCATTGGTATCAATTAGGATCCAAAAGTGCTAGCACATGCATAATCATCATTGACATCCACATTGTCATCATCATCATACAATAAATCAACATCATTGTCTTCGTCGTAGTCATCATCAATATAATTGTGATAATAATGAGCAAGGATCCCTATTACCTCACATAAATGGATGATATAGTCTTATACTTATCAAATCATATCCATGCACTCCATCATAATTATCGTAATGCATCATCGTCATGTTGTTAGGGCCAGTCAGATGTCATTAGGGTCTATCAAATGTTGTTGGGGACACTCAAATGCCATTAGAGAAATTTAGGTGACATTAAGATAATTTACCCCTCATTAGGATTAATCAAGATACAAAAGTGCCATGATTACGACCATTTAGGTGCCACTATGATAAATCAAGATCCAAAAGTACTATCACATGAATCATGATCATTGACATTGACATTAATATATCTGGCGTTATGTTGGACGTTTTCTGAACACAATTCCTAACTCTAAACCTAGTGCAATTCCTAGCACAGTTCCTTTCGAAATTTCTGGCACTATTCCAGGCGTTATACCTGGCTCTATACCTGGCGCTATGTTGGATGTTTTCTAGGTGCAATTCTGGGCTCTATACTTCAAGCTATGCTGGATGTTTTTCCTGCCAAAATTCATGGCGCAATTCCTATTGCTAACCCTAGATTAATATATGGTGATATGTTATTCAGGATGTTTTTTTAGGCTATTTTGGTCGATATATGGGATTTTTTTTTATGCTAATTGTGACGTTAATTGGGATGCTAATTGGGATGCTAATTAGAGTCCACAATAGCACCAACTTTTAAAATGGGACGCTAATTGGGATGCTAATTGGGACAATACTTGGGATGCTAATTGGGACAATACTTGGGATGCTAATTGGGATGCTAAGTGGGACGCTAAGTGGGACGCTAATTGGGAGGCTAATTGGGATGCTAATTAGCGTCGAAAATAGCGCCAGCTTTTAAAAAGGGACGCAAATAACATTATTAAAAGCCCCATGCCATGGAAAAGCATCCACTTTGTCCAAAAAATGAGGAAAAATACACTAAAAGTGATAGTGGACGCTAAAAAGGAAGCTAAAAGAGACGCTAATCACAGGGTTTTGTTGTAGTGAGCCAGCCGCTAAAGATCAGAAAAGTTAACATTGGGACAGAAGAGAACCCAAAATTTGCAAGTGTTGGGAACTATTGAGACAAGGAGACTATGGAAAAAATCACAGATATGCTGCATGGATTTCAAGATCTGTTTTCAACCAAATTCTCTGAAATGAAAGGCATACTGGGTGAGTTGGGAGAGATGAAGATTCCATTAAAACCAAACGTGAAACCAGTAAGGCAAAGGTCATATCTCTTGAATATGTGATACAAGGAGTGGGTTAAAGATGATTTGGATAGGATGTTGGATGCTATAATAATTGATCTAGTTGAAGAATCGGAATGTATAGGTCCCATGGTGGTCCAAGACAAGAAAATGGGCGAAGTCTAGATCTATGTTGATCTAAGGAAATTGAATGATTCATGTATGCATGATCCATTTCTGACACCATTCATGGACAAAGTACTTGAAGGAGTAGGCGGTCAAGAGATGTACTCATTTACAGATGGATTTTCTGGCTACCACCACCAGATAAGAATTGCAAAAGAAGATTGATATAAAACAACATTTATCACTGAATGGGGTTGCTTCTAATACATAGTGATGCCCTTTGGGTTGAAGAACGCACCTGCGATATTTTCCCAGTTTGTTGTCACTACGTTCAAATATTTCATTCATAATTTCCTATAAGTTTATATGGATGACTGGAGAGTGTATGGTCTAATTAAGGATCATCTCGAAAACCTACAACTGATGTTGGAGCGGTGTCAACCACATTAGATAGCGTTGAACTCCAAGAAGTGTATTTTTTGCGCACCGTTTGGGATACTATTGGGTCACATTGTTTGCAAGCAAGGATTGTTATTTGAACCTACAAATATAGTGCTCATTTTGATCTTTTCACCATCGACGAATGTCAAGATGCTTAGAGCGACACTGGGGCACACCAGGTATTATCGCAAATTCATCAGAGGATATGATGCGATTACTGCCCCTTTGGAGAATCTGTTGAAGAAAGATGCTTCATTTGTATGGAGTCAAGAATTCCAAGGAAGCTTCGACACCCTGAAGGTCAAGATGGATTCAACACCAATCCTTGTGTTCCCAGACTAGAAAAAGGAGTTCCATGTCCATGTTGATGCATCGTCTGTTGTGTTGGGAGTAGTGCTTGCAGCCAGGAGAAGGAGACCTTGATCACTCGATTTCTTTTGCTAGTCAAAATTTGTCATTTGCTGAGAAGAACTATACGACCATTGAGAGGGAAGGTCTGGAGATGGTATATGCACTACAAAAATTCAGCCATTTTCTTTTAGGCGATCATTTTAAGATGTTTACTAACCATTCTGCTTTGAAATATCTAGTCAATAAGCCTATGTTCGGGGGGAAGATATGCTGTTGGTTACTTCTCTTTCAGGAGTTTGTTTTCAAAATAATTGTGATGCTAGGTCACTTGAATGTTGGCTCCGATCATTTATCTAGGATTGATATAGGCGAAGAGCCAACAAACATTAATAAGCGACTACTGGATACGCAGTTGTTCAGATTCGATGTCACAGATGGGTATTATGACCAAATAATCCAGTCTTTGGCAACAGGAGTCGCTCCGAAATATTTTTCAACAAGTCAAAAGAAGAAGTTTGTATCCAAGGCCTCAGACTTCCAGTTGATTGCTAGTAAGTTATACAAGCTTGGACCAGATGAAATTTTGCGGCGATGCGCCCTACCACATGAACAAGGGCAGATCTTAGTGGAAGCTCATGCAGGAATCGCTAGGGGATACTATGGGGGGCGTGAAACTACAAGGAAGGTGCTTCACATAGGGATTTGGTGGCCCACATTACACAATGATGCGATAGATTATGCACGGACCTGTGATGTCTGTCAACGCACTTGAAAACCATCGCGACAAGATGAGATGTCGTTAGTACCGTAGGTAACCTTGCAACCTTTTGATAAATGGGATGTGGATTTTGTGGGTCCAATCAAACCACCTAGGAAGATAAAAGGTGCACGGTACACAATCACAACAACAGACTACTTGACAAGATGGGCGGGGGCTGCACCAGTCGTGGATTGCACCACTGTGACAGCAGCAAGATTCCTATTTGACAACATTGTGACACGGTTTGCCATGGGATATTGATGAGTGACTAGGGTAGTCATTTCATCAATCGCACAATAAGTGTGCTGACAGAAGGATTGCAGATACAACATAAGAAAAGTACCCCCTATTATCTGCAGGACAATGGAATAGTAGAAGCCTTCAAAAAGATATTATAACATGCGCTTACAAAGGTATGTAATGCTAACCGACATGATTGGGATTTAAGTATTCCATCCATACTATGGGAATATTGCACCACTTGTAAAATATTGACGAGACAGACACCGTTTAAATTGGTATATGGGAAAGAGGCATTCATTCCTATGGAGTACATTGTCCCTAGTCTGTGCATTGTAGCAACGACAGGCATGGATGATGAAGCAACGCTAGAGGAGCGCATAGTGTAGTTGATATAGCTTAAAGAAGACCATTTTATCGTGGGGTTCCATCGACACATTGAGAAGGATCGACAGAAATCTTGGTACATTCGCCACATAAAAAATAAACAATTTCAACAAGGCGATTTGGTGCTACTATATGAAAGGAAGTTAATGAAGCATTAGAGGAAATTTCAACTCAAAATGGGCCTCCTAAAATGAATTAATAAAATAATAGTTAAAATAATAAAATAATATTTATTAATTTTTTCAGGTATTTCTTATTTTTGGGATAGCGGGGTCCATCAAAAATATGTCGAGTGGGTACTCGTTGGATGCAGAATTTAATTCCGCATCCAACGAGCTCTCTCAATCAAAATTTGAGTAAAAACACAAGGAGATATGTCAAAAATACAAACAAAAAAAGTAGTTTTTTTTATGATACCTATCCCCAAATTTATATTAAAAAAGCGTTTAAGACCTATACAGTATTTCA
>LPNX010735174.1:180464-220976 GCA_001517045.1 Pseudotsuga menziesii
AGACGTAGTCAAATCAACAATAAATGAAGCACAATTGAGATAGTTAACCGATGAAACTTGTTGAAGCAATGCGTATTGATGGCAGATCTGACCATTGGGTAGACAAAATTGACGACAAATTCAGGCAGATAATGCAGGATTTGGTCATGATGACCACGATTGATTCGTTAATGATTAGGAGGGATTGAACTGATGTTATAAGAAGGTGGTTGACCCAAGTTGGAAGCACCACTGTGCTAAGTTGAGTTGTAAAGAGTATTGAAGCATAATTTTAGTTCTAGCACTATTGAGTGAGTTGCGAGAGTTGTAGAGTGAAGAAGAGAGTGCCTCACAACTATGGGGAAGTGTTGCGGGATGCAGAGTAACCCCAACACAGTAGAAATTTTTAGTGAGAGGGACTCACCCATCCGAACAGTCACCATTATTGAGGAGGTTTCCAATATGTCGACCGGGTCATCATCAGTTCAGAAGAGGAAGTGGAAGGGCCATAATTTGAACCCTTTGACACCATAGAAGCGATGGATGCACGCATCGATTAAGGCATAAGGAGAAGGAACTACGCAGATGGGGCCATCAACCTCTGGGGTTGTAGAATCTACCGCATGAACAGGTGTCTCAATCAATGACATTTCAGGTTATTTCTCTCCCACCCGACCTGGTACATAGCCTCGGCGACTGACCAAAATACAAAAGTATCATCCCAGGATGCTATTGCTACTGAGTGGGATGGTGTGTAAGACAAACATTGTCCCAACCCTGATGAAGATGAAGTATGATGACCATGACTTATTGGAGTTGTAGGATGTAGCCAATGAGCCATATGAATCTTTGCCTTTGGTCCCAAGCGGACACATCATGCGCATCCCACAGCCTTAAGTGCAAGGATTGGATAAATCTGGGTTGTTGGGACTCATTAACATGTCGCACTTTGGGCGGCTGAACGAGGCACATGCCTGCGTTAAGCAAATTTTGTCCTGATTTCATGGAGGGACGTTGTGGTTGGACATGCCAGTTGTAATCACAATAGACTTGATTTCATATATTACAGGGTTTCCAAAGGGTGGGCCAGACCCATGGCAATACTTCAAGGGTAGAGATAATGATAAGCGGCTCATTGCAAGGTTGAAACAGAGGTTCGACTTGCAGCGCAACGGGAGGGCCTACCGAATAGACAATATCAATGAATGCATAGTCCGCATCGGGGCACATAGTCTCACCAGCAAGATTGTAAGAAAGAATTTCCCCATCCAATGCACTTGAAGGGTGATTGTGTGTGTCCAATAATGCGCAGAAGGTGTACAATTGAACCGGTCCCTCATTTTGTTGAACCAATTAATAGGGGAAGCGGTCATAGTTTAGGACATAAAGCGGCCTTTCACATATAGTTGTTTATTGATCCTCATCGCTCTAGTGGCGTGAATGGAGCCCGTGGATTACCAGGGTATGGACTTTGAAGCTAGTAAGGTGTACAAGGGTGCGCGGTATCAAAATCTGTGGTGGTTTGAGGAGCTTATGTGACAATAGGTTTGCGCAATTCATTTTTGGGTCTATTGGGAGGCGCTGCAGGCAGCAGTAGTGAAATTTTCTCGTCTATCATAAGAAGTTGCAGTCAAGCACCAATGGATTGTGTGGTTCACCATCGGGATGCACACCATTCATATTCAGGTGCGATGTGACCCTAACAAACAATGGCTCTCGATTCCTTACAAAGTGACAGATGTAGAATTGGAGGCGTGATTCCAGGATTGACCAGTAGAATGGCATGACCTAGTCAGTGCCAAGGAACTCTCAACAGGACCACCTATAGAAGCTCTTGAGGATATAGTGTGCAAAGAGCAGAATCATCACGACTCTAATGGAGATTTATCAATGACGACCCCTAATGACCAGGAAGTGACGCGCATCCTCACAGAAATAAGGACGAAGTAGCCCAAGGAGCAGGAGGCGAGCAGCAACACTAGATACACCATGGAAGCGTAGCTACATCGGCTTATTAAGGATGTCACAAATTCACCTGATACTGCAGCTAAAGAAATGAGGAAGTCAGCCCAGGAAGGATTTTCTTAGGTATGCACCAAGTTAGATTCCATATACAATGTTGTTTCATGAAGAGCACCAGAGACTGTCGCTATACAGGATACAATGTAAATTAGCACTGAGTCATGGGTTAGGAATGTTCAGATTCCCCCTACTACGATTGATGTTGGACAAGAGGACATGAATTCCTCACTGTAGCAGCTACATAACGTCACGTTGGACATCAATAAGTTGTCCACTCAGACATTAGTACACATGCAATGGGTCGCCAACCAGGATTTGGCTGATCGTCAAAAGAATATCAGCAACAAATACTTGCGGTCACAATCAGAAGAGGGGACACTATGAAAAGAGGTAGAGGAATTGTGCCACGCACAAGAAACATTGATGGCTTCCAAAGAGCAAGAAATTGCAGTGCTAAAGTAGGCACAAGAGGAGGTAAAGGCGAAGACGGAAAAATAAATAACAAAGATGAAGAAAGAGACTGTCCACCTTGTTATTGAAAAGCCACAACTATTTTCTAGTCATAGCAAAGTGGAAGAGGCCATTACAGAGGCCTGTCAGTACATCTATGAAAGCACCGTGCATTTGGATGCCGTAGCAAAGTCAAAATGACTCGAGGAGGTTATCGCACAGCTGCAACTGGATAACAACCATCTTAATGATCTGATCTACCTATATACACCACCAAATCAGGTCGCAGAATGGAAGAGTGCCATCGAGGGGATTGTGGCACAGTTTGAAGAAATGGAGCAGGACACCAAGAATATTGCTAAGGTGACAACACAATTTTGGGGAAGTGTCATCCAAGATGAACAGCTAGAGAAACTGACAAAGAAGTTGCAGGAAGCCGAGGGACAATTGGAAACATTGAAGATGGAATTATGAAATATGCCACCAATTTTCCATATTACACAGTCAGCGGAACTAAGGGAGCTACAACAATGCATTGGAAAGGAGTAGGAGTGGTAGCAAAAATGCATTGACCAGCTCGACGAGTTCCAGGACATTGGCACTCAGTTGTCGATAAAAGCAGTCACTGCGCTACAGGCTGCGCAGGAGGGGAAGAAGGAAGTGAATTCCAAGCTAGTTGAGCACCCAATAAAGTAATGTTTGCTCGAAAGTCAGAAACTTCCTTAAAATATCAAAACACAGGTCGCGGAGATCACGCAGCAGTATGAAGACTTCAAGGTCAAAACCAATGAATACACCATGTCCAACTGACATGGCTCAAGGGCGAGCCACAAGATTGTGTTGGGGACTTGTTGGAAAGGGGTTTGGGGTAAGCCGGTTGCGCAACATTATGGATGCTACGCAAGCTCAAAAGACATTGTGCAAGGAAAAGATAGCCCGCAAAATGAGAAATAGATTATTTTTGAATATTTTATGTCACTTTTTGTACTTTTGACCATATTTTGTGGATATTGGTCATTAGCTGGTAAGATTCAGTTAGGAATTAGTTAGAAATTGTCCAAGTGATCCATGAATGTTAAGGATCAATCCTATAAGTAGAATAAGAATTGTAAATGTGATAAGGGAAAGAGATCGCAGAATGAATCAAGTTGTGGAATGTGAACTGAGAACTTGAGGATCAACTGAAGTATTGTATGTTTTGAATCTATAGTTGATTGCACAGAGTTAATATAATGATAAGGAGATTGATATAAATTATTGTCTTAATGTCATCATTTTATCTATTTCTGTTTTTCTGCTTTGTGAATCCCATGATGAGTATGAAGTGACTATGCAACATGGATCTATTATGCAATGTTTACTGCTTATGAATGATGTTATATTCTTAGATATATTTGTGCAACAGTATGGTTCTTTCTATTATATTTATTTCTGCTATGAATGAATGATGTGATATGTTATAAATGATTAAGCACTGGTCAGATCTGATAGATAAACTGATGCATTGTCGATGCTCATAAGTCCTCTTCTATTCTATGGAAACTTGGTTTCGTCAGCACTCCCTCGAACATCTCACGTGAGACTTCATCCACTTTGCGGGTGTTGCCAGACGGGATAAAACATGTATGGGCCAGTGCTCAGGGAGATCGCGTGGAGTCGAGTGTCGATAGAGTGGGAACCCTTGTTGACTGGGTTTGTTGGTTTGGGTTGCACCAACAGTGGCACATAGTTGTACCTCTGTCATAGAGTGAAAGACTACATACCACCATCTTTGTCAAGCATTTTGGCCATGCACCAAGGGACTATAATCCCTCGCCAATTGCGGAAACATGGTTCTGGTAGTTACACATTAAGATATCTTGGGTGAGACTACTCCTGCCTCATGGGAATTACCGACTGAGCTTGCTCTGTCGGGCCGATGCCTTTTGGTGTCTTATTGGTATTGTGTTGTTGTTGAACCGTATGTTGAGACAAGAAGGATAAAGAGGCCAACAACACATAACACGACGCATAATGGACACCTGGAACATAAGATCTGGGTAACCAACCATTGTGAAATTTTTCAACTCCAGATCAATTAACGAAATCTCCATAGATGATAGGAAGGATAACCTATCAGTGGAGATCTGTTCAGATTACTGGTACAACTCCTAAGGAAAATGTAAATGGTGTACTGACAATGGATACAAAATTATGTTCCGTGTTCAAGGGAGAATATTACTGACTGTTGCCTTTGTTTCAAATATTCAATATGATATGATCCAAGTTCTCCCTCTTTTTTTTTAGTAATTTTTCATTTATTAGCTTGAAAAAACAATAAATAATGCTATGGTACATGGGAGGGAATGGGTGTTGCATGGGCATACTCAATTTTTCAAGAGCACGGTTCAAGCCAAGGAAAAGAGATATATTGCAAACAAGGGTTGAGCTAGTTGTGCACACTCTTACGGATGTTCCCTCCATCGGTTGGCTATCTAAAGCAGGATTATGTGTCGATGGACGATGAAATAGAACTAAGTAACTGTGGTTATCCAATTTTGATGTGATGAACAAGTAGGATGGGGGAAATGTGGGTTACTTCATGCTAATTTTTGCAAAAAACATCAAAATCATAAATCACAATGAATCATGGTCCATCAACTACCTGAATCAAATAGTTCTCACATGTATAGGTCAACTTAAACAGAAGCAATGTTTTAAAGGCATTTTGAGCAAAAAGTGATTGCAAAGGCATATATGCAACATCAACAATAAGCACCAAAGCAATAAGCACAAATGTTCATGCGGATATTTTAAAAAATGCTTATGTAAACTAACATGAAATAAGGATCCCATCAGGAAATGGTCAGAACTGTTTGGAAAAGAAGTATGTGGTCTCACACTCCAGGTCATGATGGGACTAATTGGGCTCCCAGGCCTATGACAATAACTCAGCATGGGCACCAAAATGGAAATGGGGTGCTGACTAGGGTGTCCCATGTTCGAGGGTCTCTTCTTTCAGAATGGTGGAAAATACAGATATGATGGGTTGTCCCACCAATTTCCAACAGGTTCAACCCTATGTCAATTTTGGATTGAAACAGGAAATGCAACTTCACAAAGGGATAGACTAAATCTATATGCATGCTTCCAAATATACCTGATAAGATCGAGGAACATACAAAGGATGCTCCTATACGTGGGTGGATTTAAACCAATCATGCTCCTAGTGGCCCCACAAAATATTTCCTTAGGTGAGTGCAACCAAATGTTTATGACTTCAAGGATTGCTTCATCTGATGATAAAATTTTGTCCAAGAAATCAAGTGAGTTGGGAGATCTCACAACCAAAATGGGCCAAGTAACTGGATCATATTCCTCCATCAAGGGAATACTTTGATCCAAATCTACCAAATCTATTTGAATTGTATGGTATGACACTTCTATAGAAGATAAGGGTGGTTGGATCACAAAATTTCCCATTAGGGGATCATTTTTTGACGATCCTACCCTAATGTTTCGAACCTCCTTTAGAGCATCCCTAATGAAAGGAACATTCTATTGGATAGCAATTTCAAGCATGTAGTAATCTAATTGGTCGATCATAAAAATATTCCCCCGATGAGGGAACTGAACCATTCGGGACTCTGAAGAAACTATAGTTATCATCGCGTGTATCCAACTATGTGTTGAGGCCTGGAAATTCGCAGGCAACAACAGCAAGGGATTCTCCCCAGTCAACATTCCCAACTAGCCCGTGACTTTTTGGTATAGGGAATCCGTCCGGTTTGCAGTCCGGCTACCGTAGGTCAAATTAACAAAGACAAAGGTTTTACCGGTTGCGGCCTGGTCCACCGTGTATTTTTGTATTTTTTATTTAAGTATGATATGCACATGCCTAATTAACCATGCAGGGTGATAAGGATGCAAGGGGCAGTCACAACGTGATGCGCAGGTTCTTACCTCTCGTCTTAGCACTCACAAGCATCTCGATCACATATGCAGTAATGAAATAAAACTAGCTATCTATCTATCTATCCCCGGGGAGAAAATTGTAACTTAATTATGAGTAATGTGTATTGTGCATGCTTTATAAAGAGAAATTACAGGTAGCTAATGTTTCTTTCTACAACACATGAACGATTAAAGATATTTCAACAATCAGATAGCCAATTGTTTTATGAACAACATACATTACTCATGGTGGTAATTCCACAAAATAAACCAGAAATCATTTAAACAAGAACATAGGTTCTAAGAGTTAGAACGATCTCACGGTTAATGGACAAAAGCTGGAAAAACAAAATAGTTCATCTTTCCGCCATCCACAGCATAACATTTGAAAGTCCCACCAATCTTTCTCCTACAGGCAAACAATTAGTCTTTATTGCAAAAAAAAGTAGTTCTTCTTACAATATCGTTTTTTTGTCTAATTGGGAAAAGCCCCTTTTTCCCTCTTAGTCTATTACATTTATGCAAAAAGGGTGAAATTGTTGGGCTGCCTCCCAACTCCTCGCCTCCCAACATTTCATCTTCCTCGAATATTTACAAAATCGTTACATATTGCAAAAAGTGACTAATCTTTTATGAGGAGGGCCCCACTTGGGCATCCAAAAATTTCTTCCATGCCACGGCTTCAGAGGCAATGCCTTCAAATGCACAAGGTTCTAAAAACTGAATGTTGATCTCAAACTTCACAGCTTGATTCTTTATAGCCTCAATTCTGGCTGCACTTAATCGAAGCTGGTCCTCCAAAAGGTGCACACTAACGGCTGAATGATCTAATTCACTTCTCAAGATCTGATCATCCATGGCTTTGATATGCTGTACTTTCGCTTCCTCCTCCTAATATCTCTTTTGCAACATCTCCACAAATGCGTTATGGTCCGAGAAAACATCAACCCTCTGTTCGGCCTCTGTTTGGCACCGATTGTAGGTAACAAGGAGCCTCCTGAAAAACTCTATGCATGCTCCTTTCGTCTTTTTAACAGCTTTTTTGAAATCCTCTGCGGTATTTATAACAAATTCTAGTAAGTCATAATCCCGCTTGAGGGCCTGTTGATCCTTTGATGGCAGTTCTGCTAGAGTTTCTTCATTGCTTTCCATCCTTGCCATTCTAGCAGTCAGGACTTCAAGGACATCCTGAGATCTATCAACGAAATAAGAGGAGGTCTCCAGGATTTCCTCCAATCGGTTATCTATCTACAGCACTTTGCACCTCTCTCCTTCTATAGCAATTTGTAGCTGCAGCATCTTAGCCTTCTGGGCCAAGACATGCTCTTTGAACGGTTGGAGGTTAACCTGCTGCTCCCTTGCTTTCTCCAGATCAGTTGTTAGGGAAGAAATCTTCTCTTGATGTTTCTTTTCCTGTTCTTGGGTTTGCATCTCACTGGCCTCCAAGATGATCTTTTGCTTCTCTTCTAGCTCTTCTACCTTTCCCAGCAGCCGTTCCTTCTCCATCTTTAGCTCTTGATATTCTTTCTGCACTTTCTCCAGGCACTCTTGCGTAGTTTCCCTAACTTTTCTCTCCACTTGGAGGAGCTGCAGTTCATTATTTGAGGCTCTCATCTCTTCTTTCATGTCCTTATACTTTCTTTTCAGCCTATTTCTTTCTCCTCTTTCTTTTCTCAAGGTGCCTTTCAATTGAGCAGAGTACTTATTGGAGAGCTCCAAGTCTGTCATGATCTTGTCCACATTATCCTCCGAAGCTTGGATTAATGCAGCTCCTACTCTGATGGTGAATCTTGGGTCTCGGTCTGTTCCCAACACAACGAGCGTATCTGTTATAATTTTACCAGGTAGACCTCCTGTCTCAACCTTCCTCTCTGTTCTCTTTACTATCCTCTTTATCTCCCTATCATAGTAAACAGTGTTGAAATCAGGGATTTCTTCACCCACCTTCTGTACAAAGGGGACCAGCTTGAGTGTGGGGACCATGGGTGTGCTAGCAGCAGGTACTTGTGGGTCCTGAACCTCAGGGTTCTCCACGTCCTGGGTCTGCCCTCCAGCTGTGTCAGAAGCTGACTGCTCTGTCTATGTCAGCTTTAGCCTTTCTGCTTCTTACTTTTGGAGCTCCTCATCAAGCTTCTTTTTCTTTTCTTCTTCTTCTTTCCTTGCATATTCTTCATCTTTTCTAGCTACCTCTTGCACATCTTTTCTTTTCTCTTCTTCTTCTGTGTGCAGCCACCCTGCAGCTTCTTGTGCCAACCTTTGGGCTTCCTCATTTCTTCTCTTGGCTTCTTCCTCAGCTTTTGCTTTTTCATCTCCCTTCCCACCTTTGGTGTAGATCTTCTTCTTGAACCTCCTCCTCAAAGCTATCATATTCAATGCATTGCGGAAGACAGATTCTTCCCTATCCCAATGGTGGGTGTACTCAAAATGTACGTTGTTTTCTTTACAATGCTCAGCTACTTTATTGTGGGATTCATTTCGATGGAATGGCATCTCGCCAAAATGAAACCTTTCTAATTATTCTACAAATTCATCAGCTTTCTTTACTCTGGTGAACCTGTAAATTCCTAACTTGAAGGGCAAAGGAGGATAAGCAGCCTTCTTATGCTCAAACATAAAGCTCCCTATGCCATCTAAGAAAACTTGCCTCACTGCCTCCTTGTGAATGATGTAGTCATTGGCGTATTTAGGCACCAGGGAGGGTGCTCTTGATCCTCCAAACATCCTGAAGTAAAGGCCATTCTCAGTCAGATAGTAATCTGCATATTCTTCAATTACTTGCAGCGCCTCCTCTGACATACAATCACACTCCTTTAGGAAAATGAGTGTGTATAAGGGCATGATGAAGTGTTCACAGACTTCTCAATAATGACTGTGGTACTGGTGTGCCCACAATGGTTTATAGGCATAATAGATAGGCATTCTTTCCCTGTCCCAGATTCACTTGAGGCCGAGGAAAGACTGATTTCACAATATACAGTCTACAAGTATGGAACTCATATAGAATTCCAATCTCTTTTGGGCCACTCCTCCCAAATCCGTGGCCATGCAAGCTAAAAGACTATTTGATACAATGCTGGCCCAGTTGAAAATTGTCCCCTGGGTTGCGACAAAAAAAGTGATGGGCATCCATTCTAGTTTGAAGAGCCTGCCATGGGCTCTCCCAAAAATCCTATTAAGCATTAAAGCTATGAACCTATATGGGGTTCTTAAGCTTGCTGTATCATAATCACCCGTTGGCCTGGTTCTGAAATGTTTTCCGAGAAACAACATTCTTTTCATAGTTTCAAAAAGGTCCATTCTAACGTTGTTCAGCCAATCATCAGATAAAAACACTTGTGCTTCTGGCAGGTGATAGGCCAGAGCTACATATCCGGGGCTATAAGCAGCATAGCCCTATTTTTCAACATTCTCCAGGATCATTGTTGTTACATCTGCCTGGGGCAGAATCCAACCAATTACTTCAGAGCATGGGAACAGCTCTGGTCTGGTGGCAATCTTCATCAGTGAAGATCTCTCTATGTTGGCATATATGGATTCTTCTTCCAATCCCATATCAGGAACTTCTCTGCACGTGATCAGCCTGTAAATATCCCCCCACTGGTATTCAGGTTCAACACCAGATATACACTTAGTGTCTTCGTATATGTATTATGTTTTGGTGACAACTTCCACTTCTGGCTCCTCCTCGACCACAGGGGCCTTCTTCTTTTGCCTCTTTGACATTGTGGACTCTCCCTACCATAAAATTGTAACATTAAGCCATTTTCGGCTGAGTGACAAACTTGGAGACAACAATGTGCAGTGTGTCATTTCTTCTATGTTTAACATGATGAAATTAGCTAACTGAGACAACTACGTGCAAAGCTAACACTGCTGTATGATACCAAACAATTTTATCAACAAAATTCGAGGCGGAAATAAATCTACATTAACATGACACAAACTTTGGCTCTCTACGGGTGCCATGGTCGTCGCGCTGCACGGGAAGGACAAGGGGAAAACTATGCAAACCTTTCCAACGGTGTTAGCTCTATCAAAACTACCCATGCATTCTATGGTCAACAAAACTGTATGCGGTGAAATATCCCCTCCACCAGCTTGGGTTCAAAACCGACGGTGCGCAGAACGAGCGTGGCAAGAAACGACTGCTATTTGAGGACGCGGGTAGTATGAAAACCACAAAAAAAGGGAAAACCATGTCAAATGCTACAGGAAGGCCAAGAAAACCTTCCCCCACCAAATATCATCACACAGGGCAGCTTGGTGCAGACGGCGTAACGGCCGTCTGCACCAAGCCCGCATTCACTAAGCGCAGGGTCACAGACAAAAGGTCCCGGGCAAAATACTACTCTATGGGTCGGAATGCCCCCCCACAGAAAACTATGCTACAAAATATACAATATATAGGAGCATAATGGCCACACCAAAAAACCTAACCATGGGGAAAAACTACCAAATGCTCAAACAGAACGGGGTAAAGCAGTAGAATCCTACCTATCACTACTGCGTAATTGATGGGAAGAACGCGGTCAAACTTCCACCGATGTGCCACCTGGACGTGGGTACACTGACAGCGGGGTCCGAACGAGCTCAAGCGGAGGACAACGCGCGATAACGACAGAGCACTACAGTTGAAAAAACAATAGAATAATCCGACGTGCCCCGACCCTATATATATATGGTCAATATGTGCGGAGGGTAAAAAATCGGACGGCGGAGAGCTTTGGATCGGAGGTCGAAAGTATATTTCTTTCCGCAACGGCGGATGGCCAAATCGCTGAGCCATCCGCGGAGACATACGTAGCAGAACCTCGGAAGACTAATCGTCGGGACAATAGTGGAAACGGGAGCTGCGACGGCGGAGCCGCGAAGGAAAAATCAATCCGCAATGTCGGGTGTCCAAATCACTAAGCCATCCATGGAGATATAACACATCGAAGCAAATAACGGAAAAGGGAGCCACAACGGGGGAGACGCAAAGGATACACCAAGCCACAATGCAAGGTTTGAATCAGAAGCGGAAACAATAAAAGATCGGAAAGGTTAGCGCTTCAGCAGCCACAACGGCGGAGTCACAAAGGGTGCGGCCTTCCGCAACGGCAGGAATTAAATGACTTAGACGACCGGACAGAAAAAAATTTCTGTAGCCACAACGGTGGAAGCCCACAGCTCAAGGATCGATGAAAATAACAACACGGGGTCCGAACTTCAAACAATAATTGGGAGAGCTAGCACTTTGCCGTCCGCAACTGCGAAGGAAGAAGTAATAAAAGTTTCGATGCAAAACCAAAAAGCAACCGATGTGAAAACCAACGTATCGGAAATAAAATCGAAGTCAAGACTTGTTATTTCTCCGCAACGGCGGGAGCACCAACCAAATAAAATTCTGATTCGAACATGCTGAAAATGCATTAAAAAGCAATGATAAAGTTTGAATCAACAGTGGGTTATTTCAAGCGTTAGAGGAAGAATCAAAACAATTGGTAGATCAATACCAGCATTAGAAAATCATTCTGAAAAAATCATTAGATCAAATCAAAGAAGAAAATCAAACTAATCCAAACAAAAGGAGGGTCCCAAATTTTTTGGGAATTTTGGGAAAATGTTGCAGCTGCAACACTATGTCCTAATAGAAAATTGTAATCTATAGGCACATCTACTACCTCAACATATATTGTGACTTTTTTTCTACCCCATTCAATAGGGAAGGATACAATTAGTTCCTGAGTAGAGAAAGAATGTCCATCAAATTCTGTTCGCATAATATGGGATTGAACTAAGGTGGGTGATCTTAATGCTTGCCAACATTTAAATGACATGACACAGGTTGACGCCCCCTCATAAACTATGATTTGAAAGATATTCTTTCCATGATATGTTACTTTAATCTGAAAAGAAAATTTGGAAGGGATCCTACAGTTTAATTGCTCTAAGTCTAATGTGATCAACGTCGCATTGGATAGATCAACAACTCTACTTGAATACATAGTTCCTTTCTTTGTGCAAGACAATATTGCAACACCTCCATGAAATACATGGCACATGGTGATTGAGCTATTTCCTCAACAAAATTTGTGTTATGAGCAGCTTGTGCATTAGGATTATGCATTGATCTACATACATCACCTATGGGGGGGTGTGGTACTATGTCTATGGTTAGTTTCTCAAAAGTGAGAGAACCACTTGGTTGTGATTCTGATTGATCCAATGTATTGGGAGGGACATTCATAATAATGGTATCTCGTTTTAATTTTCACCTCATGATCACACATGAAGACATTGGAATTGGGATCATTTCCCTCTTTACGGGGATTTTGAATGGTTGCCTCCTGGCAGAGGTTCCAACATTTTAGAAACCATTTGATGATGGTGTTGTAGAAAATTTTGCATTAATACAATAGATTGTTGTTTCCCATTGTCTTGAGTTTGATTCAGTGCATCTCCCTCCCCAAAGTTAGCATTCTACTTACTCATGTATTTCTTCTTATTTCCTCTAAGTTCCATGGATTGAACTATGGTATTTTCAGGAGTTTGTAAAGGATTAACATTTTTTACCCTTGTACTTCTTCTTCTCCCCCCTAATTTCCATGGATTGAACTATGAGGATTTCAGAAGTCAGGAAAGACTTAGCATGTTGCTACATATCCTGACTAGTTGTAGGTTCTGAGATTTGAACATACATTTGTCCCATTTGTGGGGTGATCTGATCAAGGTTGTTGACGGAACCACTCATACCATCGGCATGAGGTCCATTTGGAAGCCTAGATGGATCAAACACAAGTGTTGTAGGTTGGTTCCAAAATATTGGTTACTTGTTGGAACCTCACCACTCCATTGTGGAATGGGTTTCATGGGTAGATTTCCCCCTTGCAGGGTTAGAATCCAAGGAGATTGGATATTTCCTGGAATCTGACCACACCATTGATGAATGGGTGGATTTCCCCCTTGCGGGGTTAGACTCAACTGAGATTGGTTATTTACTAGAATCTGACCACACCATTGATGAATGGGTGGATTTCCCCCTTGCGGTGTTAGACTCCAGTGAGATTGGTTTTTTCCTAGAATCTAACCAAACTATTTAGGTGGTCCCTAGATTTGACTAGTATTCCAAGGTGGGTTTCCCCCTTGCGAAGGATACCCCCAAGAATATTGGGTACTTCTTGGAACATGATCAATGGGTGTATTGTCTCCTGATGGAGTTAGGTTCCAAGAAGATCGGTTACTTCCTAAAACTTGACCACTGGGTGGATTTCCTCCTGATGGAGTTGGGTCCCAAGAATATTGGTTACTTACTAGAACCTGACCATTCCATTGATTATGTCCTCAGTTTTGATTGGATTTACAAAGTATGTTTCCTCCTTGCTGAGGTTGGATCCAAAAATATTGGTTTCTTTCTGAAACATGACCACTCCATTGTGGAATGTTGTTTATAGGTGAATTTCCCCTAGGCGTTATGCTAGGATAAACCAGAGCATAACCCTCTAGGGAATTTCCTCCCATCGGTGAAGGATAATTCCAATTGGCATTTGTGTTCCAGGATGCATTATTTCTGCCAAGAATATGAACATTCCATGGTAAAGGGTTTCCCCCATAAGTAGAACCTAGAAAACTATTGTGTGTGCCAAGAGGATTTTGGTAACCTACCGCAACCATTTGAGGTTGCATTGATATGGTTCCTTCAACTTTTGACGAAGCCATTAAAGGGTCATGTGCAATGTTCTACATATTATCACAAATTTAAAAAATACTAACCAATGACTCACTTTATGTAAGTATGATTGAGTTCAAAGGATATCCTAAGGGTGGATTTACATGAGCGAATGTGTGATATTCTATTTTTTCAATCTCAACTAAAGTAAGATCATCAATTCTATCTATGTTTCGTTCATGATATGAAATAATTTTAGAATTGATTTGACGTTGTTCTTCTCTAGTAATATTTGATTGGGTTTACAAGTAGTTTAGTTTCAAAGTCACAACGATGTGGTTCATGTATATGCCTCCACAATGTAGTGGGGCCCTCAAACTTGGGTAATTTTCCTTGCTACCACCTTGATGGGTGGATCAGGAGATTTAATCACTCTAAATTTTAATAAAAGGATTTTTTTATTAGAGTATATCAAAATACAGTCAAACAATCCTAAAGAAAGCTAGACTCAACAAAAATCAAAGTGTCCACACCACTAAAAATGTCCCTAAGGAATAAACAAGCAAGCTTCTTTCCAAAAAAATGAGTTTTAGTGGAAATTTGTATTTTTAGAGGGCCTTCCAAAACTAGTAGCCCTTGAGGGACATTAAGCCTCAAGAATTACTAAATGGTGAAGGTAGGAGAAATAGTTACAATGTTCTTCAATCTCCATGGATCCAAGTGTTAGCTCTAGGCTACTCAACCTCCCAAGGAGCTGAAACAACTTTGTCGTTGTCTCAGGTATTACAAGTGTCTGCCACTCACAACAACCTATGTGATTCCCTAGGAAGAGAAACTATGTTACCACTTCACAATCGGTGACTGGGTAGAACATTTGTCAACCTAGGATAACTCACATAGACTAGCTATCTCAGAAAAGTGATCTCACCCAGAGTACTTGTCACTTAACCGAGACACTGTAATGTTCCGATATCCCACCAAAGAAGTAATAAGGGGGTACCACCTTTACTAATTCAGATTGACCTCGTTCTTAACGCTTGTGTTATAAGCACTTTCCCAGCTAGCATTTTTTGCTAATAATGGATTTAACTCTCGTTAATCAATGCTAGTTTCAAATTTTTTTGGCTTTGGAGTGTTAACTCACCATATTAACCCAAATCCATAGCCTAATCTTGTTAGTGATATCAAAGATAAAATCTTGGTTGTTTTTAGATTCAACATTGATTTTAAAGGTAATTCGATTAGTTTCAAGGAGTAGTGGTGAAACTGATGGTGTTGCGAATTATGCTACTAAACCAAACCAATGCACATATGATTTTAATCATATATTTTAATTCAATGAAATTCTATACTATGGGAGAGTAAGAGGTTCATTAAGATCCTTCAGATGTTCATATTGCAAAATCACTTTCAAAAATTTGAAATCACTTTTAATTTTCTAGCAAGGGTTCAAGAGGTTGGCTTCAATTATAACTAATTAGAAACAATTTTTTTTTAATATTCAATGTTTTTATTGTTTCCAATAAGTCTCTTAAACTGATGTGTACATGTACGTGATTCAATTTTGATTTTTCATGACAAGCATTTACACTTGAGATCCACTTTCTCGTTCACAGGACCGCCCTGAAAGCGCAAGTGAAGAGGATACGTGTGGCTCAAAAATATGATTCAAAACTTCAAAGGGTTCCTATTACACTTGAGATCCACTTTCTCGTTCACTGGACTGCCCGAAAGCACAAGAGAAGAGGATACTTGTGGCTCGAAAACAACTTATTTTAAGAAGCTTGACAATGACGAAAAGATCCTCTCATTGTGTTTGAACTAATCTTGAGTGGTAGGTTCGTAGTTTGTGAGTTTGAGTGAATTTGATATTAAATTACGGTATGAAGAGTGTATTAATGGTGATTACAATTTTTGTGGTAGGTCATCAAGTCTATGTGGATTCAAAATTCATGGTCACAAGAATTTATAAATTGAAACAATGTCAAGTTCTTTAATGTTTTCAACAATTTCCTTATGTCACTATATGAAAATGACTAATTTAGATCAAATTTGAGACATTAAAGAGTGAAATAAATGACTTAAAGAGTAAACATGTCATAAACTTTCAAATCTGAGCATTGTTTCAAGGAAAACTTTGAATAATTCTTTAAAAAACTACTACTACTAAAAGTGATTTTTTCCTAGTTTTTTCTTTAAAAGAGTTTTCGAAGTCTTCCAAAAATTCAGGGGAAATGTCCCCAAATGATTCAAAACTCATCCTAAAAGGTCATATTAATATTTATCAATTTTTGTAGGATTTCAATCAAGGTTCTACAAAGTTTCAAAAGAATTCAATAAAAATTCAAAAAATCAGTGATCTCCACAAATTTCAAACTCAAGCCAAAATTGCACACCAAACTTGCAATCCTTCAAAAAAAATTCTAAAACTTTATAAAATAGAAGAAATTATTGTATAAAACCTCTATTATAGAATTCCTAAGACATCTACAGCAGCAAAAATCAATCAAAATGACAAAAAATTGTAGGTCTGACCATCAAAAATCAAGAATCATGCCTTTTTCAAATTTCAACCAAAATGCATACAAAACTTCAAATCTATTCAAAGAAATCCCTTAAATATTGATGAAAGAGAATTAATTACTATCTAAAACCTATATAAGAATATTCCGTAGACATCTACAACAACAAAAATCAATCAAAATGACCAAAAATTGCAGATCTGACCATCAAAAATCAAGAACCATGCATTTTTCAAATTCCAACTATATGCATCTAACACTTCACAATTATTCAGATAAATACCTAATATTTGACCAAAATGGATGAACTTAGACTGTAAAACAAATTAGAGGACTATCTAAGCTTTCCACACAAAAAAATCACTCAAAACAGACAAGAATTGAGGATTTTATGACCAAAATACTAGACTCGTATTGTGTCTCTGTTCCATAGGCGACTGCCACTAATATGTACCCACTTGTTCTTTCAATGCATACACAACTGTCACTACTGCGCACCCACATATTCATAGAGAAACCTCAGATCCCTCCCAAAACTATAAATATCGGGCTAGGTAAGGGCCAAGATAGACCAGTTTGATATTCTTGAATTGAATTGAAGCTTTAGAAGACAAAAAAACAAGCATGCATCAAAGGATTTAAAATGAAAGACACCCAAACAAGGGGAAATTCTCAAGAAAAATAGTTTCAGGAGAAGTCCCCCTTAGTTCCCCAATATGGTCTCCATTTTGTTGGTAGATTCGACCGTAGGGACATGTCTACATCCTATCTGTCCTTAACTACAGGGAGGGTGAATCATGCTGATACAAATACATGCAATAAATGAAAGCTTCCTGATATTTCTAAACTTTTTCAAAGAAGAGAGAGGGAGGGAAGGAAGGAGATTACCTCTTGAAGCGTGATGTTCATTGAAGATCATTTTGTTACAACCTTCTTAGCCTTTAAGCCTCCATTAGCATCCTACTAGCTATTTACTTACCTCTAGCTTTTGAAAAACTTTAAAAAAACTTGAAATCTATCTACCAAATATTGATAAAGAACACATAAAAATGCATAGATTCATACACAACATTTGTGGAAAATAAGATTGCATCTTATTAAAATGGGGGGAAAGTGATTACAACCCAATAATAGGTGACTCCCTTTCTCCCTTGCTCTAAGCTATCCTCTTCCATCAATTCCCATGATCATCAAAGAAACTATGATGTGAAAAAGACTCTATCTCTAGCCTCCAAATCCTATAGCTTGCCTTTGCTTTTATAGCTTGTCCTCCTCAATTCACCTCACATGAATTCCATTTATAGGATTGGGCTTTGAGCATTCCATATTTGATAATGAATGTGGGATTTAGGATTTTTGAAGGTTTTGATTATTTCCTTCAAAAAACCCTCTTTCCTTAGTTTTTGCGCATTTCAACTTGACTTTTAATATTTCTAGGACAATTAATGCCCATATTAGGAATTTTTCACTTTGTGAGTTATAGGAACTGGTATTTGGCCCTTAAGTGGTAACATATTTCTCCTCTTTGGAGACACCTTGCCTTCAAACATTTCTTCCTTCGTGGAAGCAGTGGTCAATTTTTCAAAAAAATCTGATCTTCATTTTGCGGGCGAAGTAAAATATTGTTTTCAGACCAACACTCTCAAGGGTGTCAATTTTATTGTTAACACTCCCAGGAAGTTAGAAAAAGTATAAGTTGAAGAATATATTCTCTAGAAGATGTATATGTCACTAGAGGGTGCCATGTATGAACTAAGATGTCACTCAGAAGCAACCTTGATCCATGATCAAGATCTTCATATGTACTTATGGGATGAAGAAACAAGGACAACTATATATGTCTAGAACAGAATATCCCATAGTACACTTGGATTCATAATCCTTGAAGAAATGTTCACCGACAAGAAACCAGAGGTAAGTCACCTCAATATATTTGGTTGTCTAGTGTTTGTTCATATACCAAAAGAGAAAAGAACCAAATTTGGTCGTTCCAGAAAGAAAGGAATATTTGTTGGGTACTGTGAGGTCTCCAAGGCCTTCAGAATCTATATACCAGGTTACCATCATATGGAAATTAGCAGGGATGTAACCTTTGATGAAGATGCAGCTCTCAAGAATTCAAGAATGTTCCAACCTGAAGAAACATATGAAGAAGACGTTGTAGCTCTTAGAGCTGCAAAACCAATGAAGGAAGTTGCACCTTCTCACGATGATGAGATTCTAGAAGAACATGATATGTTGGAGCCCCAAGAACCTCCCCACATGAATCTCTCCCACAATAGAAATCCATCTTGGGTCCGTGATATTATTCAAGAATCCGAAAGGTATGGTGCTCCAGAAGGATCCACAACGAAGATCAAGAAGCAAAATCCATTTTCTAGTTATGTGGATTTGTCGTGTGATCTTGTAGATAAAGAACCTACTTATGTTGAAGAATCTGTTCAAAATAAATAATGGGTAGAAGTTATGGAAGAAAAATACGAATCCATAATAAAGAATGATGTATGGGAAATAGTTCCCAAGCCATAAGGAAAAAATTGTGGTATCTTCCAAATGGATCTACAAGATAAAACACACACATGATCAAAGGATTGAGAAGTAAAAAGCCATATTTGAGTCTTGCAGATTCTCTCAAAAGGAAGGAATCAATTATGAAGAGACATATTCTCTTGTAGCAAGGTACACTTCCATCAGAACAATCATGGCACTAGAAGCCAAGAAAAAATGGAAATTACACTAGATGGATGTGAAAACAACCTTCCTAAATGGTGTTATTGAAGAAGAAGTGTATATAGAACAACCACAAGGTTTTGAATTCAAACATAGAACAACACATGTATGTAAATTGAAAATGGATCTCTATGGATCAAAACAAGCTCCAAGAGCTTGGTATGGAAGAATCGATAGTTTTCTGATGAGTTTGGGATTTACCAAAAGTAAGTATGATCCTAACCCTTACTTCAAGGTTATTGATAATGAAATTCTCATATTATTGTTGTATGTGGATGAATTATTTCTAACAGGTAATGAGAAGCAAATCTCAGAGTGTAAGAAGAAGCTCGTTGCAGAATTCGAAATGGAAGACCTTGGCTTGATGCATTATTTTCTAGGTCTTGAACTATGGTAGAGCCCAAAAGGAATATTCCTTAACCAAAGGAAGTATGCAATGGAAATCCTGAAAATGTTTGACATGTTGGAATGTAACGCCATGTCCACACCCATGGATACACACTTGAATTTTCTAGATGATGCTTTGTCAGAATTAGTGCATGTGACACTCTATAGACATATCATTCGTTCATTAATGTATCTGAAAAATACCCGACCATATATATGCTTTGTTGTGAACAATTTGAGTCAATATCTAGTTGAACCTATACATGTTCACTTGTTTGTTGTAAAGCATGTGATGAGATACCTAAAAGGTACGATAGACTATGGTCTCAGTTATACTAGAGATCATGACTTCATACTGTATGGTTATACAGATTCAGATTGGGCAGGAAGTCTCTCAGATAGGAGGAGAAATTTAGGAGGATTCTTTAGTCTGGGTTCATCCATGATCTCATGGCTAAGAAGGAAGCAATCTAGTGTTTCTCTCAGACTGAAAAAGTAGAATATATTGCAGCTTGTTCCGCTAGTTGTGAATCCATATGGCTTCGGAAGTTGTTATCAGATCTATTCGATCTGGAGATGGATGATACCATTATTCTATGTGATAACCAAATATTAATAATGATGATATAGAACCATGTGTTCCATGGTAAGACGAATCACATAAAAATACAATAATTCTACATTCATGACATGGTGCAGAAGGGAGCTATAAATCTCCAATATGTGAGCACAAATGGGCATGTTACATATGTGTTGACTAAGCCTCTGTATCATGTGAAGTTTGAACACTTCCGAGACAACCTTATTGTTATTTGTAAGGACTTCCTTTGAAAGGGGGAGTAGTATTGATGATATGGAATCTTGATCACAACAGGTAGCTCAATTGGGATTGATCATCCTTAGATTTGATCCTGAAATTCCGAAAGGAAGGATCGTCTTAAATGTTGATCTTTTTGGACTTGATCCTATAATTCTGAAAGGAAGGATCGTCCAAGATGTTGAAGTTAGGACTAATCATCCTTAGACTTGATCCTGTAATTCCGAAAGGAAGGATCATCTTAAATGTTGATCTTGTTGGACTTGATACTGTAATTCTGAAAGGAAGGATCGTCCAAGATGATGATGTTGGGATTGATCATCCTTATACTTGATCTTGTAATTTTGAAAAGAGGGATTGTCTTAAATGTTGATCTTGTTGGGCTAGAACTCATAATTTTGAAAGGAAGGATCATCCAAGATGATGATGTTGGGATTCATCATCCTCATTAGAGGAAATTTGGGGTCTAAAATGGGCCTTATAAGAAAACACGCCAACAATAAATTTTGTGAGTTGGAATTCAGGAAACAATAGAATTTCAATCAAATGAGTCAACCATAATGGTTGAATTGACATATTTGTCATATAAGAAAACATTTTTTTTGTTCGTATTTTCGACATATCTCCCTGTTTTTTTACTCAAATTCCGAGCAGGAGAGCTCATTGGATGTAGAATTTAATTATACATCTAACAAGGACCCACACTATATACTTTTTATGGACCCCTCTACCCCAAAAATAAGAAATACCTAAAAAATGTGATGATGATGTCATCATCATGTTTTTTCAGGTATTTCTTATTTTTGGGGTAGCGGGGTCCATCAAAAGTATGCAGTGTGGGTACTTGTTGGATGTGAAATTAAATTCCGCATCCAATGAGCTCTCCTACTCAGAATTTGAGTAAAACCGCGGGGAGATATGTCGAAAATACGAACAAAAAATGTAGTTCTTTCATTCTTCCTAAAAAATTAATAACTATTATTTTATTATTTTCCTTAGGAGGCCCATTTTAGACCTCAAATTTCCTCTAATTTAGACTTGATCCAGATGATATCTGTCAATATTCTCAAATTTCCTCTAATTTCCTAATTTGTCAATATTCTCGCAAATTGGACGAGTGAGATGTACCAGATGACAAGTGATGGAAAGAGATCATATCCATTCTTTTGCATGGAGAAAAAAAGGGGGATAAGTTGGGAAAAAACAAGGAAGTTACTCCAAGATTAGCTTTTTCCTTTTGCCTTAAAACTGCTAAAAAGCAAGGCAGCTTTCAGAAAAAGAAAAATTGCACTTTTTCTATTCTGGAATAACTGTAGAGTTGTCACAATATTTTCGAGGATGTTTCTAAATCTCTCCTTAATCCATTTTTAGCATTTATTGACTTCTAGGTGCAAGTGTATGCCAACTAGCATAGTAAGGAGTCTAGGAATAGGACAAAATTGACAAATTAATGTCTCTTATGTGTAACTATGGGTTTGATTATTCTTACATGACTGACCATTACGGAGTTTCTATTAATATATTTTATCACTCCTAAAAGAATGAAAATATTGTCGAGCACGGGTTTCTTCCTTTCACGCTCGTTAAAGTATTTGAAATGGTGGTTGTGTGGCTTTGTTTATCTCCTTTTTTGGACTACGTAGACTATTTAAAGAAAAGGATCACCTTCCATCTAGGAACATTTTCCTTTGTATACTTTTATTCTTTGTCGGACATTGGGACCGTAACTTACGAAAAATCTCATTCATGGGTTGTATTTAAGCTCTTTTCCATCCCTCTCATAAAGAAAAGATCAACGAAAAATCTTGGTTTTTTTCATGCTCGTAAAATTATTTCAATGACCGTCCAGTCAGTATAGGTTTAACCTTTTTCAACCTGATTGGACTACCAATGGAAAGTAATTCTCTCTACCCCTTTTGGTTGGGAGATCTCTCCTTTTGTACACTTTTATCCTTTTTCAGGCTTAGGATACTATTGGATGAAAAAGAGAACCACTGGATTCTTCTTCATGTTTTCATACTCTCTAAAAATGAAAACACAATCGAGCATTTACTGTCTCAAGCTTGACAAAAATCCATGAGACAGTATCATATCGACCATACTTCTATCCCTTCATTATTCTCCTTAAACTGTGAAGAAGACCCAAATGGTGTCTTTAGGCACCCACACATATTACATATGGTCTCACATTATGGCACCTTCCCTCCATTGGGTATCCTTTGTTTAGAGTATTCTGTGATGAGTCTCCCTTGGTTCCCCTGGATATCACTATTCTAGTTACTCCCCTAAGTATTTCCCATTGCAGTTATCTCCTCGGTTTCACATCTATGATCCCTTTCCCATGAGTGAGTTTCATTGGTTTCCAAGTCATCCTTGCCACCGTACTCTGAACAAAGGAAGTTTGAGTCCCCCGTAATCCCTTGCCCCTGTTCCACATTTTTGGTTATCACCCTCGTGCTTCAATCAAGGAAACATCATTTCCTTGTTAGTTGCATGTCTCCCTCTGTCGACATCAACATATCTATTCCAGAGGATAGAACTAGAGGTCCTTGTATCCTAGTTTCATCCACCTCATTGATAAGTTCCTTGGACCACTTGAAAGGATTCATTAGTGCCTTTCGGGTTGGTTGTGTCTCACATGCTCGACTTAAGCTGAATTATTGCACCGTTGAGATTCGTACAAGGCATTGGTTCTTTCATTATTTAGTTAAAGACACTGGTTGTCACCTGACTCTAGTAGATTGGTGAGTCTACTATGAGACCCATATAGTTTCATGTCCCTTTTAATTTTTGGGATACGTTGGAGACAATGTTCGGAAGCCCCCCAATGTCATGCTTCCATGTATCTCAAGTACTTGATGTCTCTTATTGTACCACAGAGATTCTAACTCTCATTCATTGATTCCATTCAGTTATGTACACTCCCAGAATCAGCAGAGCATTAGTTGTTGTGATATTGCATTCTATGAGAATGCCATTGTTCATATGTACCAGTTCTTTAGATCAGAATTTGTATTCATCCTCCCATTGAGGCCACCATTATTTATCATTAGTTGTATATGTATTGATAGAATCCCATTGTTTGAGCCTTAATCCCTAGTTTATTTTTGATACAGTGTTATGAGCATGGGTATTCTTGCCCTGTCCAAATACATGTCTGAGATTATATGTACCTCATCCATTTTTTAGAAGAAATACAAACCAAAATCCCCTACAGTTCAAATGAGTAAAATCCACTCCTTCGCGGTCCTCTCTAGTCTCTCCACCATTGTCACAATTTTACCTTGATCCTATGATGTCTATCATCCATATGATGAGCTCCTTCCCTCACACATCAAGGGAAATTTGTTAACACCAAAAAATGTTCACCTAGCTCTCCATGTTCTAAAACATAGCCATACATCATATTCCCACCATTATTTCCTTATTTTGACCTTCACAACTAAAATTCCACAAAATATGGTCCAAAACATTATTATTCCTTCCCCATAAATGAAGGGAAGTTGATCATTTATTGTGATTTATCCCCACTTTGTCCAAAAAGGACCAAAAAACCCTAAAAATGAGAATGGGTCAAAAACCATAGATAAATTCCATGCACAATAAAATACCATGGGTCAAAAAACCTTGGACCATCCTATAAATACATTGTGAAGGTCTCCCCAAAAACACTTTTTCACTTTTCACTTTTTTTCATTCGCCTTTCGCCATTATCATCATACTTTACCATATCATTCCCACGGTGTATGTTGAGCTTGCTCCATTCCCATTTGGATCCATTCCCCCTATTTTACAACCACTAGTGGAGTATATAGGAGACCCAAACCATGGAGCTATGGGACCAGTTCGTCGGACGACTACAGTGGCCCAACTTCAAAATAAAGGTATTTTTTGTTCTTGTTTTTCATTAGTTAGTAGAATATATCTGAAAAATAAAAAAATATTGTTATTATTGCCATTGTTTATTGTTTTTAGTCAAATGTGAGAAATTTTTTACACCATGAACTCTACACTATGATATGGACAATCTAGGGTAGGTGCTTTTTCACTTAGTAGGGGAGAAATACCCACTACAATCATTTCACTTGTAATGCATATAAAAAGGAATACACAAAAGTGATCACTTTAAATAGGTGTTTCCATAGTTATAAGGCCAAGTTCATGTAGAATAATGTGACAATAAGGTTCAGTATCACCTATAGGATGGTTGGTATACAATATAGACAACTTATGTTTTTCTTAAAAGTGAAATAGTTCAACTTGTTAGAAAGGTTCTCACCTCTAAATTTGCATGGCATTTTGATGTTGGGAAGACGGTTTCCAACTTATATCAATATATATATTTTTTCCTAAATTTCATGAATATGCAGCTCGATTTATTAGAGGATGCATATATTTTTGTAATGGAAATCCAAGTAACATAAAGAAAGTATTTTATGATCCCTAACTTGTACCTACTATACCACGGGACCACGTCTCCATGGATTTCATGGGTTATTTTCCAAGAACAGGAAAAACATGAATATATATTCATGGTAGTTAATCAGTGTAGTAAGATGTGCATTTGCATGCCTTTTAAAATACCATCAAGAGACAAGATCTTGGTTATGTGGTATAATATGTAGTGGGGATTTCTCCCCTACTACATGCAAAAGTACCAACCTTAGCTCGTCCAGAGCATAAGGAAGAGATCAACAATAACAAAAGAAACAATACAACAATAAAAAATATTTTTAGGGTTTTCACATATATATAAACTAACTAATGCAATAAATAAAAATGAACACACCTTTCGAAAAATGGGCCACCATAGCCGTCCTTGGAAGTGGTTTTGCAGCTCCATGGTTTGGGTCTTTGACATCTTCCACAATTGGTTGTCAAATGGGGGGAATGGTTCCAAATGGGTACGAAGTGAACTCAACGTACACTGTGGGAAATGACGTGGAAAAATATTTAAGGAAAAGTGTGTGATCTGACTAAGAGCAAATGGAAAATGTGTTTTGGGGAAATCCTTCACAATGTATTTATAGTATGGTCCTAGGGTTTTTTACCCAAGGTAATGACCCATGGTATTTTATTGTACATGGTATTTATATGTGGTTTTTTTATCCATTCTCATTTTAGGGTTTTTAAGCCTTTTTGGGTGAGAGTGGGGATAAATCATAATAAATGCTCATCATCCCTTCATTTATGGGAAGGAATAATGATGTTTTGGACCATTTTTCATGGAAATACAATTGTAAAGGTCAAAAATGAAGGAAATATGGTGGGCATGTGGTGTATGACTATGGTTTAGACCATGGAGAGCTATGTGAACACTTTTTAGTGTTAACATATTTCCCCCTGATTTGTGAGGGCGAGATCTTATCGTATGGCCGATAGACGTCATACGATCATGGGAATATGGTGACAATAGTGGAGAGACTAGAGAGGACCATGAAGGAGTGGATATTCCTCGTTCGAAATACGATGGATTTTGGTTTTTTATTGGTTCTAAAAAATGGATGAGATACATATAATGTGTGACATGCATATAGACGAAGAAGGCATACCCAAGCTCATAATAATTTCAAAAGAATAAATAATGGGATCAAGGCTCAAAATATGGGATCCGATCAATACATATACAAATCGTGATACATAATATTGGCCTCAATGGGAGGCTGAAATACAATGCTGATCTGAAGAACTAATACATAGGAACAATGGCATTCTCATGGAATATCATCACAACTGATGCTCTGCTAGATATGGTAGTGTACATAAGTGGAGGGACTCAATAACTGAGAGTCAGAATCCCTATGTTACAATATGCAGCATCAAATACTGGAGATACATGGAATAATAACATTGGGAGCTTCCAAACATTGTCTCCAACGCAGCTTGGAAATCACAAGGGACATGAGATTGTATGGGTCCCATAGATAGACTCATCAATGTACTAGATTCATGTGACAACCGGGGTCTATGACTAAATAATGAATGGACCAATACCTTTCACAAATCTCAACGGTGCGATGATGTAGCTGAAGTCGAGCATGTGAGACACAACCAACCCAAAAGGAACTAATGACTACTTTCAAGTGGTCCAAGGAACTCATCAATGAGGTCAATGAAACCAAGATACGGGGACCTCTGGTTCTATCCTTTGGAATAGATGTGTTGACGTCAATAGAGGGAGACCTGTAACTAATCAAGGCAATGATGTTTCCTTAAATAGAAGCATGAGGGGGATAACCAAAGATGTGTAACAATCAGGGGATTGATAGGATGAATGGGGGAACAGGGATAGGGGAGTACATGGGACTCAAAATTTCTTTGTTCAGAGTATGACGGCAGGGCTGACCTGGCAGTAAATGAAGCTGGCTTATGGGATAGAGATCATATCTGTAATACCAGGAAGATAAATGCAATGGGAAATACTGAGGGAGGTAACTGGACTAGTGATATCTAGGGGATCGAAGGAAGACTCATCACAGAATACTCTGAACAAAGGAGAACCAATTGGGGGAAGTTACCATAATGTGATATCATATGGCGTGGCACCTAGAGGCACTATTTGGGCCTTCTTCATAGTTTAAGGAGCACGAAGAAGGGATAGAAGTAAGCTCGATATGATACGATCTCGTGGATTTTTAGCGATCCCGAGAAAGTAAATGATCGATGGTGTTTTCATTTTTAGAGAGTCTGGAAAATAGGAAGAACACTCTAGTCTCATTTCTTTTTCATGAATAGTCTCCTCAGCTCAAAAAATAATAAAATTATACAAAGGAGAGCTCTCCCAACCTTTGGAGGAAGAGATACTTCTTTACCGTAGGTATTCTAACCATGTCAGAAAAGGTTGAACCTATACTGATTGGACGGTCATTCAAATAATTTTACTAGCATGAATGAAACCAAGATTGCTTGGCGATATTTTGTTCATGAGAGGGCTGGAAAAGAGCTTAAAGACAACCCATAATGAGCTTTTTTGTAATTTACGTTCCTAGTGTCTATAAAATCATAAAAGGATACAGAGGGAAATGTTCCTAGCTAGAATGTGCTAGGGTGGTCTTTTTCTTTTGATAGTCTACACTGTACGAAAAATGAGATAAACAAGGCTACATTGACGCCCTTTCAAATACTTTAACAAGCATGAAAGGATGTGTTATCAACATGTAATTTTCCTATGGTTGTGGTAGGAAGTCATAACGGTAACCATTTCAACCAATATTTAGACTGTATTCTAGTCTTACAGTCATATAGGACTCTCTCTATGTCACAGGGCTATTCACATATACATTTGGATTTAAACAAGTAGTCAGTAGGCTATATTCTGATGGGAAACAGGTTTTTAGAGTTTAAAACATTGTAGGACATACAGATAAAAAGCACCATTGGGAAATGGAGTCAAAACCTGAAACATGCAATGACTTATAGCAAATAATAACCAACAATAACCTTCAAAATCTGAGGCAAAATAGGTAGCAATATTTAGCAAAATATATTTTGAGACGTGGTATGGGGAAAGGAGAATAAGCCCAGTGAAGCAAGAGGAACCTATTTGTGGATGAATATCTTACAAACACCTTTAGTAGAAGAAACAATGGAGGCTAATAAATTGAAATGGAACATTAAAGATGAATTCCAAAGCATTTACCAAAAACACATGACAAACACATTATCTGAGGCAAGGGGCGTTAAACAGAGAAAAAATCCCCTGCATACAACTAGAAAAGCATTAGCAGAACTACACAAACATGAAAATGAATATTGCAAGGGACCCAATAGACTAAACATTGAACACCATGATGAATCTCATACATTCAGGGTATGCTTTTCATTAATGCTCCCAAGGAAAGTTACAGAGCTACAAAACCAAGCACGCAGGATTCAAAAATGAATGTTGAACCAACCCCTTCTTCCTCTATCGAGGTTTCATTTATAGAGTACCAGGATACTAAAACCAACCTTGAAACAGAGCCAAATTCATCTACCCTAATCAGGAATCAATCCCACACACATAAAATCCTAACAACTTCTGGTCTAGCGAATTCGCCATGATCACAAAACCAAAACAGGAAAACATGTTGGGATGTGCGTTGTGGATCAGAAAGGAAACTTTGACATCTAGAATCCAGACTCGCTTGATGGAAAAAAAATGGCTCATAGCACTTCCAATGGCCTACAATAGGTTTTGTCCTTCCCTGAATCTTCAATCAACAAAATAAGCCTCAGCCATAGATCTTGATTTGTGAGAAATCTTAACCATCCAATGATGCAGCCTTTAGTCGATTTCGCAATCATCCAACTTGATAAATTTCCTACTATTTCCAGTTCCAAATAGACCTAAACTGTTGATCTTACCTCACCATCAATCTCGACCATTGAAACCTGCAAACCTCTACGACATTTCACCAAATCTTAAACTTATTTTGTACGTGCAAGTTAGATCAGTGAAATGAATGTTCACCGTTGATTTAATCCAAACTTTGATCACCGCCGTTGAAATATGTACCATCACGCTCCATGAAGTGACCTTTGTACTCCCAATCTCAAAGCGTGATATCCGATGGGAATAGGACACGTCATTTATGCGCGTTTTCAATCGTGCAGGAACTCGAAACCTTTGAGTTCACTAGTTGACCCAATGAAATAAATCTCCGTGTAGATCCACTCCACCATCAACCCTGACCATTGAAACATGCATCCCTTTAAGCAATTCCACAAATAGGGAAAGTTACTTATCTTGTGAACATGTTGCTCTTTTCCACGCCATCGATCTTAGACATAGACTTTCCTAGCCATTGATCTAAGATCAAGCTACAAGATGGATGAAAGCGCAAAGCGGGATCCGATGCATTTTACGACCAAATTCTTATGTTTCTAATTTTTTCCTTTCTCCTGCTTTTCGAACCGTAGATCTTGGTAGAAATCTCTCCCAACCATCGATCTTGTGGATCGCGGAAAGCGGAAGTTCAACCCTTTATACCCAAAAATTTTGTGTTTCTGCTTTCTGCCCTTTGCACCTTTCCACACTGTTGATCTGCGTGGGATCTCTATGAACCATAGATCTTGTGTATCACGGAAAGAAGGATTTCAAATTTTCACCACCAGATTCTTAAGTTTCCCGCTTCCCAATCTCCTCCCATTTTCTCCCTTCCGACCCGTTCATATTTGGTGGAAGCGCTCTGGACCGTTGATCTGGAAAATCGTGGAATGAGAAACTTCAACCTTTCACAGGAAAATTCTTATGTTTTACACTTTCTCATCTCCTCCCTTTTGTGCCTTTCTACACCATTGATCTTTGGCAGAAACGTTCTGAGCCATCGGATCTCGTGGATCACGGAAGGCGGAAAATTCAACCTTTTATAACCGAAAATTTTATGTTTCCTCTTTCCGCCTGTTGATTTGCATAATCCTCCTAGACCATTTATCTTATTAAAAGATTTTTTGGACCGTCGGATCCTAGATCGTGGAAGGTGAAATTCGGGATTTGATCTTTTTATGACCAAAACTTTGTCTTTTCAGCTCTAGACCCTTTGTTGGACCGTTGTTCTAGGGAAAAAGCGTCCTGAGCCATCGGATCCTAGGTCCCAAAAGGCAGAAATCAGGATTTGAACTTTCTATGGATGAAACTTTGCATTTCCCGCATCCGACTTCTACCTCCCGCTTTTCCCTGGGTCATCGATCTCTTTTGTGGGTTGGATCTGCACCAAACGTTCTCGCGAAGACCTATCCTTGATCGGATTTTTCATATCAGGCTCATTTCCAAGGTTGCGCCTAAGTATTTTTATCCATTTTGACCTTCAGGATTAGGAATAAGCCTCTGAAGCAAATTCAAACCCCTTTCTGCGTGCCTCAAGGTCATAAGACATGAAAAGTTTTTTACCCTACCCCTCATATTTTTACTGGCTTATCCTTTTGCAGAGGGATCCATATGGGTGCCCCTGTAAAAAATCCTCAAAATTTAGCACATGCCCTAATAGGATGCAAGCATGCTCGACAATATTTTCATTCTTTTAGGAGTCAGAAAAAGAGCTTAACCAAAACTCTGTAACACTCAATCAAGCAAGGAGGAAGTGTTCGATGTATGGAAAGAGGTTATGTTGTGAACATGGCTAATAGGAATCACTGACAAACAGTGATGGGACCTCCTTGCGGGACAATGAATGGCGGTAAAATAAGGCCAACTATGCTTTATGGATGGAAAAGATGGCTCGTGAACATGCCAATGTGTGCATGGGGTGATTCACCTGATGGCATGCAAATTGAGGTGACTTCTGAGAAATGGCATGAAAATTCCATGGGAGATTTGGATACATGGGGCTCATCAAATGATAGAGGATGGAAAACCGAACCCGGTGGCGTGAACGATGTCTCAAACAGACATCGGATGACTCTGTGGTGCACGAAAGAACAATTAGACCAAATGGAGGCCTATAAATTGGGGGGACCATATAACATGTGTCATTTTTACTGGTTAGTGCTAGCTTGTAGTGGATGACCCCATAACATAACTATTGTTTTCTTTCGATTGGACCGACGGTTTTCCGAGTTGTGACTTGCAAGTAAGAGCTCTCATAAAACCCTTCTTTTTCACTGGAATGCTTTATGTTTTTTCTCACTCTGGGGTCGTGGCCGAGCCCAAAGCATTCTCAGGGTCGGGTCACACTTTTTGAGGGAAAAGGAGTGACCAAGGTCGCTCTTATCGGACTCACATGCGTTCCCATTTCGCACCTATCAGAGAGATGGGCACAACCGAGGTCGCACCTGTTCAGGGGATAAAAGCGACCCAGTCGCTCATGTTCAGTCTTTTTGAGTGACTTGGGTTGCACAAAAGGGAAGAAAAAGGGAGAATTAACCCATAATGAGTTTTTGTTCATGATTGGACCTGACAGGGACTATTTGTATGTGCAAGATGCCTTAGGTGGTGTGGTGGGAGTGAGACATTGGGAACCTCTAAGGGGAGGTGCAAAATGACCCAACGGTGCAGGGTTTCCTTGCTCAATGTGGTCTATGCAAGTGTTTCCAAATCCCACTTATGCATTCAGCAAAGCTATTACTAGACAATATTGTGATATTTTGGGATCAGGAGGCGGAGTGTTTTATCGTCTAGGGGGAGCATATAGAGATCACGCTCCTTGATGTGTACTTTCTTACTGAACTCCTAGTGCTGGGTGTGCTCGGAGACACTACGTCGAAGCTCACACATGGGGTGTCACTGGACGACCTCTATGATTAGTACTACTATTCCTCGGCATTGGTGCATTCATCATACATACTGGTGATCATTGGGACCACACAAGAACTCGGGTGTTCATATCTATATGGTGGAGCACGTGTTGAGGGCACCTACTTTGGGTGGGCCCATGTGTTTTTGACACAGGCTCGGCATGGGTTGAACCATGCTAGTTTGGTGGGAGGGGATTTTTTTCCCCTCATTCTTGTACTCATTCTTCTTTGAGAGACTTCCTACACTACAACCGCATATGGCAGTGCATGAGGGATGACCTCATGAGCCTTGCATGAGGAGGTGGAGCAAGATGATGATTAGAGAGGGAGGCGGCTTGGCGGGTCATTTCTTCACCCAGGAACTATTCGCACATCGATGGAAGCTGCTAGTCCTTATAGAGACTATTTGTATGCTGGTATGGATCAGCGAGGATATCCTGAGATGCCTAAACCTTCGAGACAGGTTTGGGGACCCGATGGTACGTATACATGATGCCTTATGTGGTTGCATTCATATATAGTTTACTAGCTTAGTGGTAGCTATTTTATGTGTGTGATAGATACTGATGACATACTATGTGCATGTGAAAACATCGGTCCATGCCCTCTAGTAGGGTATCAGAGGCATAGGGACAGAGTGGAGGGTTTGGATCCACCTTCTCATGGGCACATGAGGTGCCAGAGTGGTACACTAGACTCACTATGAATCGATGTGGAGCGCTTACTAGAGGGGGTCACCAACGACAGCTAGAAGCATATTGACGATGACTTGGTCATCACGTGTTATAGGGATCCTCCAGAGTGGATCTCCCTGATGATGAGTATCACAGTCGTTGCTGAGTATTTCAAAGCGACGACACAGGGTGATGTTCCTGTGGAGGAGGAGGACTTCAATGAGGAGGAGGAGGACATTGAGGAGGAGGAGGACATTGAGGAGGAGAAAGAGGATAAGGAGGATGACTCTGACTGGCACCTAATGATGTTTCCCCCTGATGCAGTGGTGCATGGGTATTTTTGTATTATATGTATGATCAACTGATAAATCTTATGGAGCTTCTCATTTTGTACTGAACACTATGGCATGATATATATATGCACGTGGATGCACTTTTTATGTATTTTTATGGGTTTTTTATGAGTCTCTTTTTATGATGATGATGATACCTATATGATGTATATGACATATGTATGCATGACTATATGATGATGCATGATGCAGTTTATTTCCTATATGCAATGATTGATGTGCCACTCTAGAACGACATTAGCCATTTTGTTTTCTACACTATTGAGAATTCTGGGAACATGCATGAATGAAATGGATTCAAAATGTCTAACCAAGTGTATAGTGCGCAGGAATTTTCTAAAGATTCAAGGATCATGTACCCGGTAGAAGTTATTCAACTGGGAGACAAGAAGTTGGAATTCTAGGAAGACATCAAGCTGACAAATACCCCAAGTGGAGGGCAGCAGTTAGGAGACAGGTGACACCATCATACTTAGCCTGGTTGTTGGTACCAATCCCAACACACATTCTGTCGATATGGATCAACTCATGTGATGAGGAATAAATGAGCCACGCAGCTAAGGCGATATTGGGAGACCATATACTTGATCCATCAATGAAACCAACATAGCGATGTGAGGTAGGATCCATCTACAACAACCAAGGAAACAAACTGTGATACTCATGACAAGAACGGTGTAAAACAAAAAATAAAAACTATGACACAAGTGTACTCATGGTGGGTGACTTCAGGCATAGAACCTATTGAGGTGGAGCCCATTGCGGGGATTCCTCAAGAAGTGGTCATCAGATTCAACAAGGATATATGCCCCCTTTCCAAGACATTGATGGGCAATGTATGGGTCGTACCATATGGAATCAAATTTCACTTTTCCTAACTTATCATTGGCTTGATCATAAACGAGGAAAAGGTCTCCCTCACTAAAGGTGTGAGGGTGGACATGGGAGTCAAAATGGGCTTCGGCCGAGCCTTGGATGTTTCGATCATTTGGAAAGAAGCATGGAGGTCCTCATTCATATGTTCGAGCATAAGTATTCATTGTTCTAATAGTGATGTATCCTGTAGAAGTTCGATGGGAAGGAGGAGTGACGGAATCTGGCCTTCGATGGGAAGAACTAATTCCACACCATGTACCAAGTGAAATGGGGTAAAACCAGTGGCGGTTTTAAGGATCTCTCCATCATCACGAAAGTGGTGCCGAGATAGATTAGGGGGATCTTCCACAGTCAATGCAGAGGAAGGAATACTGGAATTTGAGATCATGTAAATGGTGTTGGTGGTGTCCGGGGAAGAAGCTGAAGGGTGGATATATCAATTACATTAATGTCGAAATCATGGGAGTGTTTATGAAGGTCACGGAGGAGTGACCAATACTAAGGAAATTCTAGGCAGTTGTGAGAATAATGACCATATAGGCTGCAGACTGCACAAGGGTGGATGGTTCGCGGAAACTTGTTCTTAACCACTGGTGGATCTAGGACATTGACCATTGGGGCATCGTCAGTCTCATCTATAGTGTCCATGTGATTTTGAAGAAGAGTTAAATCGGGACAGTTTTGTGTCGCATGGACTTGGACATCGCACAAAGCTCAAATAGGAGTCGGACAGAGTTCTCTCATATCTTTGGTCACCTTTACCCCAGCCTTCTTTGGAGGAGGAGGGGTAGGAGTAGAGACATGAGTGCTATTTGGTGGACTAGGAGGTGGGTGCGAAATCATCTCAATAGGTTTTATGGGAGTCAACACAACCTGGGGAATCAGGGGCAGAGTAGGTCGCTCGAGGTACCACACAGGGATGCCCAAAGTAAAACTAGGCAAGTTGAGAGTAGCCATAACAAGCTTGGTCACAATATCATGTGGTGGAAAAAGGAAGGGAATCATGTGCAACGGGAATGAACCCCAATTATTCCAGAAGGATTTTTACTAAGGTTGTGACTAAGGTTGCGAGGATTTCGGAACACTATCGGATGTGATAGTGCACAAATCCGATATATCAATCGACGAAGGTGGAGGTGGTAAGGACAAAAATGTGTTTGTCATAGGATATTTGGAAAACAATCCCGAGCCAACGACAGACATGCTTTCGATGGTAGTGTCAATAGTGGGATGGACATGTTCTGGTGTGTTCGACCCTGTTGGATCATAGTACATTAGCTGGTCCATGGTCACGATCTTCCCATAATGAGGGAACATCAAGAGTCGAAAGACAGTAGAAGAAACAACTCACATTGCATACATGTAACTATGTCCTAGGAGGAGGTTGTAATCGAGTTGGGAGTTGAAAACCTCAATGTCAATCAACATTTTTTTACCTACTAACTCAACAGGGGAATTCATGAGAACACCTTGGGGTTGAGTGGAGCGTCCATCATAGGCATGAAGAGCGGTGGTAGAAGGTTGAAGGGTGGGGGATCTGAATTTTTTCCAAACAAAGGTTGACATAACACAGGTGGATTCCCCCTCATCAATGATGCATCAATGAATAACCAAATTCCAAATTGTGACTAGAACTTGGAATGCAACGAATGATGGCATCCTAGGTTCTCCTTGATTCAGGTTGAAAGTGATCAACCTAGAATCAGAGGGATTGACGACACCTAGTGTGGAAAACAAATATTTACATTTTGAGGGACAAGTTTTGAGCACTTCCAAAGAAGACATGGAAGTGAGGGACTGGTCCAAGTCATCAACAATACTGTAGTTGATTGCATCTCTAGTAGTGTCATTTTTTGCAATGTGACGCATAGGGAACCATAGGACTTTGGTAGTCACGTCCATAGGGGGTCTTGGAAAGTGCAGAGACATGTTAGGAGTGGTGGAGGTAGATGTTGCTAATGGTTCAACGGTTTCCATGGTGGAAGCATACCGGTTTCGTCGAGTCTAGAGGTTGACATCAGATGATAACG
The DNA here is from genome assembly GCA_001517045.1 of Pseudotsuga menziesii. Lineage (NCBI taxonomy): Eukaryota > Viridiplantae > Streptophyta > Pinopsida > Pinales > Pinaceae > Pseudotsuga > Pseudotsuga menziesii. Next base: position 216,100 of record LPNX010735174.1, read on the forward strand.
TCATGAGGTGATGGACACCAGCATCAACGGGTTGGGAGCAGCAGTGTTTTCAGGAGCTTGTGGGTCCAAGGGTTGGGTTGCAACCATTCCTTAGTGTGGCAGGGGGTTTTGAAGCACCATAAGTGGAGGACCTAGTAGTTTTGGGTTTGGCGGATCTGAAGCAGTCGCGTTGGGATCATGTTGACAATTGTTTTGGAGTAGTTGGTGGACACGGGTCAAGTGAGGACACTGATGAGTGTAATCTTTGTAAGTGTTATAGATAGAACATAGATGATTAGTCCACAACTATGGGTTCTTCCCAAGTCGAGCGAGACACTGGGGATTCTGTACAGGAGGCTCAGCATAATTATTTTTTGGAGGTTTTTCTTGTTGGCCACCTCCTTGAGGCTAGTTGTTGCCTCGATTCCTAGCTCTCTTGTTCCTTCCATGCCCTTGTTGGTTATTGGGGGCGGGTTGGTCAGGTAGGTTCTGTTGTGCGTAGACCTATCCTGTGGGAGCAGGAGGAGTTGAGGTCAAAGCTGGAGTGGGTTGCACAGGTGGTGCATAATAGACCGAACTAGTTGTTGGGGTTGCAAAGTCGGTCATTTGGCTAGTACATGAGTGTGTCAAAAAATTCGGTCCATGAACATGAGGAGTTGGTGTGGAAGGTACATAGGAAGGGGTGGCTCTGAATTGAGTCGTCACACATGAATAATCAGGGGCATAATCGTAAGGCGCATAGGAGGGAGTAGCTCCAGACTGAGTTGTCGTGCGTGAGTAATCAGGGGCGTAACCTGGTTGGGAAACACTATTGGTTTTACCAAGATGGGGTGGAATCATGGGAGAGGTCAAGTAAAAATAAGGATGATGGGTAATAGAATCGATCACTCCATCAGTAGCATGAGATGCCCCCAGTGTATCTCGACATGAGGTGACGAAACGAGGAGCATCGGGTATAATGGTATACAAGTAATCAGATTGGGTGTATATCAAATCAAACTGTTGAGCCTTAAGGATGGCTTCCTATTTGGTTTGGAGGCGCTCAGATGCGATGTCCTTGGCTATGGGTGGGAGTAAGGGTTTGAGGAACCAATCGAGGAAGATCCTATCATCTAATTGGATCTTACACAACCTATGATGACGGCGCCAATCATGGATATGATCCGTGATATGGGTAGTTGTGTTATGTCGATAGGATAATAATATTGACACTCCCTCGTCATAATAGATGGGTAGCTAGAAGTATTGAAGAAACATCAAAGCTAACGAGGAGAAGTCAGCATAGGTAGCATGAGGCAGTTCAATATACCACTTGGTCGCAACACTAGTGAGTGTTTGTTGGAACAACCTTAACCGAATGGAATCATCCACTATGTTATTAGATGAACACTTGTTGACACAGATATGTCGACAGCGGTTCAGTCTCTGTCGACACCCTTCACACAAAGATCTCCCTGAGCACTTGCCTAGACAGGTTTTACCTTGTTTAGCAACACTTATAGAGCAGATGAGGTCTCACCCGAGATGTTAAAGGGAGAACTGTCGAAACCACGCTTCTACAATAAGGAGGGGTTGCGCATTTACTATTCAATTACCACATCATTACTTCATTGATCAAGCATTGGTTCATTTATCATCAATTCATATCAACATTCATCAGACCACATCATTATATTCAGATCATAGCAGAAGAATCAATGCATAAACAGATATACCAACATAACAGTATTCAAAACATGGAAGCATCACATCATTCATATAACATCATCATATTGCAGTATTCATCCACATTCACATCGCAGGAAAAACAGGAAAATAGAAAGAAGTAAAAAGGCATAGTGTTTCCATCAAATCCCCATCATATATTGCTCCGCATCAAAACAAAGAACAATCTTCACAATATTTCTTCCATTACACCAAAATGATCTCTCCCAAAAGTATCAACAATATTCAAAGGTGATTCAAAACGTAATTCAACATTTACAATCCTAGATCTACTTATAGGCTTGTGCCTTTTACAATGTAACGTACCCAAAAATCATAACAACACAATAGGACATAATCATCTCCATATAAAATAATCATGATAATATACAAATCAAAATCTGTATAATGTATTGAATGAAGTATTTATTATCCAACATCTTTATACCTTTACTCAATTTCTCATAAAAATGCACTAAAAGTAAAAGTATACATTGTAACCAAATCAATACAATTCATTGTATTAAAAGTATATGTAACCATTCTAAAGAAGTACATAAAATTATGCAAAATGTAAATGTAACAACCCCAAATTATACTCACACATTTGAATATTAGATCAAATAATCTAATCTACATCAAACATACATTCTGCCACCATATGATAAAAACTCCCAACCAAAGCATTTTTATTGTCATTAGCATTTCTTTTATGAAACTTCTCTCATTAATTGCATCTTTCCATACATAAATAAAATTTGAGATTACCAAACAACCTACTCTCTTATTATGGTAAAAGGCATAATCGCAAGGAATGTTAAACATATACTATGAGCTACTCTTAGTCAAGATATTTTTCTTCAGCATATAACTACTTTCAATGATTCTATCATTATGAACCCAATTTAAACCTTATTAATTAATCATAACAGTAAAACTAAGCTTTTGAATAACTTCACTATAATGCATAAAAACGTAACATACCTACTAAATACATTTAGTTTTATTGCGCTGAGAGGCGCTCTACAGTCCAGTATGGGGGAGATCTTGTAACGTTACGTAACGTCATTTTTATTAATAAAAAATAATTTTTTCAATTATAGGCCGAAATAAATGTCGGCCAAAAAAACAACCTAATATGGGGGAGATGTTGTAATCTTCCTACCTAACAAAATAATAAATAAATAAAGTAAAAATTTAATTATCCGTAAAAAAAATGTAGGTCACGAAAAAAACACAATATGGGGGAGATGTTGTAATATTCATAACTATCAAAATAATAAAAAATAAAAAATTGAATTATCCTCAAAAAAATGTTGGCCTTGCACATGGTTTTAAAACTATGTGAACATGGTTTTAAAACGATGTGCAAGGCCTTTTAAACAAACCATGATTTTATTGTACATGGTTTAGGAGGGCTTTGCACATAGTTTTAAAACCATGTGCAAGGCCTCCTAAATAACCCATGGTTTTATTGTACATGGTTTAGGAGGGCTTGAAAATGGTTTTAAGACCATGTGCAAGGCCTCCTAAACAACCCATGGTTGTAGGAGGGCCTTGCATGTGGTTTTAAAACCATGTATGGGGAAATGTTGTAATGTTTGTTCCTAATAAAATAAAAAATAATAAAAACTATTATATGTCGGCCATAAATATTATTAAATATTAATAATAAAAATATTATATGTGGACCTTAAATAAAAATATGTGTCTTTTGGTTTGAATCAAATCAATGGATACATAATAAGATATTTGATCCCTCTCAGCGCTTGATAGAGCCTAGGATTTGGATCTACGCTGGTCTAATGTAAATATCTCCTCACTGTATGATGTCTGAAAGTAATTTAGCCAAAAGCTTCCCTTGCGGTTTAAATAAGCCATAAACATCCATTGTCACAAAGCCCAAACATATTTTATTTACTAACACCCACTAATATAATCATTTTTTTATTGTATAACATTCTATTCCATTCCATAGTATAATCTTTATGACATACACAATATTCCAACGCCTTTAACATTTCATTAATGAAGTGAGAACACTAAAATACTTATAAAAGAAAAAGAAAACAAGTGGAATAAGCAACAAAGTTGCTTAGTACCTGCCTCCTAAGAAGAGATTGAAAATATATAGCAATAGGATAATTTTGCTATAAAAATATATGATAAAACAAATATAATTACAATTTGAAAGAAATTAAAACAAAAATGAATTAAAAAATGTCCATTTAAATACGATATAGGTTATTCCAATGTAGCATAAAACAAGCATATTCAAGCTTCCTTACATACTTCTAGTAATATTCTTGACTTATGTTATAAATATATGCAAGTTTCTTTATAGACTAGCATAAATAGGAAATGAGAAATAATAGCTTATAAGACTATAAATTAATATCATTGTTGTGAGAATAGTTTATTTATATTTTATTATAAATTTATAATGTTATACAAATATGCAAGTTTTTTTTTATAGACTAGCATAAATAGGAAATCAACAGAATTCAAGGCTTCTTGAACACAGTCGCCATTTTACGATTTGACCTTTCAACATTTTTCTGTGATTCTAGTTCATATTTTTCCACCCAAATTCTACACAAAACTTACAGGGTTGAAAATCTCTGTCTTCTTTTGAGGGAATGAGCTCTTCCAGGGATGGCATGGCTGTGAATCGTAACTGATGGAATTAGCAGACGTTGATCTGGTTCTCCCAGAGATATTGAAACAACGACAACTTTATGGAATTGTTAGTTCCTCGTCATCAAGCAAACACGGGAAGCGTATGGCACATATCAGTAGATTCCGTTACCTGAATTTGTTTGGATGTCGAAAAAACAAATTGTCGCAGGGCCATGGTTTGGCACAACCGAATATGTAATTTGCCATGTAACATCGGGGAAAATGTTAATTATTGGCTAAGGAAACAGCTACCGACTAAATTGACTGACAAGAATGTAAAAGCTAAGACTCTTTAATTAATTGGATCTGAATACGAATATGACACGTGTGCGTGGAATGCGAGAAATTGTTCTGTTGACCTACTTCTCTGGAACTTTCATGACACAGTATTTCTCTTTTGTGCACATTTTAGGGCTAACTAGCCAGCCAGAGAATGCTCTAAAGAAAGAGCCTGGCCTGCTAGGGTTCAAGAAGAAAAGAAACAAGGATGCAACTGGCCAAATTAGGACACATGG
>LPNX010735174.1:224603-259285 GCA_001517045.1 Pseudotsuga menziesii
TTCAAATGCTTCTACAAGCGAGGAACAGATAAAGTATGAAACTTTTCTAATTTCTTCGCGTGTGTAATTTTCTGCATCCATCGTCTTAAGTTCGATAACATGAGCCCTTTTCTATTACAGATACCTTGCGATTCAGGGTTGCATCAAGCCACTTTGTGATCTTCTAACCTGCCAGGATTCAAGGACTATAACAGTCTGCCTTCACGGTCTAGAAAAAATACTGAGAGCTGACGAGACTTAAAAGAATGAAGGCATCTCTAAAGCTAATGTATATGTGAGCATAATTGAGGATGCTGGTGGCTTTGATAATATTGAGGCATTACAAATTCATGAAAACACACAGGTCTATAGAGAAGCAATCAAGATCCTTAACAATGGTTTCATCGAGGAAGATGATGATCACGTGCTAACCATGTATGATAAACCTCAGTGTGCAGAAGTTTCACCTGGTGGTTTTAATTTCATGTAGAAAGATGGATAATGTTGTTGTATATTGTAGGAATTCTGTGTATATTGTTAGAAATACTATATAAAGTTCTATGTGATTGTTGATAAATCCTTCTCATAGCTTTACCGGTTCCTTAGGAATCATGGCTTTAAGTTAGGCTCTAAGTTATTAGGTTGTTTTGATTTCATGTAGTAGGAAAGATCAAATGAAAGATTGATAAGTACACTTAATTTGCTTGGCTTGCAAAGGAATTTCTGTCGTGCTAATTCTTCTCTGCTCACCGGTCGACGGTGATGCTTGGATTTCCGTTCCTTTCCTTTGCATTGTACGCAAAACTGTGATAAGATTTAGTTTCGTCGCAATGCGGACCTAACAACCACTACTTCCCAAGCATTGTGGACTTTATGGTTACAGTAACTTGATGTGCAATCTGCGTTTGTCCTGGCGTTCCTACGTCTTGTTCTTGTGCACAATTGTCCTCTGCCATTCATATCGAGGCCAGGCAAGCAGATTCAGCCGCAGTTTACGAGTTGGATCTTTGTCTTCTTTGGTGTTCTGTCAAATTGATATTTATTAATGTAGTCCTGAATATCTTGAATCCCGAATGCTGACCGTTTCTTTGCCCTCAAGACTGGCTATGTCTAGCCGCACGGAGTATTGGTGCCTCCAGGTTATATAGAGTCTAGACACATATCTAGGGCTTGCCGATCGAAGCCTCTAAACCACATTTTAATGGAAAAGATGCTAATTCGAAGGACTAGAACGTTTTCTTTCTTTCTATTTGCAAGCATTCTGGTTTCGATCCAGCTGAGCATGACTGGCGTGGTGGCCGCTAGAATCATCCGGGACATGAAATTTAACTTTAAATTGAATAATTATGCGAGAGACGATCCTGGTTTCGCCAAGCTTCCCAGCATTCTACTAGACCGGCTACATATACCACGCCGATCGTCGACCCTGCTGGTTTTCCAAGAAGCTCCGACGTTTCGAAATGGTAAAGAATGCATCGTCTCGGCACCTTCGTCGTGGAGATCAGGCTATTCTCAACTTCAAGAAGAAGAAGATGATGATACAAATCTATGTGATAGCACGGCCGTGCATATAGCCATGACGCTGGACGCTGCTTATCTGAGAGGATTGGTCATCAGAATTCTATCGATTCTCCAACATGTTGCTTGTCCTGAGAATGTAGTCTTCCATTTCATGGTGTCCGAGCGCCAACGTGATCTCAAGGCTACGCTTCAGGCGACTTTTCCATACTTGCACTTCATATTATATCACTTTGACTCAGGAGAATCATTTACCTCGACTCCGATTTAGTTGTTGTGGATGACATTGCCAAGCTAATGCACCCTCGTCTCATGGCCCGAGGTCTGAAAAAAACCAGAACAACTGGCTCCGATGGTACCACTTGCTATAACAGATGGCAATGGGATATAATTTTTATTTTTTTTAATTTTATTATTATGATGTCATGTTGCCACATGTCAACTCAAATCTAGATACCAAATTCCAAAGTTTACATCATCTTCTATCCACCAATAAGTTGTTTACAAAATAGTTTTTTAACAAAATTTAAAAAAATATTTTACAAATCCCTAAGTTATACTTTACAATTTAACATATTTTAATTTTTTTGATAGAGAGCAACTAATACAAAGTCAAAAGAGTTTGACTTGCAATCGATTACAATATACCTGCTAAGGCAGGTATAAAAAGATAATAACCGCCACATTATTTACAAAGATTATTTCACTTACACGAGAGGTGACATTTTATTTTGTCAAGACCATTCATTTTTTTTTAAATGACTAACTCCTAAGTTATTTACACCGTATCAACTTTTCATTTTTCATTATATAATTTTATATAATATATATTAAAAAAAATATTTCGAATCTAACCAAAAGTAAAATTTGATCTAGGCATTAAAAATAAACAAATTGTACAACCATCCAAGTAACTTTATCATAGTTATTACGCTCGCAAATTGATGTTTTAGAACTATGGTTCCAACTTAGACTTCGCGCTTACAAACCCATGTCCATATCTAAGTTTCCAGAAGGTATTCTATCAAGCATTGGTACCGGGTCTGCTAGCTATCCTCCAAAAGGAATAAAAAAAAAGAAGAAGAATAAAACATATACAAAGATCTTTATCTTAATTGAAGACTACAAGAAAATTGAAACACATGTAGACTGCGTTGAAACAACTTGAATCAATGTTCTAAAAAAATAAAATAAACAACACATCCATGAATGGACAACGATTTGGAGAATTAACACTAAATTGATAAAATGAAAACCGAGTATAGATCAACACTAAAACATAGTTAAATCTGTTGCATAGATCGAAATAAAAAAATTCAATGAATCATAAATGTCTGAGAAAGTTGTGACTATCCACATATCAGATCAAACAAAGGGAACTTCAAATCATTCCCAGAGTTTGTAAATATGACATATTTTAACTGCATGAAAAACTAATCAATTAAGCTGAAAGATAAGCTTCAGCACCAGTGGTTTCGATTCATCTATTTTTTCAAATACTCGAATGCAGAAAAAGTAACCATAAGAAGTTTCCAGATCACCTATATGAATTTAAACAATGAACAACCACCAAATCAAAATTACAGAGGAAAAAATGTCAATAAAAAATACTACTTGGATAATTATTTCCTCCCAACCATAGGAGACAACAAATCAACTGTTTTCTCCACACCACCCTCAAGTTGGATGACCACCATGCACTAGAACAACAAGTAACTTCCTCACGACAATCTCTCCTCGAGTCTATAACAAGTTTTAATGATGGACTTATAACATAGAAAAACCCTCAACACATGCACTCAGCATCTTTTTCCCCATGCACAACACGGTGTCTCGTGCTATTCTAGGGCAAACATATATCTATATCTTTTTCCCAGATCTTATGCCATCCCAATCAAATCTCCAATCAAATCCTTAAATCCCTATGATTTAGGATCTTGTCTGGTTGTTGAATTTTGGATTGGATTTGATTGGTAAAAATCACTCTAGTTTGCTTACACATGTTCCTTGGTTCCATGGTGGTGTACCCTCATGTAGATGAATTATCCAAGTGTCATTTTCTTTTATATAATAATTAAATAAATAAAAATGGTTTGTTGTGCAAATGTCATTTGAGTTTTTGAGTTTCATAACTCATTAAATACTAAAAATAATTTCTAAAATATGAAAATAAAAGTAATGTCATGGGGTTATTACACTCCACTTAACTCAACTTCCTAACTAATTGGACCAAAAACTACAAAATAATGACCAAGATATACAAAATATGACCAAAATATACAAAATATGGCCAAACTATGAGCAAACTGCCTTGCACGCCATCTTCCGCCTTGCGCATCAACTTTGACCTTGTGCATCATCCTCGATGTTGTGCAACTAACTATCTCCAAAAATTCCTACCAACAGGACCCCAACACAATCTTGTGGCTCGCTCTCAAGCCATGTCAGCTGGAAATAGTGTAACTGTTCATCTTAACCTTCAAAGTCATCATACTGTTGGGTGACCTCTTTGAATTTATCATTGACCTTATCACTGATTTCCCTGCATTCTATCACTTCACGCTCGAGTGGGTGCTCAACAATATGTGCAGTCACATCTCTTCAGCCATCATGAAATACTTGAAGTGCCGAAACCACTTTTATTGAGAGCTGCACACCAATGTCCTAGAATTATTCAACTTGTATTGTCCTTCTCTATTGACGCTCCCTTGCCTTTGTGACACGCTGTTGTAGTTCCTGAATGATGCGATGCTTCCATGTTTTGAATAATTTTATGTTGGTAGATCTGTTTATGCATCGATTCTCTTGCTGCAATCAGAATATAATGATGTGGTCTGGTGAATGTTGATATGAATTTATGATAAACGAACCAATGATTTATCTGTGAAGTAATGATGTGATAGTTGAACAGTAAAAGTTCAACCCCTCCTTCTTACTATGGAAATGTGGTTCCGACAGTTCACCCTTGAACATCTCAGGTGAGACCTCATCTCCTCCGCAGGTGTTGCTGGACAAGGTAAAACATGTCGGGGTCGATGATCAGGGAGATCATTGTGTGAAGCGTGTCAATAGAGAGTGAACCCTTGTCGACAGATCTATTTAAACAAATGGTCCCGGCAATAGAGCCATTTGTTGACATAGATCTGTTGACAAGGGTTCACTCTCTATCGACACGCTTCACATAGCGATCTCCCTAAGCACTAGCCCAAATAGGTTTTACCCTGTCCAACAACACCTGCAGAGAAGACGAGGTCTCACCCGATATGTTCAAGGGAGAACTTTCGGAACCACGTTTCCACAGTAAGGAGGGGTTGGGAATTTACTGTTCAACTATCGCATCATTACTTCACAAATCAAGCATCAGTTCATTTATCGTCAATTCATATCAACATTCATCAGACCACATCATTATATTTAGATCGCAGCAAGAGAATTGATGCATAAACATATCTACCAACATAACATTATTCAAAACATGGAAGCATCACATCATTCAGATAACATCATCATATTGCAGTATTCATCCACATTCACATCGCAAGAAAAACAGGAAATAGAAAGAAGAAAAAAGGCACAGTGTTTCCAACAGATCCCCTTCATATATTACTCTGCATCAAAATAGAGAACAATCTTCACAATGTTTCTTCCATTACACCAATATGATCTCTCCCAAAAATATCAACAATATTCAAAGGTGATTCAAAAGGTAATTCAACATTTACAATCCTAGATCTACTTATAGGCTTGCGCCTTTTACAATGTGGTACACTTAACTCAACTTCCTAACTACTTGGACCAAAAACTACAAAATAATGATCAAGATATACAAAGTATACAAAATATGGCCAAACTATGAGCAAACTACCTTTCACGTCGTCTTCTACCTTGTGCATCATCCTCGATGTTGCGCAACTAACTATCTCCAAAAATTTCTGCCAACAACACCATAGGTGCAATGACATCATGTGATTTTGAGATTCCTCTCCTGCCTTACCCTCAAACTTAGGGATGTCTGAGGAAATCTTGCTAGGCATAGGAGGCCATTGTGGGTGATGATGAATGGGGTCATTGGTCAACAATTCCAAATCAGGCAGGTTGAGACTAGCCATAAAAGGTAGGCTAGAAACAAGATTGGCTCGGGAAGGACCAACATTGGTGTTGGTGGCAGTAGGAATGTAGTTCCCATGCATAATTGGGGGTGGATAAGGTTGACTCCCAACAATAGGAAAATTCACCGGTATGGTAGAATAGTCAAAAGAGACGTGGAAGTGCCCCCCAGGTATAAATGGTGGAATGGTAGTGACAATGGTGGCTGGAATGGTACCACCAATGGTGGGTATTGAACCAACAACAGTGTGTACAGTGAGGAGGGGCCCATTAGGAGTAGGGCATGTTGGTCCAGTGGAAGGGATACCCATGATGATATGTGGAATGGACGTAAGCCCACTACTAACAATCCCCCCTTGAAAGGGATCAGGATGTGCACCATCCATGGGGATAGATGGAGCAGTGAATAAGGTGGGTTTTGACTGATATGAATCCGAATAAGACTCAGAGGTTGTATGTGGCTCCAAAGGTGTTGAACAATGTCTAATTTGGATCCTATGGTGACGATTCAAGGAACCGAACTGGGGGGTGTTCCCCCTAAGGCTATGTGAGTAGCATGGTGGAGCTATGATGGTGTGATGGAGTGTTGTGTAATTAATGAAAACTCAATAATATCAATCGCGGGCTCAAAAACCCAACAACAACCGAGTGTGTAGAAGGAGATCATATGAAATGGTGGCTCATAGGACGACAACAATCTATAAAACTGAACTGTGACAGCGGGTCATAGCAAGGAAAGTCTACAACAAAGTGGCTAGAAATCCAACAAGCGGCACTACCTATAAAATAAAAATGACGCACTAATCTATGGGAAAATAGTGCAAACAAGATCATAACTAAGACCTGGAATCCCCTCACAAATTGTATCCTTAGCAGGGTGATGAAATCCCAGTCAGACAATACGAAATGGAAGAACAATCTAGACTAGGAGAATCCCACTACTGAGAAGGACCTCTAGGTAAAAGAGCCCTAGAAGAATGGCAACTAGGCTACCTCATTCATGACACGTCCGTTCTGTTTACTGATGCTTCAGCCCTTTGGCCCTAGACACCCAGTATACGTTGACATGCATGAGGAGGACTATGAAGGTTTAGCCTTCGGTACAAGATGGAGTGTGGTATTCCACCCTGAATTCTGGAACTCATTCGTTGCAACTTACTCCTGCTGAGCGGGGGGCCTCCTGACAAACTGGTTGTGACTGTTTCAACAAGTACAAGAGGATTTTGGTCCCCTAATGGACAAAAACTATGTCTCAAGATGTAAGTGACATAGGGGTGTTGTCTAGATGCCTATCCCAAAATTCCTAACTTAGATACAATATTGTTTTGTCCTCAAATGAGGTTACAATGTCGGTTGTATTAAGTTATTTTTAAGCCTTGCTTGAGGTCATGAACCAAGATTTTCACTTATATGGCATGAGATGTGTGCAAATGACGTGTATACAAAACCCAGCAATCCACGATGAATATGTCCCAATCTCAATGTCAAGATGCAAATATAATGAAGAGAAAAAGCAGTAAATAACAATAAATATGCTGCAAAATAAACTTTTCTTTGAGAAATAAAATGTTCTTGAAATAAATGAGCAATAAAAGGAACTAATCAAATGTAGGAAACATGAATGGGGTATCAACCACGAATCGCAACTAGAACGGATCACAAACCAAGTAAATAGGATCTCAAAACATACTAGGGGATGCAAAGGATCAGATATGGATAGAAACAGGTCAAAAAAGGGTTTGACACAAATAGTGGGTCTAAAACAGGGATCTGAAGCACAAAACCAGATTGAAAAACTACATATTGCACATGTCAATGGAACATGTGCGATAGGGGTAACACAAAACATAGAAACAATTGTGATCTAAGCAGAAAAATAGTTGACAGACTCAGGTCGTGCAAAACAGACGGTTAAGTGTGACAGGTCGCTCGAAATTGAGTCACGGTAGCAACTAGGGTCACTCCAGAATCTGGGACAAGAGCAATCTGGTTTTTTGAGCCAGGTCACTCTTATCAGGGCTAGAGGCATGACCTAGGTCGTGCTTATCGGGAAGAAAGGTGCAACTGGGTCATGAATTTCAGCCAAATTGGTGTGACTTGGCCTGAACATTAAAAAAAAAAAAGACTGTCGACTAGGGATGGGGGGCAGGCACTAACGAAGTACTGGTTTGGATCTTCCGTGAGGGGTTCAGATCTATGATAACTAAGGGAAGAAGAGGAGAACAAACCAATAGAAAACCTGCAAAAAACAAATATCCATATGGATCGACCGAGTGGAGTCACCAAAACTGTAGTGTGGATTTCTCCCCTACTACATGCAAAAGAACCAACCTTATCTCGTCCAGAGCATAAGAGGTCAACAATAACAAAAGAAACAATACAAAAATAGCAAATATTTTTAGGGTTTTCACATATATAAACTAACTATTGCAAGAAATAAAAATGAACACACCTTTCTAAAAATGGGCCACCGTAGTCGTCCTTGGAAGTGTTGTTGCAACTCCACGGTTTGGGTATCCAATGTCTTCCACAATTGGTTGTCAAACGGGGGAATGGATACAAATGGGTGCGGAGTGAACTCAACGTACACTGTGGGCAATGCGGTGGAAAAATATGGAAGGAAAAGTATGTGATGTGACTGAGAGCAAATGGCAAAAAGTGTTTTGGGGAAGTCCTTCACAATGTATTTATAGTATGGTCCTAGGGTTTTTTGACCCAAGGTAATGACCCATGGTATTTTATTGTCCATGGTATTTATCTGTGGTTTTTTTACCCATTCTCTTTTTTAGGTTTTTTGACCCTTTTTGGGAGAGAGTGGGGATAAATCATAATAAATTCTCATCATCCCTTCATTTATGAGAAGGAATAATGATGTTTTGGACCATTTTTAGTGGAGATACAATTGTAAAGGTCAAAAATGGAGGAAATATGGTGGGAATATGATGTATGACTATGGTTAGACCATGGAGAGCTAGGTGAACACTTTCTAGTGTTGACATAATATTTGCATGTGTGTGTGGGAATTGGTGTCTAACGATCCCCACCAACCTAGTGTCATTTGTTTTATGCGCCAGGAATTGTGTGTGGCACAGATTCAGGGGGGTTTCATAGGGGTGAGGCACGTCATCACCCTTCCCCTTCCATGAACTGAACATTGGAAATGGCTAACATCCATTTCCATTACGAGACAAAGGTGAGTTCAAAAATTTTCAAGTTGTTTATGGTTTTTTCCTAAAAATGTGTAATTTAATCACGTTTAAAAGATTGGGGTCTATTTCTAATACATGTTAATGGATTAGGGTTTTGGATGTTGCGTAATACCTACATATTGTATTGTAAGTGGTTAATAATCATAATGAGAAAGTGAGAGGTGTGGCTCTAAGTTTTGTTGGTTTTCCTCGTTAATGGTTTCCAAGATAAATACATGTGTATTATGTGCAAATGTTGTGGTGTAATCTTTATTTTTCTTAAAATAATTCATATGCTTTCCCTCTCTACACAGGTTTAAAACTTAGACAAGAAGCACGAAACATGTTCTTTGAAAAGGTTTGGGCACACTTTGGGATACCAAGGAGCATCATATTATATAGTGATACCATATTTCTTTATGTATTATGGACTACCTATGGGAGAATATGGACACCAAGTTCAAGAGATCTATAATTTTCAATTCATAGACAGACAAATAGTTAGGCATAAGTAATGAACATTGACTCAAATTTTGAGGGGTTACAATAAGAATCATTGAAGAATCTAAGACAAAAAAAATTGATCTATATTCAAAACCCTTATAAAAAAGAAATCCATAATTCTACCAGTAAGTCCCCTTTTGAAGTTTCATTTGGGTATTTTCCACATTTTCCCTTAGACGTTGTATATGGATACCAAGGAGGAGTGAAGGAATACACCCCAAGATAAGCATCGAAGGATAAAAAATAATTTATAAGATCAAGAAGATCCATTTTCAAGTATAGGAAGCATTGAATAGAGTCATAAGGAAAGTACAAGGCCCATCATGATCAAAATGGAATTGAGAAAACATTCAAGGTGGTGTTACCACCCAGTCTGCACAAGGTGTTCCCTAAGCAGAATACTTCATCACTTAGAGACCTTCTAGTCCCCCATGAACATCAGACAACCTTCTCCCCATTTACATTTTTTTGCACCTCCTTTGTCATGGTCAAAGAGAGGTTGTTAGTAAAATTTTGATATCCATTACATGTGTAAAAGGGATAGCTCTAGCGAGTCACACATATTATGGAAACTTTGGAGTTTTTTTTTAACTAGATGAAATTAGATCCTAGTGATCATATTTTATCTTAGTTTTCTTACTCACACCTCCAATGCTAAATTATGTTATAATACAAGATTCTCAAGCTAGTGTTTAAGTCCTTAGAGTCTGATGTCAAAAATTGAGTCATTTACCATGTTTTTAGCAAAATTTAAGACCTTTTAGGTTCCTTGGGGGTTTAATATTTCTTAATGTGGTAGTATATGGGAAAGGAGGGTGTTAGACACCTTAATACACTTCATACATCCCTTTTTGGACCCTCCAAAATACTAAAATTAAGCTAATTCCCCCCCTATTATTAAAATCCTATGATTTTTGCTTGTTGGAGACAAAATTGAGTCATTTTAGGAGGTTGGTAAAAGGGAATATTCCCTATTTCTCCCCCCTTGAGTGAGGTGTCAATTTTTATTGGACTTGATCTCAATCAATCCCTATTTGTCCCCTCCTTGCCTCCTATGTGGCTCATAAGGTGTTCTGGATTTGTGTGAGAACGAAATGAAAGAGAATATATAGAACCACATACAAAGTTATATTGCAAGGAACACAGTGATAAAGTAAACTCAAATTCTATTAAATGAATAAAACAGAACAGATTATAAAATAAAAGAAGCTAGAATGGTGGTAGCTTTATCTCTGAGAAGAGATGTGGCAGATACACTCATTCCTCACAAGATGATTACAAAAGGTGGTTAAATCCTTTTTATCATAATCATGAGGGGAAAACCATAAACATCCAAAAACTTAACCCTATAAGATGAACCATAAAAAGGTTTGTGATCCTCGAGGTCGTTAGTAGAGGTGTCAACTTGTTCTTTGAGGCATAACTTTTGCATATGATCTATGTTTAGGGTAATCGGTAACCTGTTGGAAAGGTCAAAATTAAAAGTACACATTTCACCCTTATAGACTTTCTTAGGCTAATTCTAAAATGTGGCTTCACCAAAAACATCGTTTAGGGCTTCAAAAAATATTTGTAAGTTTTGGACACGAAAAATCCATAAAAAAAATACCAAACTAGAAAAACTATTTTGATCCAGTGGAATAGGTAGGTGGCCACCAATACATATGGATCACTTATAACCCCTTAAGAAGCAATAGTATCCATTGTATTAAGTTCCCACATTATATGGGGAAACTTCTATTGAATTTGACTATTGGTGAGCAACTTGCCTGGGTGAAGAAACTCCCCGGTTTTGATGACCCAATAGAGTTGAATGCGTTGTTGGTGAGTTCCATTCATCTTTGTATCCATGATCTGATCAATCATATCCTACTCCAAATAGTCAAGGTTGATTTCTGACAATTCCAACTACTCTTCTAGAGTCCGAGGTCTCCAATAACGATGTAAAATATGGGAAAAGGAGATCCAAATTAAATACCTGGTGCATGACAAGAAAGGGAGGAATGATTAATTAGAAGTCATTTTCACCAACTTCCTTGGTGATGGTGTATGGCCCATAATCGAAGTGGGTGAATCTTGCGATGTAGTCCCGTGAGCCACTATTTCTGCAAATGCAACCAAACCTTATCACTCACCTGAAATTTGTGTAGAACTTGATGTTAGTCAAGTTGTTGCTTGTACTTGGAATTTATTTTCTCCATAATGACATCGAATTAATGATGGATGTGTTGAATCTATTCAACAAATTGAGTGCACTTATCTGCCTCGGTGGGAGCATAGGAATATTCCTCCTGTGTTGAGGAAATGGGAAAAGCTAAATCGATTGGGGACAATGGTTGGAAACATAAGGATGCCTAGAAAGAGTTGTGTCTAGTGTAGCAATGAAGGCCTATATTGTATTTATGTTGAATATATGGAATTATATCATCCCATGTGTGGGGATGTTTATAATTGTAGATCTTCATAATTTCCACAATCATATTATTCACCACCTCTAACTATTTATTGTTTGGGGATGGAAGGAAGTTAATTGGGTGATTTTGGTGTCCATTAGTGACCATAGGATAGACCAAGATGTGCTGAAGAATATGGTGTCTGATATGAAATGATAGTCTGTTGCATCCCGATATGAACCCAAACATGTTGAATCCTCCACTTTATTTCTTCACTTTCCATGAGGGAATGTTTGTATACTGGCCCATTAGGTAGAGGTTCCCTAGGTATCAAATCGATCAAGTGTTTGACCTGGAAATGTAATGGAACCTCGAAAAGTGTGGTGAATATTTCTTTGTGTGCTTCCACTATCTTATGCACCTAATTTTGTTATTTGGAGAGACCCTATGTGCAGGTGGTGTATTTTCTTGTGATCTTTTGTCCACCTTCAGAGAAAATCATGAAAAGGACAAATTTCTCATTCTAGGATATTATCTAACTTCCCGCACTACTTAGCTATGATGAGAGATGCTGCAGTATGGGGGACTACCTCTAGTATCCTATATATTTGATTTCCCAAAGTAATAATAACACTATTAGTTCTAGATTCATACATAGCATGAAGCTTCCACATATATGGTTATCCTAAAATAGCATCACAAA
Organism: Pseudotsuga menziesii; assembly: GCA_001517045.1. NCBI lineage: Eukaryota > Viridiplantae > Streptophyta > Pinopsida > Pinales > Pinaceae > Pseudotsuga > Pseudotsuga menziesii. The sequence goes on from LPNX010735174.1 coordinate 236,996, forward strand.
CTTTGAGTGGGAGTGTACATAACACATTACCTCATCTATGAAGGGATTAATGGCATAGGTTATGTGGCATTGTTGAATGATGTCGATGCCCTATATCTGGTTGAGCCACCCAATGTTATAGAGTTGCAGGTGTGGTGTTGTTGACAACTTCAACCGTTTGATGACCTCTATTGAAATTAGATTCTATTGGATTCCATTGTCAATAATGAAATGTAGTGGAAAACTCTTTACCCGCATCTACAAGTGGAATAGATGTTCACCTACCTCTGGCTCTTTTGGATCACTGGGATGGATCTTTTTGGTTATGATGTTGACGTTGGGTTCTGCATCACTAATCCACTTCCCCCTATCTATGACTACAATGTTTGGTTTTGAATCAGAGTCAAAACTAAGATCTGACTCTAAATATTTGATATCAACCACCAATGAATGCTTTGAAAAACAATTATAAGTGTTATTTCTAGGGCTCTTATGGAACTTGCGCCATTTCATAGTGTCCTTAATTTTTTTTGCATTGCCCTTCTTTGCTTGTGGTTTGGACTGGTTTTCCTAGGGATGTTTGTCCTTACTTTGTCCTTTGTTCTACGATATCAATCTTAATAGCATATGGACAAGCATCTCCCACTGACGAGATGTTCAGAAACTCCATTTTTATTTGGATGTGTCTATGTAGTCCCCCATTGTATTTTAGAGCTGAATTTTGCTTAGATTATTTGGTGCAAAATGTATGGAAGGTATTTTTGAACTTTGGCACTATTTGGTCCCTCTCTTGACATATGTGGTTGATCTCATGTACAGGTCATTATAATTTCCTACATGTTAATACAGTTTCTTAATGGAATCTATAAAAGGATCCCAAGTGGGATTGGACTTAAACATTCCATCCTCCTTTGTTAATATTTTCTCACAATAAGTTTCCCACCAATTTTTGACATGGGGGACATCCTTAAGGAGTGCAAAGGTGATATTTTCCCTATCAAAGAAATTGTGGACAAAGAAATACCCTTCTAGTAGACTCAACCTTGTATACAAGGCATCAGCATCGATCTAGCCTTCAAATAAAAATATATCAAAGTTAACTTATACCTTGAAGGGTGTGGCTCCTTTGAAGTGAATATTTTACGATCCTTCCATTGCTACCACCATATGCCAAAGGATTTGGGTGAAATTTTCCATCATCTTGTTCCTTTGTCGCATGAGGGATTCCTCCAACAAAATGTTTATAGGATATCCTGCTCCATATTCTCTCTTTTCCTCGTCCATGGGAGGTGTATTGGGGTTTCAAGGGCGATCTTTCTCAATCTCAACAAGTTCAATACCTAAATTTTGATATCCCAACATTGTTGAGGACATGCATGAAGAAATATCAAAAGTGCAGGCTACTCTGATTCTACTGATCTAGATTTATGTGAGACGGAAATGAAAGAGACTATATAGAACCACATACATATGTATATTGCAAGGAACACATTAATACAGTAAACTTGAATTCTATTAAATTAATGGAACGTAATAGATCACTATAAAATAAAATCAATTATAATGGCGGTATCTTTATCTCCAAGAAGAGATGTGGCAGCTACACTCATTTGTCACAAGTTGAATACAAAAGAAGGACGAAGGGCCCTTTTATCACACGCGTGAGGGAAAAAACACTAAACATCCAAAAACCTAACCCTAGGAGATGAAATGTAAAAGGTTTTTGGGCCCTAAGGTGGTTAGTGTAGTTGTCAACTTCTCATAGGAATTACATTTGCATATGATATTCGTTTAGGGCGCTCAATATCATGTTGGAAAGGTATAGCCGAGAATTACATATTTATCCTATCCAAACAACCTTTGGATACATATTAACTATTGTGTCAACAAAAAATATGAGTCAAGGCCTCAAAATGACGTCATAAGTTTGGACACGAAAAATCATTAAAAAAATTGTTTTGAGCCAGCGGAATCGGTGGGTGTCCTCTGATATCCATTTGGATCATGTGAGGCCCTTAATCCCTAGTTAAATTCATGAGGTGTAAAATTACACTCTAGTTAACTCCATGAGGTGTCATATGACACTCTAATTCACTCTTCCTTATGAAATTCGCCCCCCTCTCCTCCCCCCCCCCCCCCNAAAGATTTGTACTTTTAATATCTGGAATAAAAATTGTTGATACTTTGGAGGTCAAAAGGGTGTGGATCCAAATTTCCTACTTCTTCATGTGAGGTAACTTTGATATGTATACACTTTGTTATGTTTCCATTGGCCTTTGAAATGGTATTATTTGTTATGCAACCAAGTCCCAGAGATAACATACAAATAGAATAAATAGACCAAAATATATTAATCCATGCCTTAATAATGAAGAAAGGAGATAAATAGCAATCCTCTTCGAGGGAAGAGCATACATACATAATGTACTTTTGTACCCAAGACAAGACAATATACAATGCTTACCCAAATGAAAATATCTCCTTCATATATATAGGATACAAAGTTGTACGATAAAAACTAACAGACCACTAATAGACCCAAGACTACATCAATAATATGTAATACACCAACATATGGGGGTTAAAGTTCCACACTATAGGGGGGATTGTGCCCAACATTTAGGGCTTAACATGCCCTCCCCTTCAAAAAATAGTTGTCCTCAACACTTGGGTAGTTGTGGATGCATCGGCATGAAGGTATCATCTTCCCATGTTGAATTTGCAAATGGTAAGTTCTTCCACTTCATGAGGTGCTCAATAATAGCTTGATTTCGTAGTTGTTTGGTCCTTGTTTCAATGATTTGTTCAAGTTCCCATATGATTTTTCCTTCTTCAAAACTCCTTTGATTGTGATTTTGATCTACATGTTGTTTCATCCTATTTTTGTACATATTTAGTATTTGGATATTGCTTGTTGGTTCCCTATGTGATCTACCACTACTTGAACTATAGAGTTTCCTTCTTCAACCTTGATTGCAAGGTTGTTTTATGGATAACTTGGACTGAGATAAATTTAAAATTTCAACTCCTTTAGGTCTACAAATTCGGCATGTGGTGACTTGATGTGTCCTCTTTCTGATGCCTCAAGTTTGACCTAATTTGGATGCTCTAGTACAACTATATTGCAATTCTCCCAAAACTTCTTATTTTTGGACTATCGAGCAGAGAGAACTTGTATACTATGCCAAGTTTCTAATATTTCAAGTCTAACTCTGAAAAATCTACCACATATATAATGGTCATTCTTATATTTTGATGCAATAAGTCTCACTCAATTTGGATATCAGATGCTCTGGATAACAATTTTTTCTAGAACACCTTTTTTCAAACCTTGATTGGAAGATTATTTTAGGGCAAACTTGAAACTAATATAAAATTAGAATTCCATATCCTATAGGTCTAAAAATCTATCCTATTATATCCTAATGTGTCAACTTTCTGACACCACAAATATGTCCTAATTTGGATGGGCCAATAAAACGTTATTGTAAATATCCCAAAACTTCTTTTTTTTACTATGCACAATAGAGAACTTGAATAGTTGACACATGTCCAATATTTAATTTATGTAGCTGAAAATTCTACAATAGATACCTTAGTCCATATTATTTCATATGCAACTAGTCTCACTCAATTTGGATCTTATATTCCTTAGATATGACACTTTTCCCTAGAACACTTGTTTCAAACCCTAATTGGAAGACTATTTCAGGGCCAACTTGTAACTAAGATACAATTTGACTTTCAACTACTATGGGTATGAAACTTCACATTGTGGTACCCTGATGTTTCCTCTTCCAATTCCACAATTCTAACCTAATTTGTATCTTCCAAAAAAATGTTATTGCAAATCTCCCAAAACGTCTTATTTTGTCCTATCCAAAAGAGCGAACTTATATCATATGCCACGTGTCCAGTATTTTGTTTATGCATCTAAAATTATTACCACATATACTTTGGTCCATATTCTTTGTGATTCAACTATTATCACTCAACTTGAATCTCTTCTTCCTTACATATGACCTTTCTCCATAGAACACCTGTTTTAGACTAGGTGCTGGACTAGTAACAAAATCTAGATTCCTCCACAATTATCTCCAAAAATGTAATGGATCGAGATCTAAATTTCGATATGGTGATATATAGGCCTGTTTTGGAAGTGATTTTTTAACCTATATATCTGAGTCCTTTTAGAAAAAAAAAATTAGAAAAATTCCATGATGACTCATTTTGCAGAAGCCAGTCCCTAGCAAAGATCTCTGATACCAAATGTGATGCAACCAAGTCCCAAAAATAGCATAAAAATAGTATAAATAGACAACAAAAAAGTAATCCACACATTAATAATGAATAACATAGATAAATAACAATCCTATTAGAGACAAGAACCTTCTTACACAATTTACTTGTGTACCCAAGACAAGACAATATACAATGCTTACTCAAATGAAAATATATCCTTCATATATATAGGAGACAAAGGTGTACAATAACAACTAATAGACCCACTAATATACACAAGCCTACATCAATAATATGTAATACACCACCATATAGGGGGTAAAGTGCCACACTATAGGGGGTATTGTGCCCAACATTTAGGGCTTAACATTATTTCCCAGTATGATAGATCTAGTATTATTTCTAGGTTCTATTGTAGTTTGTAGGAGTAGTTAGGGGAGGCATTTTATTAGTTGTATAGTTTCTTGTGTTAACATTTATTTTTTAGGATACACCTAGAAGCATAAAGGATGAACAAATCTTCTCTTTGGTGTATCAAAAAAAAATTAGTTCTACCAACCATAAATAAGAGGGGTGTTATCCTAGAGAAACCCCCTCATGCTTGGTGCCTTTCAAAGGACTAGTCCCTCAGTATTCTACCCTCGATATCTACAGTCGTATTTGAAGGAATTCAATCTAAGTCTCAATTTGAACTCTCTATAAACTTAAATTTCAAATTTCCACTTCTCTTATATCTACTTTTATCATAAAATTCATATTTTTGTAAGTAGATTTTTCAAAGTAATAGTTTCTAAGTGTAGAACAAACTAGCTACATTACTAGCATTTAGCACTAGTACTCTGATTTTGTTAGACATTGGTTTGTTTGTAGCATTTTGATTGAATTAGATCATTTTCCTAACATCTATTTTGACATTTTTTTATCATTCTCAAAGGGCTTGCCATTTTTCAAGAGAAGTTGAGGCTACCTCTTCTTGATCTTTACTCTCCTCTCTAAAAAAATGAAATTTAGCACTTGTATACCTTTGTAATTTTAGAATAAATAATCATAATTTTGTGGTTTTATCATATTTTATCTCCATTCCCACATGTTGGAAATAAATAAAATCTTATGATACATACCCTCAATCCCCTTTAGATTCTTATTCCTAACCTTTATTGTTTACTAACTTGTAGTCTAACAATCTTTTGCAGGACAACTTGTCTTTTCAGAGGGATCAAAGAGCTCACTTCAAAGCACAATTTTTCTGGTTTGGTGCTTTTAATTTTCAGATTTTGAACAACAATAAATCACTCCAAAGGGGATCTGGAGCTAGTCATCATCCATCCTCTAGGATGCCAACTAAATTAATATTTTACCTCACCGCTTTCTTCACTTCCACATTCAAACTTTGTATGCCTAATTGTTGGCCATAAGGACAAACAATAAAAATTTCAAACGTACTCATAGCCCATTCTAACACATCAAGTATGGTGGTGGTGTCAAATCCCCCCCCGCCCTACCCCCCTCTCTATGTCATTTTCGTGCATGACTTTTTGCTTTTGCATCTTTAGCTTAGAATAGATAGTTTTTCTAATATGTTTAAGTAGTAATTATACAAAATTTTATTTCAGTTGGAAGGAAATTAGATGCATGATAATTTGTAATGTTTAATCATTCATGGAAATTGTAAGTCACACACTTTATTCCAACTAAAATCAATCCTAAAATATTCTAATTAATTCCACAATTAATTAAAATCAACCTCCCTAAAATATGAAACTCTCACATCTATCTTCCATAGATTTTTCACTTGTGGGAAAATTATACAGTGAAGGGGAATCAACAAGGTAGTAACGATGGGGACCTGTCAGGCTACACCCTCTATTGGTGTTAGTGTTGAACATACCCCCATGACTCTAATCTAGTCCCCTTCTCATGTGGAACCACACTTGACAATCTGGACATGTTTCCATGTACTTCAAGTATATTGGAAGCCCTCTTTCCCTTGAAAAATTCAACTTGTAATAAATATTCAATCCCTACACAAGAAGGTTCACAATTCGACGCACCTCAATTTAAAAAACAAAGTCAATACTCACCTTAGTGAGTTCATAATTTGGATTGTTTCTACTTTCTAGTAAGATAGATAACATTTATTTTCTATTGGTAAAGTAATCTTTTAGAGTAGCGTGCAAGCTTTTGTGACTCCATTGTTGTATCTTGTTTTAAAGAAATGGTCTATTATTTCATTTATGCAGAAGAATGTGAATCACAAGTTAAGTTTATATTTGTTATATTGCTTTCCTAGTGTAATTTATTAACTCCTAAGTCTCCTTTTCCAAGGATACCATCCTAGATCTTCATAGGGTCTACCTCCCTTGGTTTTTTTTTGGAGTTGGCCTAGATAGAAGGAGTTGTGTATTGTGGTGGTAATGGGAACCCAACTCGTTGACTTACCCCCAAATCTACTCTCAGTGGATTGATATATTTCTCATGTTCATGTGCTGATCTAGGAAGCAACAAGTAAAGATAAAGTTTGGTTGCATCTAAACAAAGAAAGGCTACAAGGTCCTAATAAGAAGATCAAGATTATGTGGTATCCTTTTGAAGTGTTGGAGATGGTGGGTGATAATGACTAGAAGCTTGGTTTACCCCCCATATATGTGAATTTATTGAGTAGTGAATGTGGAGAATCTAAAAATCTATGAACCTTCCATGTCGGATCAAAAAACTAATGAACATGTCTCACCTACCATAGAGTACATAGCACCAAAAACTTAGGCAAAGTTAGTAAAAGATTTAATTTTTTAAAAGAAGTCTAGAACAACTAGATATGGGCAACATGTACTCTGGCAGGTTGGGTTGAAAGGAAAATTTCTAAGCAAGTCCAAATGTTACCCCAGGGATAAGGTAGAGGAAAATTTTCCTCACCTCCTTCAATAAAATATTTTGGGGACCAAAATCCTACCTAAATGGGTAGTATGATAAAAAAAATGGATAATTATATAAATTTTCATCTATTTTAGTGTTTTTTGGGTGGAAAAGTAGGATTTATTGGCTTGTTCGACCCATTCTATGGTAGGTTATGTTTTGGTTATTTGGGATCCAAAAACCTCTAGAGCCCATTTGAGACCTTAAATTACCATTTTCAGGGTCAAAACTTTCCAATGACATGAATATCACCTTAATTAGAGCTTGTGTGAGTGATTAATGCCTCTTAAAATTTGACCTATCATGTTGACCATCATCATACCAAGTGGATGCCATGTTAGTATACATTACTCATACATGTGTACCTAGTCACTTGTATAGTTTCAAGATGATTCTATAGGGTCAAAAACACTGACCCTAATCAGGAGTTGAGGGCATGTACAAACCCTAACCCTAACACTATACAACTATTTTACCATGTTAAATAATAGGGCACTAAGATAGGAAAGGATTCCATTTTTATTGTATTGTTTATTGTTCCATAGTATATCAAAGCATTTAGGAGTGGGATATTGAATCATGACGGAGGAAGTAGAAGATCTTATAGTAGCCACACAAGCCATAGTGTACATGGAAACTCCATATAGAGTTCACTTTATTTGTATTTGCATTTTGTAACTAAGAAGAAAAGAGAATAGCATAGACCTCACCTTATAGCTTGGCTTTCCTATATTGGATTTTCCCGAGGTACATCTATTGTTAATTGTGTGGATGGTGTGTTATTTGCATAGCTTCCTTCATTTTAGTTTCAATTTATTTCAATATTTTGTGCATTACGCTAGTAATATTAAAAATGAAATATAAAGTAAAATATGACATAATAAGAGTTTGCATATTATTATAAGATATGTTGTGTCGAATTGTACCAATGGAATATCTATGACAATGTATAAATCATAATGTGATGTTTTTATATGCTTTAAACTTGGGATGTTAACCCTTGAGTACTTTTTTAATTACTATATCTTGTTACTGTTAGAATTTATTTATGAATGTGTGTATGGGTCAATTTTTGTTTTATAATATTTGTCAAGTTTTTAGTTGTTAAGTACAATGATGTAGTTTCTATCTTCAATTACTTTTTCATATTATAAGAAAAGCAAACCTTTTTATGGGGGGGACTCCCAACTAATTTAACACAACCTCTCATTTCCATGTTTATCTACCCGCACTTATTTTGTGTTTACTATCACAAACTTTATCATACCATTTACCTTTTGTTTGTTGCAGTTTGTTGTTGCTATAAACTCTCATGTTTTCTACATTTTGGCCTAGTATCATCATTTATTTTTCTTCTTTAGAATATTTTCTTTGTGATATCATATTTTTTTTTATTGGTTCAAGAACTCTCTTTAATTTGATTATAGAATATTTTCTTTGTGATATTATATCCTTTTTTTACTGGTTCAAGAACTCTCTTTAATTTGTTTATATGCGATGGCATATTATCTCATAAAAAAATTAATATTATCTCATAAAAAAAAGTATTCCAGGGAAAAGATCAACTAACCACCTTCCTCACCCCTCATAATTTTCCTAATAATAATTAGCAATGACAAGAACATATCGATGGCCTTATTACCTCATAGTTATATTACAAATATAATCCCATTCATTCTAAATGGTAATTTTCAATAAATATCCACTCTTAGTTTTAAAAATATGCCAACTACCACATAGTGGTAGCCATTTAACATTTCACCAAAAAAAACTATTTTTTACCCTTCCCGGCTTCCACTTGTAACGTCACCATCACTAGTAATGATTATATTTACACTTTCGAATACTTATGGGAGGATACTAAGCAATGGAACAAGAATTGAACAAGAGAATAAATGGCCCAATTCAAAATTTCATTCACAGGAAATGCTCTTTAATGCTATTACATTATTATTTTGGCAAAAATACAATGACCCTAATATATGGATTTCTATTTTTTCATAATCTTTTTAACAAATATATATATATATATATGAGGTTGATCATAACTCTTTAATTAAACATGTGTTAAACCATATCCAATATCATACTAACCAAAAAAGATCATAACAGAATGGTATGTATGTGTCCTAGATCCCTTAATATGAACTTTGTATAAAGAAGCAATTAAAATGTCTTTCGAAATAAAGAGAACTATATTATAGTTGGGAAGACAAAGACTATGAAGCAATTTGTTTATCTACACAGCCTAACATTGTTGATTGTACTTATTAAGATGGAAACAAAAACCAAACTTTCAAAGTAGGTAACCATAATTGTCACCATAATTATAGTTCTCAGCATTCTTGTATCAGTTGTCATGGAAATCCACTAAATATAAGGAAACATGATGGGAAATTTGAGGAATAACTTGGATCTAGGTAGTATTTTTATTAAGTCCACAAGTGTTGTAGAGGAAATTTTCCTATGTCTAGGGTTTAAGATGCCACAGATGTGCGGGGGTTTAAAGGTGGATGCATATAGTTCTGCAAGTAAATACAAACAATTTTTAGAGATTAGAATGGTTCATACCTTAGCCAAATGAAGGTTGATCCAAGAAGCCCTTCAATCCTCCTCTTGCTCCTCTTGCTCCGAGAGAAATGAAAAACGAATTATACCTTCCTCAAATCAATATGATCATATGTAAAACAATGATAATCAAAGAAACATGAAATAATAATATGATTAACATTATCATATGATTATAAAGAAAGATTCAATCACATATTGAACAATGATTTGGGAAGAAGAAGGACATCACATATTTATTAATCATGAAAAGAAGTACAATTATACCTTCTCTTCAAGTTGGGCACCTCACGAAACCTTGATTTGGTTACGTTGCTTCTCTTCTCCAAGGAACTTAGCCTCCAAGCTCTGCAACACAAGGAGAAAGCTTCGAGGGAAAAGGTGGGGGGAATGAGAGTCCCAATTCCTCCAGCATAACAATGCAAATATTCAAGTCCCTTCTCATGGACCTCTTTACCTCTATTTATATGTTTCTGAAGAGATAGGGTCGAATACAAAGTAGTTAAAACCGAAGGAGTCAGTTTCATAACCACCCAAACTACCCAAAATTCAAGAAACATCCATTTTTTATGTGTACAGGAAAAATATACGGGTTGTAGTGACAACAATAGCGTATATACGTGGGTTGAAGTGTCAATAGTTGTGTATGCAAAGTGATACACGAGTTGCAGTGACAATAGTCACGTATACAAAGGTACACGGAGGTACCATGCAGAACAAGTCGCATACAATACATGAGTACCATGTATGACAAGTCTAGTATAGGTCAAATATGATCATTTTAAGGGTACTTCTCGAAACTTTTCAGAATTTGGCGTCTTCTAGAAAGTTTTATCTGACTCATATACCTTTCCAACTGTGCATAGAAAATTTCAAACGGAGTTACAGAACTCCAGATATGGGTCCTCCAATATAGGTGTTTTTTCAGTAACTTTCATGAAGTGTCATCATGGAAGTGTCAACATGCAACGGAATCATGGAAAAGTGGTCACAGGAAGAGATGTGTCATTTTGGTCTATAACAGATGCCCCCTAATGGAAGATGATAGCCAAAATACATTATAAAGGAAACAACTGACTATGGAGAGAGTAGGGAATCCAATATCAAAAGGCTCGAACAGAGGTACCTGAAAGATAGATAAATGTCAGACAAAACTGATCTCTGGGACATACAAGTACATATACAAATGATCTTCATAAACATACAGGCAGATCCAACATATGTATAGCTAATGAAACTATCATGGACGCTCAATATGCAAAAAGGCGCCATATCAAATCTAAAGTATTCATGGCCACAAATGAACAAGGTGGATCCATGCTCAACAATCAATCATAGCCACAAAAATACAAGGTGGATCTATGTCTCATCAAAATATCATATGAAGTGTGACAAGGTCTTTTGAAACTCGAGCAATAGAAAAATATGACGATTCTACTGTCTACCCAAGGTCTTCAATCCAAACCGCCAAAAAAGGTATGAATCCTAACCATGCAAATAAAGGAGCTAAAGTCAAACATGGAGGAAATCGTTTGATTACCAGTAAATGATGAGAATCATTAACAAACACAAGGAAAACCACCATTAATGAAAATGGTCCTCAAGGTACCTAGTACATCTTAACAAGTGTGAATAAAAGGACTTAAAGTCAAACACTTGAAGAATACATCGAGTAGGAGACAGTAAGGTATTCCCACTACCCTATAGTGAGGGAAATCACCACTAATGACTACAATCCCCAAGGTACTGTCTTAAACTTTAAATCTCATTCCCAGGGCAATATGTGTTGCAGTCGATAAGAAGAGATCCATTGGAAGGAAGGCATTAAGGCATCCTTCATCATCCAACATTAGGTAAGTCAAATACTTATTGGATCAGGAACTGGTACTGAATTTCACGACAAGGACCATCGAAGAAATGAAGTAATGAACTAATACCAGGGAATGGCTGACACAAAAGTTCAAGGCAACTGTAGAATCGTCGAAAAAGGTTTATCCTTGAACAATGAGCACGACACAAAAGTGACTTAGGTAGCTTTGACATAAAGAGACCAACGACACAAATCTACAATGTAGGAGACATTGACAGATCCCCATATAATTGGAAAAGAGACCAACTGAAGGAGTAAAAAAATTTGAATCGGGATAAGGTCAAAAACTAAGAGCCAACTATTGATAGACTCAAAATTGGTGCTTTGTTCAAGGAGACAATACTTGCTGCCATTATGTAAAAAACATGTGAATGAACTTCCCTTCCCTCTTTCTTGTAAAGGTTTAACGAGTCCAAGAAATAAATATCAGGACTTTCTTCATTTTTGGCAAGCTTGAAGAAGAGACAGAAGAATGCTTGATAAAGCACTGATTCGTGGATTTTACGAGCCCGAATTAGTGGATGCTCAACGGTGTTTTCATATTTTTTAGATTCTGGAAACTCCAAAGAAGACTCTAGAGGGGTGATATTTCATAAAGTTGGTCTCCTAAGTCAAAAAAAGTGTAAAACAATACAAAGGAGAACTCTCTTAGACCAGGTGAACTAAGGTATGCCTTTTTCATAATTAGTCGGTAAGGTCTAAAAAAGGCGTAAACTATCACCAAACCGACGCACCTTCAGAAGTGGCATGTACCTTGAGTTTAACAAGTGTGAAGGAAGGCAATATCACTCGGAAATATCCATTTGATTACAAGAAATGGGGCTTACAATAGTAAATTTGATTCTTTGTTCTTTAGGTTTTAGAGAGCATGACAAAGACATAAAGTACGCTCATAATCTTTTTCATGTTTAGGTCCAGAGCATGAAAAAGAGAAAACTAAACTCGAAAACATTCCTTTTCTATAAGTTTAGTCCTTCATGTATGGAAAAGAGATAAACCTAGCCTGAAGATACTCTTCTAGATTTTGAAGAAAATAGAGTATTCCTTTTTTCCTAAGCAATCCACAAGGTCAGAGAAAGGGGTAAACTTATACCTATGTGTATGACTACTCAATTTACCTCAATGAGTCTGAAAAAACAAGTTTAGTCGATAATCTAGTCAATTTTAAGGAGTCATACCGTGGTTTTAAATAACTCCATATCTTTCCCATGAAGTTTTAATGAGTCCAAAAAATTCAATTGGCGGCCTCCTTACTGTTTTTAACGAGCTCGAAGGAGAGTATAAAGAATGCTATAAATGTGAGGAGACGAGTGTTAGAGGTAAGAGAAACTAGTTCCAAGTGTGAGGAACAAACCTATGCATAATGCAAGTAAAGCAAGCAAGATAAGGACACTCAAGGAGCGTCTCCTCTAGGTAAAGGGTGTCAAGTTGCGGTGGAAAATTGTACAAGGCTAGGCGATAGTGAGATCAGAGATGAGGGATTATACAACGAGTTGAAAGCATGGAAGACAGAATCAGGCTCATAAGCGTGAACAGGGTACATGAAAATTCAGTTACAGCTTGAGCAATAAGAAAAGGAAAGTAAAAATTTGTGAATCCAACTACAAATCCTGTCTCCAAGAAACAACAACATTAGAATCACATTTAGAAGAAAATATCTGATACAGGTCTCTTAGGCAAAAACACATGTGACTTTTCTATCTTCTACAAAAGGTGTAATTAAGGCAGAATCAACCAAAGAGGACTTTATATTTCCAAGGCCTGAGGATTCATGATCACTAAGATCAACCTAAGAAGAAAATCAAATATCAACAAGAGATATAGAGTATGTAGGAACAAACTCGGTATTACAGGAGTTGAGAAATCTATAAGAAAAATCAAACTCATCAAGATCACTGACTTGTTGTTTGAAGGGAGACTCTAAAGACTCAAAAATAACAATATAAGAAGACCGATCCATGGGACTATCAGGCTTACTAATAAAATCAAGATTAGATTTAGTCACAACTGAACCAACGTCCAAAAGAAGGTCATAATGTATCAAAGACTCTAGGAAGACTTTATCCGAAGGAAGGAAATCATTCGAGATAGGACACATGTCTAAACTTTCAAATTTATCGACAAAGTAGAGAGCAGGATCCACAGTCTGTATAGGATGAATCACTTGGTCAAATACTGAGGCCGAGTCCCGAGAAAGTAAGCATGAACATAGAGGCTTCTCCTCAATGGAAATTGAACGCAAAGGACATGAGGCCACATAGCTCACCCGTGGCAGGGTAGTTCCTATAGAAACACTGGGAATTGATAAAGGGAGGACTTGGTCTCTAGTTGGGTCAGGAGACATATCAAGAAAATCCAACTGATCGATACAGACAATTTCTTCACCATGATTAAAGTACATGACACAAAATAATGTTGATACCACAGCCTACATGGCATAAACATAATCACACCCAAGGAGCATATTGAAGTCCAAAGGGTCTTCTATCACCATGAAATCAACTAAGACGGTCTTCCCACCCAAAGTAACAAGTGTTTGAGAAAGAATTCCCAAGGATATACTAGTTCTTCTATCAAATGCCAATAACTGACTAGCAGTCGAAACAAGGCTAGGAGATCCCATACCTCGCCAATCACGAGTAGACAAGATACTAACTGAGTCTCCTTCATCAACAATACAACGAGCAATTGTGTATTTTCCAACTTTGACCTTTATCTGGAAAGGTGAATCAGAAGGAAGGCGCGACTCAACTAGGCTATCCCAATCAAAGGAAGCAATATAAGAGCTTGGTGGGGGTTGATCTGAAATGAGATCAATGCCCCCTTGTTCAGTAAGTTCTGAACTAGCAGTGAAGAAAATGTGACTAGAAAACACTTCACTATCCAAAATAAGAGTGGGATTGATCGACGATGGAATCGATTCAACCGCTTCATGAAAGTCACTCTCCGAAGGGAGAGTGGGATTGACCAAATATGACATTGGTTCAATCACATAAGGATCACTCTCCAAAATAAGAGTGGGGTGAACCAAATACTGGGAATATTCGACCACTAGATCAAACAAAGTTTGAGTAGGTTTTTGAGAAACTATAGGTTGTTCAGGAGAAGGAAATCATTGAGTCTCAGACCACACTCTTCACACCTCTGCGATAGCAGGGAACTGGTGAGTAAGATGATATCCCTCACATAGCTTACAAGGGAACTTAAGTTTGCACTTAGAATGACCAGTTTTCTCAACAGTATCAACATGACTAGTATTGGATGACTTTTTTCTCTCATCTTGACCTACAGAGGCTGAGAGTTTTCCCCCGGCATGACCACCAAAGGCTGGGTGATTGGGTCCAACCTGACTAAAAGAGGCTGGGTGACTGGTTCCAACCTGAAAAACTTCAAAATGTTCAAAAAAGAGAATATCATGAAACCAAACTCTTCATACCTCTGTGATGGCAAGGAATATATAATTAAGGTCGTCTCCTTCATAAAGCTTACAAGGAAACTTTGGCTTGTGTTTTGAATGGTTAGTCTTTTCAATACTGTCAACATGACTCACACTGGCTGACTATTTTCCCTCAACATGAACCACAGAGGCTGAGAGACTACCCCCAACATGACCTGCAGAGACTGAGAGACTGGGTTCAACATGACCTACAGAGGTTGGACGGGAATGATCAACATGATTTGCAGCAATTGAGTGTGTTCCCCCAGCATGACCTTCAGAGGCTAGGTGGATGCATCCAACATGACCTACAGAGGTTGGAAGGGGAGGTTCAACTTGACGTACAAAGGTTGAACAGGTGCCCTTAGCATGAACTGCAGAGGCTGAGTGACTGGATCCAACGTGAACTGGAAATTTTGCAAGTATTCCACCAGCATGATTAATAGAGGCTGGATAGTGAAGATAAACTTGACTTGTAGAGGTTGAGTGCTTAGATCCAACATGACCTGCATAGGTTGGATAGGTTCCCCTAGCATGAACTACAGAGGCTGGGTGGTTGGTTTTAACTTGACCTGTAGAGTTTGAATGGGTTCCCCCTTGCTTATGTGTCTTCTTCATATTCTTCCTTCTTTGACTCCTTTTAGATTGTCGGTTACTAGTATCAGTACTTTCACTACGTGAGGTATAAGGAGGAGGAGGATAAACTACAGGTGAAGGGGAAGCATTGTTTTGATTCCCTTGATATAAGGAGCTTACATGAAAAATATCAGGAGCATTCAGTACAATTGGAGTGGAAAACAATCACATCGGTATCCCTAGGGTGAATCCATGTCGATTCAAGGTGGACATCAAAGGGACACCAACATTCCCTGTAAGAGGAATAGTACAAGGAGTTCCCAACATGGGGATCTCTTGGTTGGTGTTCAAAGGGGTGATATCCATAGTTTCAAAAAAGGAGACAAAGTCTAAGGTCGACGGGAAACCAACAATACAAATAACACACCACTATAAAAATACCTAAGTATCAATCTAGGCAAACAAATATGCCTTCCAAATGAAAGTCTGAGATGATGAGAACCCAGAAATAACCAGTGAAGGAAGGACTATAGTTACTTGGTTTCTCGTGAATATCCCTCTGGGTGCAAGCGCTGGAATCACCTAATTTCCTTCCCATATTTTCTATCAAGGTTACCTTCCATGTCTACCCTAGGTGTACTGAAAATATTCTTCCATGTCTACCCTAGGTGTACTGGAAATATTCTTCCAATCCCACCTGTGTAAGATCCTAGCAAACAAGATCCTAAGGCTACCAAAATCACAGAGAAATTCTGGTGGAACAATCATTAGTCTAGCCAATGCACATGGGCAGGGTAGCTAAGCCCAAAACCAAAACAGTATTAGGCACCACACGGGGTAGCGAAGAGGTACTAAATGAGTCCCCAAATGTGCAATAGCTCTCGTGTATGCTTTACTGAGAAGTGGATGGGTATCTCCAATAGATCAGTATCGCACGACCTCGTGCTTGACTTTTGTGTGAGAGGATCTTTTCAGTTTCTTTCTCAACGAAGTTGGATTTCCTAAAAGATAGGCCACTATATTTGAGTTTGAAGTTTTGGGAAGTTAAGATATCCCTAATGCAAAACACTAGCCTAAACTAGTGTGTGGCATCCCTATAAACAAACAATTACTAATAAATTGTAAATATTAAACGTTTATTTTAAAGGGTTGTTAATTACTCAAAGGGGGTGGCGAAGATGAAATCAATGGTGTTTTGACTCAAAGTTGAAACAAAATTACTAAGCAAAGAGAAATGAAATGCAAAAAGCAAAAACTACTTCTCTTTCTTTTTCAAATAGAAAAACTTGAAAGCCACAAAAGAACAATTCTTTTTTTATTTCTTTCAAGAATCATGATATGCAGTGCATTAAAGACAAAACCCTAATATACATGCATTTTAAAATACTTATATGTTCTTTTTATTTTTTCTTTTATAAATGAAAAAGTAAAACTACCTACAAACTAAAGAATGTAGATGGAAAGAACAAAACAAAAGGCACTATGTTATACAACCACCAAACAGACTCTAGAATGCCCTAAAGTGAGTATAAACCCTACTTGGAAGGAAGGATTGCATAAGATACAAGTCAACTACTTTGGAAAGGTGAAGTTTACCAACAAAAGAAGAAGGAAACAAAGACCAATAATCTTCTAAGTTAAAACAAAAATTCACTAACAGAGGCTAACCAGAAACATAAGCCAAAAGTCAAACCAAGCAAAGGGGGGGGGATGAGCAAAGAACAAACCCTAATTATACAAAAAGACTTTCAACGTAGATAAAGAACACCCAAAATGGATGAAACTAACTCCCTGGAGTCATGCACCTGTAGAGGACCCCAAAAAACCTACCAAACAGCCCTCAAACAATAGAAAAAACCACAAAAATGAGGAAAAACATTGTTTTAGGGGCATACGCGAGTTTCCCTACTAAGAGGTTGTGTGTCATATGTAGGTAAATAGTATAGCAGGTCACATGTACATCCCAAACACGCGACTATTAAGTCTGTAACTCACATATGGGTGGGAAAAAAAACCCCAAAAAAGTCAAAAACTGCCTTAGGAAGGCAGGGGAGGTGTTCTATCAGGATGAGAAGGTGTTCCTAAGTGGCAAGAAGGAGATGAAACCTTACAAAAAAATGGAAGAAAAAAAGAGAAACCCCAAACATACAAGGCCCTCCCCAGCAGAGTCGCCAGTTCTATTGTAGAGGAAAGTTTGTTATGGATAGGGTTTAAGAGGCCATCAACATATTGGGGTTGAAAGGTGGATGCATATAGTTCTGCAAGTAAATACAAACAAGTTTAATATATTAGAATGGTTCATACCTTAGCTAAACAACGGTTGATCCAAGAATCCCTTCAATCCTCCTCTTGCTTCTCTTGCTCCAAGAGACTTGTAAAATGAATTATACCTTCCTCAAACCAATATGACCATATGTAAAACAATGATAATCAAAGAAACATGAAATAATAATCTGATTAACATTATCATATGATCATAAACAAAGATTCAATCACACATTGAAAAATAATTTGGGAAGAAGAAAGACATCACATATTTATTAATCATGAAAAGAAGTACAATTATACCTTCTCTTCAAGTTGAGCACCTCACGAAACCTTGATATGGTTCTGTTGCTTCTCTTCTCCAAGGAACTCAGTCTCCAAGCTATGCAACACAAGGAGAAAGCTTCTAGGGAAAAGGTCAAGGGAATGAGAGTCCCAATTCCTCCAGCATAACAATGCAAATATTTAAGTCCCTTCTCATGGACCTCTATACCTCTATTTATATGTTTCTAAAGAGATAGGGTCGAAGACAAAGTATTTACAACCAAAGGATTCAGTTGCATAACCACCCAAACTACCCAAAATTCGAGAAACATCCATTTTTTATGTGTACAGGAACAATATGCGAGTTGCAGTGACAACAGATGTGTATATACGTGGGTTGCACTGAAAATAGTCACATATGCAAAGGGATACATGAGTTGCAATGACAATATTCGCATATACAAATGTATACGCAGGTACCATGTAGAACAAGTATCATACAATACGCGGGTACCATGTATGACAAGTTGCGTATAGGTCAAAGATGCTCATTTTAAAGGTACTTCTTGGAATTTTCCAAATTTGGTGTCTTCTAGAAAATTTTAGCTGACTCATATACCTTTCCAACAGAGGAGAGAGTAGGTCAAACGGAGTTACAAAACTCTAGATATGGGTCCTATAATATATTTTTTTTCAGTGACTTTCATGAAGTGTCATCATGGAAGTTTCGACATGCGATGGAATTATGGGTAAGTGGTCACATGAAGAGATGTGTCATTTTGGTCTATAACAAAAAATTACTTTTAGTTATATATACATTTCTTTTTTTTGTCTAAATGTACCAAAGCTTCCAAGTTTGAAGATAAATTAGAAAGACTTAATAAAATGAATATAAAATATCTTTGTGAATATCTAGAATTATTAGAGAAATGTAAGAGAAGAAAGAGAAGTTATTTATACGGAAATAAAGATTATGCTTTATTTCTTAACTTTTTGCAAATAAAATTTAGTACAAATACACAATAAAATAATAGCTTTGGAGAATAAGATGCAGGAAATTGAGTATATTCTATAAAAAGGAATTTTAAAAAATTAATAAATAAAACAATAAACCTAAGGGGAGGAGGGTGAGAATTTAATAAATCCTAGAATGAATGAAAGATCAAAGAACTTAATGACAAGATAAGTAATAATTTGGCCCTAAATAGTTTTAAATGTAATCTATATACCAAACCAACTTATCAAAGAGGAAGTGAATAAAGGAATATAATTATTTCACGAGTGTAATAAAATAACTTTCAATATCATAATATTTTTTCCTAAAAAAGGAAGAAGAGAACACTTTGAAACAAGTCAAAGAAGAGATACAAAAGAGGTTAGAACTTGAATCATCGTTCTTCATAGAAGTAAAGAAGCTAGATCATATAATAAAAAACAAAAATAGGTTAATGTGAATTAAGATCAAATATATCAAAAACAAATAAGGTATAAAAAGGCAAATTCAATCCAAAAAGGTTTGGGATGTCATCCCATTAGATCAAGTTGAACTGAGGAAGGAAATTCATAAGGTAAATTAAGGAAAAAGGGAAAATCAATAATATTCAAAAAGAGGAAAGAAATTATTATTAGAGAAAGGAATAAAAAAAAATTGAGAAATGTAGATTCAATGAACTTGGTATCATCACTAAATGGTTAAGGATTTCCATGGAGGAAGTGTCCTAAGTTGAGTTGGATTTATAAAAACAATTACATTACTTTATTGTCGAAACTTGAGAGTATGATGAATCTTGTGTCACTAAAATGGGTGGGTTTACTTTGTGGGCCCTATGGATTAAAATATTTTAGCATAGATATCCTATAGAATAGCTTGTTTGAAAAGGAATGACCTTATATCCTACCTTAGGCTTTACAAGAAATATCATTTTAACTAAAATACATTTCGCTAAAAATCTCATATATAATTTATACTCAAAATATTTTCTTTGCTATATGTTATTTTCCACCCATAAATCAAACCTTTAATATTTAAAAAATTAGATAAAATGTGTCATTTTAATGGCTTAAAACATGATATATCCAACCTAAAAAATGTAGATTATATTAATTCTATAGATTACTTTAATGAAAGAGCTACAAATAAGCAAGCCATAATCTTAAGAAACATCTCTAACCTCAACCTTTTATGGCTAGTTTAATGCAAGAGCTACAAATAACCAATCCATAATCTTAAGAAACATCTCTAACCTCGACACTCTATGGTTATATGAAGATCTTGATTTGATATGTGTTAGAATATAATCCGTAGGGATTATATATTTTGTAAATAAATAAATAAAACTGATGTAGGAAGCCGAAAAGGCTGGGCGGAAGGTGAAAAACAACCATCACATGTAATATATAAATGTATGCATTAGCCATGAATAATATAGAATCGGGAGTTATACCTATCAGTGGTATCAGAGCTTGGCTATTTTCCATAACTCCTGCCTACTGCTGCATTTCAGTCCTAGCATTCTGACTGCCAGTCTGCTCTTTCAGGCTGCCTGCCCATCGCCAGTCTGCCCTCTACTCTTCCATCCTGCCAGTGAATTCATTGTATTCGTTATTCTCTTGGAGACCTGCCTAACCCTAATTTGTAACCACGCTCTCTCTTCTTATCGTTCCATTCATCATTCTGAATTGTGAGAGCTGCCTGAGTACTATGCTGCATTGGAGATTGAATGAAAGCTACCTGCGTGAAGACCGGTGAACATAGCTCACACATATTTATTTGTTTGAAGACTGATCATACATATATATTACGTTGAAGACTGATATATGTTGTTTTGTTGGTGTTCGTTGGTAAGTGTGCTTCTATATACCTTGATTTTGTAAATGATGTCTATAGTATACAATATGACTGAACAAGAGATTAGGAGGCTACGATTGTATCTTGCTGTCAAATTGTCAATGATGACAGAGTTTACCACTTTTTGTTTGTAGGCACCACAAGCTATTGCAGAGACTCAGACCTGCATTGTGTAGAATAGTGCACAGAGTTTATTGAAAAAGAGATTATCATTTTCATAAGAAATATAGATATTGAAATGATATAGAGTTGCAAAATTAGAGCAGCTGCAAGATTGTTTTGATAGGGGTGATAGGCTGCAGAATCATATTGTAATATGTAAAGGAGAAAGAATCTAAACATGCATCCCATATCTTTTTCTAAGCATTCTGTAAGTTATAGTTTCCAGATTAGAGATGCACTCTTTGGCATCTAGTATTGGTGCTGCCCTTGCTGGCAAAGATTAATCCAAAGACCCTTCCAAGGGAGATTGCAGCAAGAGAGGCAGAGGAAGAAGAAACTTTAGAGGCAGAGGGGTAGAAACAAAAGATCAAATTTGCAGTGCAAACATTGTAGAAAGACTGGGCACACATCAGATCAGTGTTGGGCTTTGTGGGACTCCATCAAAGATAAGCAGAACCAAAAGAAAGATGATAATAAAAACCAAGATGCTAGTAAATCTTCTGATTCTACTCATTGTATTGTTGCACATTGTAATCTTGGAATTAATGAAATGACTTCACTTTCATCTTACAAAGATTGTTGGCTGCTTGATACTGGTGCAACATCACACATGACATTTAGAAAAGATTGTTTTGAAGAACTTAATGAAACAATAGATGGCATAGTTTACTTTGCAGATAAGTCAAGTCTTAAACCAAAGGGAATGGGCACCATTCGACTGAAGATGCCTGGACTCCCTAATTTCTTGTTGAAGAGCGTTCTCTATCTTCCAGAGTTGCAGAGAAGCCTGTTGTCCTTGGTGGAGATTCGATAGCGAGGCCATTCCATCCACATGTTTGATGGAATCGTTGAAATAAGAAAGTCCTCTGACAACCAAGTCATCATGACTGGATACGAAGATGGGAAGCTGTTGAAGCTAAAGGGTTCATCTGCAAGAGTTCAGAACTATGCCTACCTCTCTCAGCATGGAGAAGGTAATTTTTCATCTAGTTCATTGTGGCATGCAATATTTGGTCATCTAAATTATAACAGTCTTCGTTTGTTGAGAAAGAATGGTGTATTTGGTAATTTTCCCACCATTCCCAAAGAGAAGAAAAAATGTGATGCATGTATATTAGGGAAACATAGTAAGCTGCCATTCCATGAATCTAATTTCAGAGCAAGTAG
>LPNX010735174.1:261245-424816 GCA_001517045.1 Pseudotsuga menziesii
AATTTTGAAAGATTCAGAAACATGCTCAGACTTACCAACACCCCTTCGGATTAAGAGGGGGATTGTTAGAATATAATCCGTAGGGATTATATATTTTGTAGATAAATAAATAACATTGATGTAGGAAGCCGAAAAGGCTGTGCGGAAGGTGAAACACAACCGTCACATGTAATATATAAATGTATGCATTAGCCATGAATAATATAGAATCGAGAGTTATACCTATCAATATGCACCTACAATGGAAGCTCTAAATATTTAGTTGAAAATGTGTTTGGTGTGGAGGAAAAATACAAACTCATTGAGCATGGATTTTAAATATTATGCAGTATCATACTAGTCAATCTCTCTACATGTTATGGGTATTGCAAATTGGAAAAATAAATTTGAAGGTTGAACACATTTCTCTACTATTTTAAGTGATATAAAGAAAAGACATCAAGAAAATGTTTCAAATATATAGGTGATTTTTTTAATACCACCATATTAAATTTCATATATTGGTGTTTTTTGTGGGGGTGAATTCATTGATTTATGTGAAAGAGAGTTAACTTAGTAGCTATAGTGTGAGTTATTGTATCCAAACATAAGAAAACTTAGTAAACCAAATCAAGCAAAAGTTCTATATAGTGTTTCATATAAGTTGAATTGTAATAATTCTTGTAATTGTAAATACTTAGAAGCCTCATCCAATATTTTCTTATTCACTCTGAATAAATAAAGTTCCCCACTAATGAACTATGACTTGATCAAGTTCTAGTGATAGTTTGAGAACAATATGGATGATGTTCTAATTGAAAGAATCATTCATGAGTTTCCTATTACATTTCTAGGTTGTTATCCTTTGTGTTTGGTAGTGTATTGTTTGGAGGCCCGGTCT
The DNA here is from genome assembly GCA_001517045.1 of Pseudotsuga menziesii. Lineage (NCBI taxonomy): Eukaryota > Viridiplantae > Streptophyta > Pinopsida > Pinales > Pinaceae > Pseudotsuga > Pseudotsuga menziesii. Next base: position 262,126 of record LPNX010735174.1, read on the forward strand.
AATGAGAAAACTTTGGTGTGTAGAACATAGCACACTATTTGATGACTTAGACTATGTCAACTCCAGTAAGGATTTTGTGTGGACCTACACCACGCATTATTAATCTCTTCTTGGGTGTGATCTAGGGCTGTTAAATCATATGTTAAGATTGATTGGTTTCTCCAATTACAATATAGATTGTACATTATATGAATGATCCAATTCTGAGTAGGATATGTCTTTTAACAACAACGAAAAATAATATTTTCCCATACTTATTTGTACTGATATTAAGGAACTTCAAGCAACATATTTTGATGTTATGGGGTTCTTTGTATAACATTTACATCTTTGTTACCATAAATAGGAATTTGTAAATGAAATGGTCAATGGGATCTAACCATGAAAGATGGACTTTAATTTTTGGTAATAAGAAACATTATTGGGTTCTATTCCTGTAATGTTTTAGGCTTCACAAGAATAAAATTGGCTATCTCCTCTCCTAGCTAACATTGATTATCAACTCTCAAATGGGGAAATCACTTTCTTGAAATGATTAACTATGTTTATAAGTGGTGATATTTATTCGTAAACCACTATTTGCATGACCTACACCAATTTTGAAGGCTAGGGTATAATGGAAATTTCAACTTCAAAGCCTCTTGAAACTCTTTAATAATATTTTTAATGTACATTTTTTCTTATTATTCTTCCCCGGGTTGTACCCCTTATTTATGTGTCATTATGAATATTTTTTTGTTATATTATTATATTCCTCTTCCCTTATTTTTCAAATGGACACAAAACTTTTCATTAAGGTGACGCAAATATAAAGAAAGAGGAAGGATCATGTGAGAAATGTTTCAAGACTGGGAAGAGTTGTAGCCATTGATCCAGTCCTTGGTCCAAGGGATAGTACCCTTGATTTATAAGGTAGATATCCCATTCTTTCAACGCATGAAAACCTTTTTACATTATTATGCTCAAATGACTAGAATTACAATAGAGGTTTGTGGTGCACAGAGTTGACCTCTAGGAGAAATGAGAATAATATTGAGAGGAAGGAATGACATCGATGTTGTAGATTCCATTATACTTGACTCATTAAAATTTAGGTAGCCTAACAATATGAAAATGTTCAGTCACTTTTTTAAAATGGAGTCTCCCTTTTATACAAAATTCCCCTTATGAGTAGTAGTTGTCCCACACTTAAGATGACATGATTTTGGAGGTAGAAGACACATCCTGGTAACCTATGTCATTGGCGAAAGATAGTGATTCATGAAGAGCATGAATGGGTTTTTTTTCCTTGTCTCCAATGCATGATTCCATTTTTTAGCTTAAATGGAATTAAGTGAAAATCGTGATATCTTACCCACTTTTATCATATCTTTTGATCTTTGATAGGAATAAAAAAGATCTTTTTATAAATGAGTTAAAAATTAATTTGCTTCCTTTATCAAGTACAGACAACATTGAAGACCTATATTATAATTTTACTACAACCCTCTCTTCTTCCATTAACAAGTTCTCAACTGAAGTTTCGAGTAATAAAAGGAATAGAAAAGCCAACCCTTGGTATGATACTGATTGTAAAAATGCGAGGAGAGAGATTAAGGAAGCTCTTGATGAATCTCTTAAAATTAACAAGATAAAAAATTACAAAGCCCTTACTAAAAAGAAAAAAGGGCAGTATATTCACAAAAGGCAAGACAATCTCTTACACCTCTCTAAGACGGCCCCTAAGAAATTCTGGAGGCAGATTCTAACTAGAAAAACTAAAGATAATAATAAAATTTCTCTGCACAACTGGAATTCCTATCTTAAAAAGATTTATGACTCCCCGAATGTCATAGACAACTTTGAAACCCTCCTCACAACGGAATAATTTTTCTCTTTAAAAGACATAGATTTTGGGGTTAAGCGTTTGGCTAATGGAAAAACTAAGGACATTGAAGGTTACCAGAGAGAAATCTTAAAAATTGGAGGTCCTGTCCTCATCCCTCACATACACAAGATTTTTAATCAAGCAATCAAGCAAGGGTTCCCTAAACCTTGGACTCAAAGCCTCATTATCCCTATTTTAAAAAGTGGGGATACAAATAACCCCTCAAATTATCGAACTATTATGATAAGCCCCCTCTTAGCCAAGTTATATGGTATTATTTTGGAAAAGAAAATCAGCATTTGGCTTGAAAGTGAAGGTAAGTGGGCTAAAGGCCAAGCGGGTTTTAGAAGGCATCACTCAACAACGGACCACCTTATTACGCTTAGGATCATTATGGAGGAGTGTCGCAATGATAAATCCAATCTCTTTTGCTGCTTTGTGGACTTTAGAAAGGCTTTCGATATGGTACCTAGAAATAACCTTTGGAATAGGTTAGAAGAGCTTAAGGTTCCTTTCGAGCTGAGAGTTGCCGCAATAAGGCTCTACGAGAATGTAATTGCCAAGTTTAAAAGCAATGAGGGGTGGTCGAAAGATATTAAGTGTAATATCGGAGTTAAGTAAGGTTTCCCCCTCTCCCCTACCCTTTTTGGCATTTACATTGATAAGTTAGAGGGTTGTTTAGAAGAAGCAGGTTGTGCTGGTACGATCTTAGCTGGAATAGTCATCATCCTTCTTCTTTATGCTGACGATATTGTCCTTCTGGCAAGGTGTTCTTCTGATCTTGATAAGCAGCTTTGACTCCTCAAAGATTTCTGCTCTAACATGGGTATGACTGTTAACACTGACAAAACAAAAGTTATGATTATCAAATCCAAGAATGATACATACGCTAATTTTATGTATGACAATAGCAACTTGGAGGAAGTGTCTTCTTACAAGTACCTAGGAATTGATATTCATCACAATCTCAACTGGAACTATAGCATTAAGAAAAGGATTAACTAAGGGTGTAAAGCTTACTTTGGTCTTGAAAATAACTGTAAAGCTGCAAACCTCATGATGTGGGATAAAAAGAAGCTCCTTTTTGAAACTCTAGTCACTCCTGTTATCTTGTATGGGTGTGAGGTTTGGGGTTGCAACATCTCTAGAGAATCCTGGAGAAAGATCGAGCAAATCCAGAAGCGTTTTATAACTTATAACCTCAAAATAAAAAACAATACACCCTATCCTATTCTCCTTATAGAAGTGGGTCTTTCCCCCATCGAGAGCCAAGCTATGGTAGACTCCTGTTATACAAGAACAAAATCAATAACATGGGAGACCATAGACTCCCTAAGCTAGCTTTAAACTCTAGCCAAAACCACTTAAGGCTCAAGCATGGGTGGTATAAAGATACCAGGTCTTGGTTAAATCACTGGGAGATCGATGAAAATGTTGCTTTGCAGAATATTAATAACATTAAAAATATTATTTCTTCTAAGTTTAAAGAAAAATTGTGGTGTGAGAAAGATGTAGAGGCTAAAATAAAATTAAGATATTATAAGGAGGTCATCAACCCTACTCTAGAAGATCAAAAGTATCTCTCTATTTTAATCAGTACTAAGAAAAAAATTAGCATAGCTAAGATAAGAACGAACTCGCATGAGCTCCATAGTGAAACTGGTCGTTGGACAGTCCCTAAAACATCATGGGTAGAAAGGATCTGCCACCTTTGTGAGAGTAAGAACATTGAATATGAAAATCACTTCCTCTTAGAGTGCCCTGCATACACCCACAGTAGATCCCAGTTTCATAATCTTTGTTGCAATACTGACATTCCTAGCCTTTTAGCCTGTCAAAATTATAGTAAGCTCAGGACGCTTCTTTCCAAGCTCTTTGAGCATAGAAATATAACTTTAAAGCAAACTAATTAATTCTCTTCTTTAGGTCCGATAGACCAAATTTTGGTCTCAGGGGACGTTAACCATCATCATCATCATCATCATTCTTTGAATTTCCTATAGTGGCTAATTGATTTATAGACTTTATTATTTATTTTGTTTTAGGAGAGGGGAGACTAAAAAGGTCATGCCTGATATAAATTCCCTTTTCAGTGGTACAACTATGTATGGAACCTCATTTTGTTGCTTTTATTTTCTGTTAACTGCATAGGAATCTAGTGTTCCCATATGTATTAAACCGTGCGCATTTATTTCCCTCCATCCTTTCAAAATTATAAATGATTTGTGCAATTCAGTGAAGGGAATATAATTAATATCTCTGGGGTTTTGCATCAATAGTGGTGATAGAGGGGCATAATTGATTATAAATTTCAATGGTTGTAGGGATCATCCACTCATCAAGGATAGATATCAATCATAGAAGAGAGTTTTTTTAAATTCTATTGTAAAATTCCTTGGTATGTAATATCATATTATCCTTACATGGGAAAGGGATACCATGATTGATATTTGAATTCATATATATGAGGAAGGACTTGATATGTTTTTTAACTCTCACGCTCTTTTCTTGGTGATCCTCCAGCTATTGAATTTGTTGATGTGGGTTTCTATATCCATATATACCGAGGTTATGTCTCAGATTCCTTATAACTATAGGTCTTGTGTGGAGAGAGTGTTTATGACTCTTCCCACTTTTTCAATCGTATACATGTGGTGTATGTCCCTTTTGGTATTGTTGAGATATTTAGTGGCTTATTTATGCAAATCATCAAATTCCAAGTATAACTAGAGGTGACCTTTGATTGATGGGATATCATTAAAAATATATCCCTAAACTAAACTCTTAACATCTTTGAAGTTTTTCACTATTGTTACTTCGGTGAGTACTTCCCCATGCTTATCCTTCCATGTTTCTATCTCTTCTCTGAGCCTGGCTATCTCATTCTTGTCTCCATGCCACTTTTTCTCTACCTTGTTCTATTTCTAATCTCGATTCTTGAGATTTTGTTTCCTTTTGTCAAACAATTCTTCTATTGTTCCTACTTTCACATCACTATCCCCTAATTTTTTTCTCTACTATGTTACATCACAATCGTTTGTTCAATTCATTGTTCATACTTTGATTTTGATTAAATGGATGAGGGTGGTTCATTGATGGAAGAAGCTAGTGTATTTTCTCTATAGGTCTTAGTTATTTCATGCTTAAAGGGAATTAATAAAGGAATTGGCTTATTTAATTAGAATAAAAAATCCTTCATGCTATCTTGATTGGCCTCTAAATAATTGAACTTGTTTCTATCACCTTATTCTATGTTGCTAAAGAGGTATTTTCACTTCTCAAGAAATTCACTTCAATCGAGCCAATCTCTAATTTTCTTCTAACATATGTTGGAAATTTCTAATGCATTTACTCTCTCATATTTTTCTTCGAGGGAAATAGACTCAAGTAATTATGTTGAACTTTGGTATTTTTATTGATGTAAAATGTCGAAGAGGGGCATATCAAGGAAAGAACATTGGATGAATGACAAATGAACAAGAAGGATGCATAAACATTGAACAAGAAGGATGCATGAACAAGTAGGATGCATAAGGAAATAAGTTCAATGGATATGTTAAGGAGATGCATGTCCACTCTTACATAACAAGTTGAATAAAGTTAGCAGAAATATAACATAAAGTTCTTATGCCATTCGGAAGAAAAGTTAGCAAAAATATAACATGAAGATTCTATGTCAATTTGAAGAAATATAAGATGAAAGCCAATGTAAAGAAGTATATGAAGTTCATGTTGAAGACAATAAGTACATCCAAATTGTAGAAGTACATTCAGTTGGAAGAAACGTATAAAATAATACAAGTCCTTGAATTTAAGTACAAGAGTACCACCAAGTAGTGGCACATTCGTGTGCATATACCACAAAGACAAAATTGTAGAACAAGTTTGAAAGGTTCGGGAGTGCGCAAAAGGAATAAGAGTAATATGTGATTGGACAAACATGTTGATTCTAGAATTGTGCAATACCCACAAGCAAGAATACTTCAATGGAACAACACCAAACATGAATAAATTCCAAAGTGCGCAAATCCCATGGGACACATATACACAAGAATCCACACTTAAGCACAAACACATATGTGCAAATACCACAACGGTGTTGGACTAGAGTATGAAAAACTCCATGTGTTAAAACATGAGAGGATAGATGCTGACAAGAGACAAAATGAAGTGTTTAGCTTAACTAAGAATTAAGGAAGTATGGGTGTCATCAATTCAAAGGAATCCCAACGTATGGACACACTCCTTGAGCAAGACTAGTATAAATAAGCACAAAGTAGTTGTGATAAAGTAAGTGTTAATGCAAAAAATTGCTCAACTAGCTCTACATAGCCTAAACCACATACATACATCATTTTCCTACCATTTATCCCTTACTTTTGACCTCCACACCTATGGTTTAAGGCTTATTCTCTCTCAAAAAGCTCAAAAAACATCAAAAAGGGCCTAAAAACCCTCAAGAGGACCTAAAAACATTCAAGAGGGACTAAAAACCCTCAAAAGGGCTTAAAAACCCAAAAAAGAGCTAAAACATAGAAAAGGGGCTAAAAATCCTAAATAGGGTTCCAAAACGCTAAAAGAGAGAAAAGGCCAACAAATCATTATAAAAATAGGGTGGAGGTCCCCCTCAATAAGATTCTTATCCCCTTTTTCATTATTCAAATCAATGAGTACGTTGAGAACCCACTCTTCTCAAAATACTCACACCATTCCAACCATCATTTCATAGCCACACCATCTCCCATCCCATATGTTGAGGCATCCTCTATACCATCCAATCTGTGGAGAGGCAGCCCATATCCAAATATCAGGGCACGGTGGCCCATTTTCAGAAGAAAGGTATAATTTTCTTGCTTTTATTTTAGTTTTAGTATAGCCGTTATTATTTGTTTATTTTATGTTACTAATGTTATTTATCTATTGTAGCTCTTATTTCATGAACTCTACCCCTTTGTCTCATTGAGGGAAGGGAGGTTCTTTTGCACGTAGAAAGGGTGAAAACCCGGCTACAGTTTTGGCAAGCATAATGGTTGATCCCCAAGGATCCCTTGTTTTGTAGGAGTTTAGCTTATTTTTTCCGACATTCGTCACTGATCGGACCCTCACGCAGTTGATCCGAGTCTGTATGGCACCAGTGCCTGTCCCTGTCAGCCATTGATGCCTTATTTTTAAATTTTTCCAGCTCCATCCCAAGTCGCAGCTTTCGGGCCCAAGCCCGCGACCCACTCACAGCTTTTGGGTTGAAACTCGCAACCCAAGTTGAGAATTTATCCCCAAAAAGTGCGACTTGCCTCCCAGGGAAAAGTCACACCTATTTTCTGTAGTCTGAGCGATCCAATCATATATGTTTGTCCTGTTTGCGTGACCCAGTCGCGGCTATCGACCTGTTAAATGAAACTTGTTCGTTTCTAAACCCATTTGCCTCTATTTTTCCTATTTAAGCGACCCAGTCACAGCTGTCTGTCTGATTAAATGTGACCTGTCAGTTTCTAAATTGATTTCTGTAATTTGCATTTCATTTTAAACATTGGAAATTAACACACTTATTTAGCCCCTCCTTCTCTACTCATTCATCATCCTTCGAGGTCTTCTGAGATACGACGGGGGGTTGAGTAAGTTTAGTAATAGCAATCCACTTTGTTATTGATATCTTCAATTAAAAACAAGTGACTTTGGAGGCTACGGGGAGTGGAGACCGTTGGGGGTCTCACGGCGTTCGCGTCCTCCTTATTGAGCGCCGAGCACTGGAGGTTTGACCTATGGATTTATGGGTAGACTTGTTTCCACTTTGTTGAGAGCCCAACATTCCCTCTTTGATGTGAAGGATACGAATTTGGGGTAGTCACATTACTGGTTTTCAACCATCATAGTCAGTCACATATTTTCAGACACTTGTCTGTCTTGCACCTTGTTCTGATTTGCATTTACCTTTCAAACCTACTTTGGTATATCCATTTGCTTGTTTAGTGTAGGAAATACATTATTATATTTGAAAGTAAAAGTAACATTTTCATACACAATCACACCAAATAATCAACCAAACTCGGTTCATGACCCTGAGCGAAACCTTAAAAGTAACCAAATTTACTTAAATAACATAAGGTTTGGGACATAAGTCTCATCCGCAACAACTGTGGGAAGTACTTGGGATTTTCCCTAAAAATCATTGTGAGGAGTACCACAGGAACCCCAGAGTAGCTATCCAACGAGAGGACTTGCTAAGCAAAATGAGAAACGACCCCATCCGAATTAACTAGATACCCACCTATGAGGAAAAAACCAAAGCGTTGTCTGCAGGAAGTCTTGGTGGCTGAGTGACTTCTTTTGAGCCAATAGGAAATATTTGTAAATTGAGGTCCAAATTCATTAACTATTATCACTACAGCCATCATTGCTTCACCACAGTTTTCCCATCGACTTAGCGGACATTCCCCTCAGTTTGGTTCCTTATACCATCACCGTCAAAAAACATCCTCACCTTCCTAAGGATACACAGCCTTTGATTTTGATCCAGACACCTACCACTCCAAACCGACTTTGGTCATCACATTGTCTAGCCCCATGGCTGGAAAAAATCCCGATCCCTTCTCAGGAGAGATAGTTGGCGGTGGACCCATGTCCCTGCCTCCCATCAGAATAGGTATCCTCATCAATTCTACCACCACCACTGCACATGCTTCTATAGGAATGCTACGTAGCGGCCCCATAGTAGCCACCACAATATCTACCATACCACCTTACATACATGGGCGTAGTGGAGCTTCCATGGCCATTCTGACAATCCCGATCATGGGAGGACAAACCTAAATACCCCTAGCCATGCATGGACATCATGTTCCTGCAAACTCTGGTGCCATCATCGGTCCATCCCGAGCCAACTTCGGTTCTAACCTACCCTTTATGGATCATCTTAAATTTCCAGATATGGCTAGGCTAACGAATGACCCCATCATTCATCAACCTCATTGGCCTCCCATTCCAACCAAACTTCCTTCAGACATCCCAAAGTTTGAGGGAAAGATGGGCAAGGACCCCCAAAACCATATCATGTCCTTCCACCTATGGTGTTCCTCAAACATCATTGTGGATGACTCTATCAGAATGAGGATATTCCAATGCACACTTATGGGTGCTGCTGCAAAATGGTACATCGAACTTCCACCTTCCTCCTATCTCAATTTCTACTCACTTGCCTCCATGTTCCTCCAGTACTTTCAACTACCATTTTGATATGATGAGGGAGTGGAGATCCTTCTATCCTTCCAGCAAAACATAGCCACCCACATCATGGACCACATCCATGAGTGGCGACGGCGATGTAGCCTATGTAAGATCCAACTGGATGACAGGATCTTCTTCGGTTGGTTTCTAAAAATCTTACTCCCACCCACAGCCAAGGATGTCGCCTCTGAGCGACCACAAATTGAGGAGGAGGCCATCTTAAAGGCCCAATAGTTTGATTTAATCTATGCCCAGTATGGGTATTTATATACCATCACACCAGATGCTCCATGTGCTGGCACCTCTCGTCACGATACGGCAGGGGCATCCCACAATGCAGACGGTGTCATTGACTCTGTCACACAACACTCTCAGTCCTATGCGGCACCCCCTGTGATGCCACCGCACCCAGGAAACACCCATAATGTTGCGCAACGCAACTAGATCCTTGATTACTCACGGATGGTAGCCCAGTCCGGAGCCACCTCCTCGTATGCACATCCTGTGCCAAATCAACACGCCCACGGGATGACTTGGTTGGCACAGGTGTATTTGGGACAAATGGTCGAATTTGCAAATCCCCTAGCTCCTCCGGTCTATTACGCACAACCAGTGAAACAAGCGTCAGCTCCTGCCACATCCCCTCTGGTTTCCATAGGACATTTTTTTGCTCAGCAGAACCTACCAAACCAACCCACCCCTAAAAAATAACAAGGGAAAGGTAAGAAAAACCGAGGGAGAAACCAAGGTAACAATTAGTTGCAAGGAGGCGGCCAACAACCTAACCCCCCCAACCAAAACGATGCCAACCCGCTGGCACAAAACACCCAGCAGCATGATTGACCAGAAAAAAAAAAACCCATAGCTACGGACTAATCATCGGTGTGCCCTGTGTAACACCTTCGGTCATTATACACATTTGTGCCCTCACATGGCTCATTCCCACTAGTATCTCTGAATTGAGGCCGTGTAGGGTGCCAATGCCATGGTCCAAGCTCATCCCAACCCAGCACCACCAAGTCCCCCACCTATGGTGCTCCAAAATCCATTACCGCTCCAAGGATTGGTTTCCATCACACCCTTGGCCCCACCTACTCCCGTAGCCCCCACTGTGGCTCCACCTATAGAGACTAGTGTCCATCACTTGATGACACTATCCACTAAAGAATTCAACCTCCAGAAAAGTCGAAACCAGTATGGTTCCGCCATGGGAACCACTAACGGATTAGCGGCTTCTACTTCTAGCACGACCCTCCACTTTCCTACACCCCCCACTGATGGGGCGGCTAGAGGTCCACATTTTTCTATATGACATATCGCCAACAACACAACTACTTGAGATGCCCTAAATTATAGCATCTTTGATGACTTGTCCCAATCATCGATAGCCATTTCCGCTCTAGAGGTGCTCAAAACTTTCCCAATGCAACGAAAAGTGTTGTTATCCACATTAGGTGTCATGGATCCCTCTGTTTTCAGGTTTATCACATTTGATCTAGACCAAGGAGAACCGAGAATGCCATCCACCGTTGCCTTCCATATTCTGGTTTCAGTTCATAATTTGGTTGCATGCCGATGTATTGTTGATGAAGCGACATCGACCTATGTGATGTCAACTTTTTTCTAGCAGAAACTCGGGTCCCCGACCCTCCAACTATCCACTACTACCCTTCATTCCTACAATGGTTGATCTACGAAAGCAGAGGGAATTCTCCTGAATGTTCCTATTTCCTTAGTCGATAAAATGGTTTTGATTGACATCGAGGTCATTAATGTGCAACTTGATTATAACCTCCTCCTTGGACGTAGCTACATGTATGCCATGAGAGTCGTGGCATACATCGTCTTTCGAATCCTCATGTTCCCTCATGATGGAAAGATCATGACGGCCGATTAGTTAACTTACTATGATTCACAAGGAAATGCCACACCAGAACATGTCATCCTGACCATTGATACTTCCATCGATAGCGTATCCATCCTGTCCTTATCGGTTGTAGGACATAGATTGTTTGTCGAAGCTCCTATGGCAAACACCTTTCCATCTATGCCACCTCCAACTGTGGTGATTGACACAGCCAAGTTGTGTACTATTTCATCTAGTACCATCCCAACTACACTACAAACTCAATCGCAACCTCAACCTCTATCACCTAAGAATTATTGAGGTTCTTTCCCAATCCACACAATTCCCTTCCTTTTCCCACCATATGGCATCATGAGTAAGCCTATTATGGCTACTCTGAATTTACCAAGTTTTACGTTGGGGATTCCTATGTGGTACCTTGAACCACCTACCCCACCTCTGATGCCTTAAGTTTTGTTGACTCCCCTCCAACCAATCGCAGTAGAGTCATGCCCTCCTCTAGGCCCATCAAACACACCTTCTGCCCCCAAACCCGCCCCTCCTATCCCAAAGAAGACTGGGGGAAAGGCCTCCAAAGCATCCACCAAGCCTCGGCCAACCCCACCTTGCACTTTGTGTGATGTCCATGGACATGCAACCCAAAACTTCCCAGGGATACCTATCTTGCGCACACATATAGATGTTATGGATACAGCCAAAGGAATTCCAATAGTCCCCATCTCAACTCCGTCAGCCGCTAAGAATAAGTCTTTAAGGACCAACCATTTGTGCACAATTTTTGGTTATACAGCCACTATTCGCACCATTTCCTGGACTTGGTCGAGTATTGGTCTGTCCTTCACGATCTTCGGAAGCACTCCCATGAGTCCAATATCACCATCATCGAGCAGATTCACCCTCTGATTTCTTCCTCAAACACCACAACCATTTACACAATTTCCAGCTCCGTCAACCCTTCCCTCTCTGCAACCATAAATTATCCCTCTGATCTATCCAATCATTGTTTTGGCAACAACAAGGAGATCCTTGAATCCTTGTCAGCTCCTGAATACCCATGGGATGATATGCACCATTGCTCGTTCTTTATCCCTCGGGAACCTTCGTCAACATCAGATCAATATTCAGTTGAGGCCAAGGACTTCATCCCTGGGAAGGTGGATTGGTTCAAAACCCCATTCCTGCTCCCGACGCCTTTGAAGAGAGAAACATTGCCAACATTTCAACCACAATTAAGGTCAATATCCCAACCAACCAAGAGGTTGTTGAAGAAATCACACTCTAAGAATCATGCTCCCCTGAGGAAGTCACTTCTTACAAAGCACTTTTTTCAAGAATTTCATGACATCATCGCTTGGTCCTACACCGATATTCTTGTGTTGGATCCATCCATCATGGAACATCACATTGATACATGGCCTAAAGTGGCTCATGTGCGTCAGAAAAAATTACCCATTCACCCTTCAAAGGCTGCCGCAGTCAAAGATGAGATTCAGAAGCTGCACACAGCAGGCTTTATATACCCCATCTCGTATACCACTTGGGTTTCTAATCATGTTCCCGTGAATAGAAAGCAAGGTACCATCTGCGTCTATACGGATTTTTGCGATTTGAATTTGGCATGTCCCAAGGACTACTTCCCTACTCCTTTCATTGACAAAATCATTGAAGCCTACATCGTACATGAGGTCTTTTCCTTCATGGATGGTTTTCCTGGATATAACCAAATTCAAATCTAGAAAGAATACCAATACAAGACTATGTTCACAACCCCCTAGAGCACATTTTCATATCGAGTGATGCCTTTTGGCCTTAAGAATGCTGGACCCACTTTTCAGCGAGCCATGACATACTGCGTCCAAGACCTTGTCCACATCATACTGTTCTATCTGGACGATCTCACCGCTCGCTCACGGAGGAGGTCACAACACTTAGACAACTTGCGAGAATTCTTCCTACGCTGTCGCAAGTACAAAATCTTCTTGAACCCTCTCAAGTGTGTATTTTGTGTCCCAGTTGACCGTCTTCTTGGGTTCATCATTTCTCACAAAGGAATTGCAGTTGACCCTCTTAAATTTCAATCCATTCTCGATCTACCCTCACTATGGACTTTGTGCCAACTGCATTGTCTCCAAGGCAAGGCCAATTTCCTTCATCGAAGGTCCTACACCTGAGTCGCTCACCATGCAGCACTTGGGGCATAGTTTTTATTTTTTGTTTTACAATGTTCTTACCATGATTCGGTGACACCCTCTAGTAGTTTCTCCATGTCTAGTCATAGTGAGTCCATTTTAGAACTTTGTTGCATCATTTTCACATGAGCGGGTGGATCTCACCCATCCATCATGCCCCTGCGTCGTCAGTAGCCCATTGGAGGGTGCGGTCCCACATCTGCACATGCACACAGTATGTCACACATATCATCTAGATACCACCATGCTAGCATATCGTCAACTCCCAAGACCTACCCTGGAGGTTAAGGCCTCTCTGTATCTCCCTAGTATTCCATGCTCACATATGGATCATCCTCTAAAAGGATCGGAAGCTTCCACCATTGTACAAAAATATCCCAGGTCGAGAAACGACTTTCTAGACTGCCTCCCTCCCTACTGATTCTTTGGTCCATTTCCTGGAGTCACATCAATTTGTGTGCCACCACACGCATCACACCTCGTGTGTTGAGCTAGCCCCGTACCCATAGGCCTCCACTTGGTTTAGTTTTTCCCCGTGCACCACTGTACCGAGGGGAGCATTACTAGTTGCTGCTCAAAGTCATCCGGAGTCTGTTTGGGACGTATTTCACACCATTGAGTTCAGTTTTTTGTCCTCTATATTTTGACCAGACCATTTTCTCCTGCTTTCACTATTATCTTTTGGGCCAATCCCTGGAATCCAACTCGATTTGTGTGCCACCACGTGAATCTCCATTATAGAGTTGCTGTTAATATATTTTCTGACTCTTAAACAAATGAAAATATTGTCGAGCACGCTTTCTTCCTTTCACGCTCGTTAAAGTATTTGAAATGGCATCTATGTAGCCTCTTTTATCCTTTTTTTAGACTATGTTGACTATCAAGAAAAATATCACTATGGCACATTCCAGCCAGAAATGTTTCCCTTTGCATCCTTTTATGCTTTCTCGATCATTGGGACCAAACTTTATGAAAAATCTCATCATGGGTTGTCTTTAATCTCTTTTCTAGCTTTCTCATCATGAAAATATTGTCGATCAAACTTGGTTTCGTTCATGCTCGTAAAAGTATTTGAATGACCGTCCTGTCAGTGTAGGTTTAACCTTTTTTGGCCTGATTGGACTACCAATGGTAAACAAGTCTTCCTTCCCCAAAGGTTGGAAGAGCTCTCCTGCTCACACTTTTTATCATTTTTTGGACTCAGGAGACTACATATGAAAAAGAGACCACACTGGAGTCTTCTTCTTGTTTTCAGACTCTCTAAAAATCAAAACATGAACAAGCATTTACTTTATTGGGCTCGCTAGAAATCCACGAGATCGTGTCATAACGGTGTCTTTTGGCGCCACCCCATATATTACAATTTGGAAGCTTTCCCCCATTGGGTCACCTTTTTTCATATTATTCTGCGATGAGTCTTCCTTGGACCCCATGGATATCACTAGTCCAGTTACCTCCCTCAATATTTCCCATCTGCAGTTACATTCCCGGTATCACAGCTATGATCCCTCTCCCATGAGTCAGTTTCATTTGTTTCCAGGTCAGCCCTGCCATCATTAATCCAAACAAAGGAAGTTTGAGTCTCCCATCCTACCCTGCCCTTGTTCCCCCATTTAGTGTCAATCAATGTATTGTCCCACATCTTTGGTTATCCCCCTCGTGCTTCTGGTCAAGGAAACATTATTTCCTTGGACAGATGCAGGTCTCCCTCTATCGACGACAGCACATTTATTCTAGAGGATAGACCCAGAGGTCCCTGTATCTTGTTTTCAATAACCTTATTGATGAGTTCCTTGGACCACTTGAGAGGAGTCATTAGTTCCTCTTGGGGTGGTTATGTCTCACGTGATCGACTTCAGGTACATCATCGCATCATTGAGATTCCTACAGGGTATTGATCTGTGCAGTATTTGGTCGAAGACCCTGGTTGTCACCTGACTCTAGCACATTGGTGAGTCTATTAAGGGACCCAGGAAGGTTCATGTCCTTTGTGATGTTCGGGTTGTGTTGGAAACAGTGTTCAGAATCCCCCATAATTGTGCTTCTATATAGCTTCATGATTGATGCGGCATATTGTACCACAAAGACTCTAAATCTCCATCATTGAGTCCCTACAGTTATGTAAAATTCTAGATCCAGCAGAGCATCAATTGTGAAGATATTTCATATGTAACATTAGTTGTATATGTATTGATCGGCTCTCGTATTTTGGAGCATTGATCCCATTATTTATTCTTTTCACATTGTTACGAGCATCAACATGCCCACCTCGTCCATATACATTTCACATATTCTTTGTATCTCACCCATTATTGGGAACCAATATTAATACAAAAACCAAAAGCCACCATGTCTCAATTGAGGAAGCGTCGCTTCTTCGCAGGTCTCTCCAATATCCCCATGATCCTATGATGTTTGTCGGCCATACGATGAGCTCCTCCCCTCACACATCAAGGGGCAATCTGTTAACGCAAAAAGTTGCTCAACTAGCTCTGCATATCCTAAACCACATACACACATCATTTTCCTACCATTTTCCCTTATTTTTTACCTCTACACCTATGGTTTACCCTTATTCTCTCTCAAAAAGCTCAAAAAACATCAAAAAGGGCCTAAAAACCCTCAAAAGGGCTTAAAAACCCAAAAAAGAGCAAAAACACATAAAATAGGCTAAAAACCCTAAATAGGGTTCCAAAACTCTAAAAGAGAGAAAAGGCCAAAAAATCATTATAAAAATAGGGTGGAGGTCCCCATCAACAAGATTCTTATCCCCTTTTTCATCATTCAAATGAGTGAGTACGTTGAGAACCCACTCTTCTCAAAATAATCACACCATTCCAACCATCATTTCATAGCCACACCATCTCCCATCCCGTACGTTGAGGCATCCTCCGTACCATCCAACCTATGGAGAGGAGTCCCACATCCAAATATAAGAGCACGGTGACCCGTTTTCAGAAGAAGGGTATAATTTTCTTTTTTTTTATTTTAGTTTTAGTATAGCCATCGTTATTTGTTTATTATATGTTACTAATGTTATTTGTTTATTGTAGCTCTTATTTCATGAACTCTACCCTTCTGTCTCATTGATGGAAGTGGGGTGCTTTTGTACGCAACAAGGGTGAAAAGCCGGCTACAGTAAGCTTGAAGATGAATTTGAGATAACTATTTGGGTGTGCAAGATTTGTATTTGTGGGGGTCAATGGCTCGTTGAACCAGAAGAATATATATAACAAGGATCCAAATGCACACAAAGCATTAAAGAATATCAACAGAAAGTGCGTTGATAAGGAGAGTGCATAGCATTGAGCTTTACGACGAAAGAGACAAAGGCAACAGAACACTTTTGATATAGCATATTTTCACAGATATCATGAATTATTGACATAGTATAAGAAATATAGAGAAGATCGTAGATAATTGCATAAGACACAAATCAAAATATCACAAATAGCTACAATCTACAGAAATCACACATCAGGAGAAATAATTTGCAATGAACCCATATTGCATACACTGAAGAACTGAGAAGATTGTTGGCCACCACAAAATACTAAAAGTGAAAATAGAAGCAGATAGTGCAAATCATAGAAGAGTGACATCAAGAAAAGTCAAAGACAGCAAATAGCGCAATACATAGAAGGTTGTTGGATGCAGATAGAAAAGAGAACACAAGATGCATATTATTGTATTTTGAGGATAACTCAAAGTGTGTAAGACACAGACAATAGAAAGCTCAGAAGATGTAAATTAAAGGTATCATAGAAGGTCAATGAAGAAGTCACAAATAGAATATATTGAACACTGCAGGTCTAAAGGACACAGTTTGCAAAACTCAAACACAAGTTCATTTCAGGGTGGTAGGATGGAGCAAGGAAGGGAAGTTGAAACTTCCTTCCAATTGGTGTTGGTAAACCAACTGAGTTGGTACTCACACTTATGTTGGTTCCTGATAGATTGCAAGTTGGTGCTTGTGAAATTGGATTTGTATCCTAGTCAGGTTGATGGATGTGTTCGCAAGTCACCGCCTGCTCGGTGGTTATAAGTTTGTATAGGTCGGTGCTTGTATCTACGAGTTGGTAATCGCATACAAGTCAGGTTGGTTCTTAAGTGATTTGGTGCTCACACTTGGAGATTAGTCTCTTGTGTTGTAAATTATGTTTTACATATATATAAATTTATAGATTTACTATTTAGACATTTGCACACTGGTGGTTTATTGGTTGATTGAAATAGAAATTGAATTATTTATTTTTGAGAAGAAAAATTGTTAAATATGAACTTTATATTGATTCACCCTGATCTCGTTATAAATAAGAATTCTAACAATTGGTATCAAAGCAGGTGTCTTCAATAACATTTTAATGGTTAGTAGACAAATATTTGCGCATATATGGAAAGGAAGGAAGGCCTATCCACAAATAGAGCACCGAGATTCGATGGGACAAAATATGCTTTCGGGAAATTGAGTATGGAGGTGTATTTATAGTCCCTTGGAGTACATATCTGGGAGTCAGTGTAAAATGGATATCATGACCCAAAATTTGCACCATCTGAACCAACAGTTATAAGACAATATGAACATAACGTGCAAGCTAGAAATGCATTGTTTTGTGGACTAGAATATTTTGTGTTCACCAAGGTTATGCAATGTGGAACGGTTAAATAGATGTGGGACAAAATGAAGAACATCTATGAAGGGGATGAAAAGGTCAAACAGGTAAAATTAGAGACCTTCTCAAGGAAATTTGAAAATTTGAGGATGAAAGAAGATGAAAACATAGAATCATACCTTCTTCAGGTTGATGAAATTGTAAATACAATCAAGGGCCTCAGAATAGATCTTGAAGAAGATGTTATAGTCCAAGATATACTCACAACACTTCCACCAATATTTGATCCCAAAGTGTCAGTTCTAGAAGACCGATCCAATCTGGATGGTTTGACCAAAGATGAGATACATATGATCTTTGCATCCCATGAGATGAGAATTGAAAAGGAAAACCCCTCCAGAAAGGAAGCAGCATTCAAGGCCACCTATAAACAAAACAAGAGAAAACATGAGCACAACAAAAGTGTATCTAAAGAATCTAACAAATAAGAAGAAAATTTTGTAGAAAATTTAAAGTGAGTGTGGCAAGTACAGAGGTAAGTTCCCTTAAAATGTCGTAAGTGTGGTAGAATGGGACACTTTGCGTCAAAATATCACTACAAAGAAAATGCAGATAGTGCTAGGGAGGAGGAATTTGATTACAAATATCAAAGAAGGTCACACAAATATGACAATCTTGAAAACATAAAGAATTTTTAGAAACAGAAGAAGAGTTTGTGCACTAAGGAAAAAGGAATCTCATCTAATGAAGATGATGGTTATGATAGCCCTAGGGAAGTTATTTTTATAGCAGTATTAGAGGATGAATAACTATAAGAAAATATATGTTCATCAATAAACAAAGGATTGCATGAAAAGAAACCAAAAGGATTGGAAAAATAATTTTTCAAAGGAGTTTTCACCTCACCTTTGAAATCCAATACAAAACGTGGACTAGGAAATATGGTTGATAACAATAGCAATAAAGATGAAACGAAAGTAACTACGGAAGTTGATTAGGAAGGAAAATTGGCGAGTGATATGGAAGAGATAAATAAGTTTAGAAAGAAGAACAAATTACTGAAGGAACAACTGATAAAAATTGGATAATTAAACATGGAAGAAAAGGATTTGACAAAACAGACTAGTCAAAATAAAGAGGAACTTGAGAAACAACTAAATTGCGCACAAAATGAAGTAACGCAATTTGACAGGAAGAAAAAAAATAGCGCTCAGAGAATTATTATAAGAAGCATACATAAAGAATGAGTTACTAACAGAAAGTCTTGCACAAAAGGATATGCATATCTAAAACTTGATAAGTGAAGTCATTGAATTGAGATGTGAAAGTCAATCTATGCGTAAGAAAAGATAGTCCATGGATAACAAATCAGTTTGCGCAAATCCAAATGAATGTAAATTTTATCTTGATGCAAAAACCAAAGCTTAAGTCCATAACAGCACATCAATCCTACATGAAATATTGAACAGTCAGAGAACATCGGCAGACAAAATAGGGATTGGCTTCAATCATACAACAAAAAATAATTGCAACTGTGAAGGTATAACCGACGCAAAATAGATATAGCATAAATATCAAGTTCATGATAGGTATGATATTTATTTCTTTTCCTACATAAATAAAAGAAATTTTAATAAGATGAAGTGATTTAGATGCAATCGCCTTGGCCACATTGCAAAATATTGTCACACGATGAGATGCTACACGTGTGATGGCTTTGGACACAAGGCTCAACATTGTCGAAAGGTTACTATCAATCCAGAAAGAAACATCTCATGTGACAGCATCAACTACATATGAACTAGGAAGGAAATCAAGTAGGCACGGTGCCAAAATGGAAGTGTGCGCATGAATACATGGGTAAGAAAAACTACTCAGACTTGCGCAGAAGAAGCAAACAACCCAAGTATGTCTCACATAGAAAATATTTGTTGCTCATATTGCTAATCTCTAAGATATTGAGTAAGATCGTTGAATCAACATGATACTCATTGGGAATTCAAGGAATATGTTAGTGAAGATTTGTAGTTAGAAAATATTTGAAGCCAATGTTGCATTAATGTGATGTGCAAATTGTATATGTGTTCAATTATTCATACATGAAACAATGAAAAGAGAAAGTGTTGCAACTGAACACATACAAGGCTCTTACAGATACATAAAAAAAAATTGTATTATGTTCAAAATGGTCTTTACAAAATTACATAATACCTTTTCCACATGTTAGTGCCAGAAATTGTTCCTAGACTACAAGAGAACAAGCCAACACAATCTCAATAATCTGAGTAAAATAAAATAAGGTTTTTAGGGTTTTCAAGGTTTTTTGGTTGAGCAGTTTAAAGACAAGAGGGCATACATTCATAAAACCAAAGTAAACATTAAATCATGAGCATTGAATAGATGAGATGCATAACATATAAACCATAATCCAACAGAAAACACAATACTGAATTTCACCCACAGATGGCAAGCATTCCAAGCATAAAAACATTAAACAAGTAATGAATTTACCAGCTGAGTAACTAAAACAAGTTATAAATGAAACCAAAGAATAAACCGAAGGGAATATAGAGCATATATTTCATAATTCAGTTTTCAAAATACACATAAGAGTCTTTACTTAGCTCATAAACAAGTCTGATGACCTCCCCTTGTCAGCAAAAAATCGAACAATTTGTCTTCTTTGAGACTTACATTTAAACTATTCTCCAAAATTGGTTAAGTAACTGAACCCTAACTGTTTTTTAGTCTACCCATCAAATAGTTTCATCTAAATAATACTTACAAAAATAAAGTAACTTTCAAACCTAACTAATAACTGATTATCTTAACTAACTTTACAGATCCTTAGCTGCTTTAGCTAGTAAGGCAATCCCTTCCAAGGCTTGAGCTTTTCTTCTTGCCTTCAATTGATTTGTCTCCATATCTGAAATCTTCCTTGTTAGCTCTTCATTATGTTGTTGCATGTCCTGGATGGTTTGCTTCAACTCAGTAAATTGTCTTTCCGTTTGTCTTTTTATTTTTAGTGCTTCTCTTGAAACTGTAATTAACTCCTGATACTAACTGTCTACTTCCTCCAAATCCTCTCTGAGCTTTCTGTTTGCAATGACTAAGCTATCATTAGTATCCTGCATGTACTCAACCTGATACTTATATTGTTTTATACATCTTTGTAAATTCTCTTGTCCTAAATCAATACACCTGTCTCCTGTTGATGTTTGCAGCCCCTCAGGTATCCATGGGATCTTTAATTTTTTATAAATCTCCTCATCCTCTTCCATGAGTTCTGAAGAAGTTACAGGAAACTTTGGAAATTCTTCATTTTCAGCATTGCATGGAGCTTCCTCTTCAACTGTCTCCTTCTTCTCTGAACAAGAAATCTTTGTCTCACTTAGTTGTTGTTCCTGTATCATTTGCTTTTGAATCTCTAAAAATATATCAGAGATCTTGGTATCAGTCATGGAAGATTTTCTTTTTGATTCTTTTGGCCTTTCATCCAATTTATCTTCAGAATATGAATCCTCTATCAGTGTAACTTTTTCTTTAGCAAGTTTAGGATTCAGCAACTTTTTCAGGTTTAGCCTTAGTTTATTTTTAGGTCTTGTTTTAGGTCTGAAAACTGGAGCAATCTCTCCCAACATTTTGAGAGTCTTTCCTTGATGAATAATTGTAGCAAACTCAACCACCTTCATCTTATTCCTTTTTGAAACCGCTTCCTTATCACAATGAGTGTGAAGCTCTTGACCAGCAAAAACCCTAGTTTCATTAGTGACAGGAATTTTATCATCATCGAATAGGCATTTTTCATCTTCATCTGATAAAACTGTAATAGGACTCTTCTTTTGTTCCTCGATGTCTTTATCAACCTCTTGAACTATTTTTGCAAGTATTACATCCACATCAAGCTCAGCTTCTTTGATTTCTGACTGTAAAGTCTTGCTCTCATTCTCATTAATTTGCTGTTAAAACTCAGAATTTTTATTTTCTTGGTTTGAAACTTCTTCTGTTTCAACCTTTTCTTCATCCTTGACTGTTACCTTTTTCCTAAGCTTCTTAGTCAAAGCTTGACCTTTGTCTACCTGTCTTCTTTGTGAATGTTCTTCTTGATTAGTTTTGAAACCTGACCAAAAGATGAAATAATCCCAAGTCTTTCCCCTACTCTGCAAGACAGTGCTTATGATAAGCTTGATGAGTCCATGATGGAAAATAGACTGCTTTGTATGATCTTGGTGCTCTTTAACTCTGCATGACATCTTTTGCAGACTTTTCAGAAAAAAGAAAGGTAAATTCATTTTGGACTCATCACTAAGATGCTGAAGAAACCTACAGTGGTATTTGAAAACAAAAGCATATCTACCCTCAAAAGTAATATAACTCTGTAAGACTTTAATGGGATCAATCCATTCAGGTTTGAAGTTTTGGATTGGGACACATTTTCCCCAATCTGGAATCACACCAAGAAGCAAGTATTGTTGAGCATTGAAGGTGAATGGAACCCTTTTAAACCATAACTCTCCTTCGTTCAAGATCCCTGTTGCCTCAGCTATCAATTCCTTAGTCAACTTGAACTTTAAGGTGTCAAAAGACACTATGCCTCTGTCCAGGCATTAAGCAAATCTATAGGACACTTCTGCATAATATCCTTCAATATTCTTAAAGAATGTTAACCATCCTGCATCTGAAAATAACTACGCACATTGTGGAAAATTCTTCATCCACCCTAGGTCTAAGGGCTCTACCCTGTTTGTTTTTCCACTTTTCTTCATTTTTACTAAGGTTTAACAGCTCCTGTCGATATGCCAAAATCTAAATATCTTCAAATCCCAACAGACTGACCTAAGATACAGTTCAGGAAACTCCAACACGCTCTGCTTATGAGTTTACTGTTTAAATGATGAATACTTTGATAGAATTTGCTAATAATTCATCATCATTTAAAATGTATTAGGTGAAAAACTCATATTCTGCCTTTGAATTTTATCATTAATGATTTCTTCAGGAAATCCCCAAATTTAGAAAACCCTAGCAATGGCACGCAGGATACCTATTTAGAAGACCAATACGAGCATTGGAATGTAGTTATTTCAATGGTTAAGTGTCGAATTGCATGCTCCACCTATCCCTAACCATCTAAACCACTCCAAACAGTCGCTGCTGAAAAGCCCTAATTTCTCGTTCAGTTGAAAAATCCTGAATTCTCAGCAC
Source organism: Pseudotsuga menziesii (assembly GCA_001517045.1). Lineage (NCBI taxonomy): Eukaryota > Viridiplantae > Streptophyta > Pinopsida > Pinales > Pinaceae > Pseudotsuga > Pseudotsuga menziesii. The sequence continues at coordinate 285,088 of LPNX010735174.1, forward strand.
TGTCTTCTCATCACGATCTTCAGTATTCTTTGTGTCCTTCAGATAAGAAACATATTCCCAAAAATCCTTGTCTCATTCAACTCACTGTCATCATTTTACCTGCTCTGCATGAAATCGCCACGATCTTGCTCTTATGATAATCATCCACCTATTTCAATGATTAAACCATGGAGGACACGTATCAACTACGTCAAATAATATGATTGACACCTCAGAGATAAGAATCCTGAATAAATTGGACCGAAAAATGATGATTTTACCATTCGCGATTTTCTTGTAGCGCTCTAGTGTATCTATTTTGGTCTTGCGCTACAAGAAAGTCCAATCAAATGATTTCACATGACTAAGCCAATAATAAGAGTTAAAACTTGGTTTATGGGTCTAATTTAACCTTAATTCTATTTATAAACCTCATTAATCCATATATGCCTTATAAAACCCCTCAACTATGAAATTAAAGCAAAGTTTGTTAAAACAAGCTTAAAAAATAAAAAGTCATGAAAATTAAAAGTTTAAAATCAAAATTATCTCTATCAACAAAATTTATAGAAACAAAAAAGTAATAGCAAGGTTCAAAAACATAAATAAAAAGCATGAAACAAAGGAAGACAAAATCATGACTTAACACCACATAAATAAAATCAAAGTACAAAAGGATATCATATCAAATCCTAACGACATATTGAAGTACAAAATGACAATAGGATCCGAATTGAACAAAAATAGAAGAACAAAGTTGTTCATAGCCGCAGTTCAAGATCCAACTCTACGTCATAATTAGAAGGATGTTGTGAAAGATGAAGATCAATATCTACCAAATATGGTCTGATGAACTCTATAGGGTGAAAAAATGGACAAAGATGCAAAGTAGAGGATGATGCATTGACATTGGAATGTTCAGCCCGAACCAGGTTCAAAAGATCAAGATTTTGTTGTTCTTTCCCCTCCAGGAAATCAACTCTCTTGGTCATATTAGACAATGCCTCAATAGTGCTCTAATTAACTTGCGATTGCACGTACCGGTGATTGAACTCAGACTCATTCTATTGGAATTTAAAAATTCCAACATCTACTCCCAATCGTGAGAATTCTATTTGTTGTGGCTGAATCAACAAGTGAAACCTTAAATTCAATCATTGAATCTCTAAAAGTAGGAAGACATGATGATTGAAGATGAAAAAATTCAAAGGTTGCGGAAATTAGAACAAACTTAATGGAGAATGAACCAGGGTGATGAACAAGAAAATACGCAGCTCATTTAAAGAATCAAAAGGTGGTTTCCCGTGTGCGTGAAAATAAATTGAAGGGACATTAAGGATTAATGGAATTCTTGTATGTGTAATTCGAAGAGGCTTATGGAGATGCCAAATTTTATTTCATGAGTTAATGAATTCAGACAAGAGGACAAAACATGGAAATCTAATTCATTGCTCCATATGATCAAAATGGCATTGCCCAAAAGGTTCAAATATGAAAATGACACATCAAAGGTTATGCATAGGATGTTAGTCACATCGTCTTGTTTCCATGCTAGCTGAAAAATGGAAATATCTGTGAACTTAAGAAGGAATCTATGGATATATTTGCAAGACATGAGAAGTCATATAATACAATGAATGTTGGCCACGATGCAATAAATGTGATGAAAAGAGAAAGTTGGATGTTAAAATCGATATGGAAAACATTGCAAAACAACACAGACAAGGTAAATGCAATAAGAAGGTGGCATGGAAGATTACACAGAAAATGAATAAGTGTGAGTATGATAGGAATATAAAATCAAGATAAAATAAAGTAACTACAAATACAATGATTGCAAGGTGACTAAATTCTACGAAACAACTCTAGTAAAAGAAATAAGATGAAGCATGAAGATAGGGGAAGTATTAGAAACAAGCAAATATATGAATATCAGCAAGCAAAGGCAGAAGATAATATGGAACGACACATTGTAGGTGCATATTTTTCATTGATGTTAAAGGGGGTGAAATATCACAAAGCTCGCATCAGTGACAACAAAAAAATATGATGTGCATATATTAATAGCAGAGAATTGCACAGAAATGAAAGATAGCAAAAAAGCATTGATAAGTGGATTGCACAAAAGTAGAAAGGATTTAAATATCATGAAGCACACATGATGTGTATATATTAGTATCAATGATTTGTGCAAGAGGACAAAGGTTCAAACTCACAGAACATAGAGGGAGAACTATGACCAGGACAAATGGAGCATGCACAGCTTCATGAGGTGTTAAAATCAATTCCAAAGGGGGATATTGTTGAACTTTGATATTGTAATTGATTTAAAATGTCAAAGAGGAACACATGAAGGAAATAACAATGGATGGAGGAGAAATGAACAAGAAGGATGCATGAACTTTGAACAAGAAGGATGCATGAGAAAGTAGAATGCATAAGGAAAAGAACCTCAATGAATATGTTAAGGAGATGCATGTTCACTTTTGCATAAAAAAGTTAAATAAAGTTATTGCAAATATAACATGAAGTTTCTATTCCAGTCGGAAGAAAATTTAGCGAAAATATAACATGAATATTTTGTGCCAGATTGAAGAAATATAAGATGAAAGTAGGTGTAAAGAAGTTTATGAATTTCAGCATGAAGACAAGAAGTACATCCATATTACAAACGTACATTTAGTTGGAAGAAGTACATAAAATAATACAAGTCTTTAAATTGAAGTGCAAGAGTCCAACCAAGTAGTGGCGCCTTGATGTGCATATACCACAGACACAAAATTGCATAAACAAGTGTGAAAGGTTCAGGAGTGCACAAAAGGAATAAGAGTAATATGCAGTTGGACAAACATGCTAATTCTGGAAGTGTGCATTACCCACTAGAAATAATACTTCAAGGGAACAAGACCATACATGGATAAATTCCAAAGTGTGAAAATCCCATGGGACACATATGCACAAGAGTTTACACTTAAGCACAAACACATATGCGTAAATACCATAATGGTGTTGGACTGGAGTATGCAAAACTCCACGTGTTAAGGAATGAGATTATTGACGCAAACGAGAGATAGAATAAAGTGGTGAGCTTAACCAAGGAGTAAGTAAGTAAGAGCACCATCAATTCAAAGGAACCCCAACATATGGACACACTCCTTGAGAAGGTGTAGTATAAATAAACACGAAGTAGTTGTGATAAAGTAAGATTTAAGATGAATTTGAGATAAGTTTATGGGTTTAAAAGATTCATATTTTTGGGGATTAATGATTCATTGAACCAGAATAAGATGTACAATAAGGATTCGAATGCACAAAAAGCATTAAAGAATATCAACAGAAACTGCGTAGATAAGGAGAGTGCCTAGAACTGACATTTGGGAAAAAAGAGACAAAGGCAGTAGAACATTGTTGCTATATCATATTTTCATAGATATTGTGAGGTATTGACATAGTATATGCAAAACATAGAAGATCACAGATAATTGCAAAAGACACAAATTGAAATATCACAAATAGATACAGTCTGCAGAAATTGCACATCAAGAGAAATAATTTGCAATAAATGGGAATTGCATACAGCGCAGAACTGAGAAGGATGTTGACAACCAAAAAAGAGTGAAAGTGAAAATAGAAGTGGATATCTCAAATTAGAGAAGATTTCCATCATCCAAAAATTCAAAGACAACAAATAGCACAATCCAGAGAAGGTTGTTGGACACAAATAGGAAAGAGAACACAAGATGCAAATCAGTGTATGTTGCAGATAGCTCAAAGTGTGTAAGACACAGATAGTAGAAAGGTCAAAAGATGAAATTTAGAGGTATCAGAGAAGGTGATTGAAGAATTTTCCAACAGAATATACTTAACACTACAATTCTAAAGGAGGCAATTTACAGAAATCAAAAAGAAGTTCATTTTAGGGCGGTAGGACGGGGCAAGGAAGAGGGAGTTACAACTTCCTTCTAGTTGGTGCTGGTAAACCTAGTGAGTCAGGGCTCACACTTAGGTTGGTTCCTAATAGACTACTAGTTTACGCTTGTGCAATTGTATTTGTATCCCAGTCAAGTTTGTGCATGTGTTCGCTTGTCAGTGCTTATGTGGTGGATATAAGTCTGTATGGGTCGGTGCATGTATCTGCGATTTGATGCTCACATACAAGTCAGGTTGGTGCTTGAGTGATTTGTTGCTCACACTTGGAGATCGATGTCTCTCATTGTAAATTTCATTTTACATATATATAAATTTATATATTTACTATTCAGACATTTACGCATTGGTGTTTTATTGGTTGATTAAAATAGAAACTGAATTATTTATTTTTGAGAAGAAAAATTTATAATTTTGCACTCTATATTGATTCACCCCCCTCTTAATTATAAATAAGAATTCCAACATATTATTTCTTCCCCTTTACCATTAATACCAAGCTATATTGTAAATTTTCTTTTTTTTTCCTCCAATGTCTTTGTTCTAGAGTTCATAAATTGGTTCTTTACACAAACGGCGTGTAGTTGCATCTTATAATTATCACTATAGGAAATCACTTTAAGTTATTTTATTTGGACTATGCTAATATATCATTGAGCCATAGAAATATCATCCTCGTGTGGGGTCCATGTTGTATAGAAGGTGACCTAGAGGGCCTTCCAATCCTATGGTTTCATCTCCTTGTATGTCTTTTATGTTGGAGTCTCCAGTGTGGTGACCACAAACTACCATGTGTTGATGTTTTGAGTAAAATCGGAGAAGCTTGAACTTTAAAAATTTTATCAATCAATTTCAGCACATATGTATCTCATAAATCAGCCACATATGAATATATAACCCACATGTGAATCAAATAAATATATCAGCCACATCTGAATCTCAAAAATATATAAGCCACATAAATCATCTTCATAAATCAGCCATATAAATCATCTCCATAAATCAGCCATATAAATCAATCAACCTGAGAGACAAGATATACCTTGGGAAAACCCTCCAAACACAGAGGATGAAAATCCCAACAATTCTTTGAGAATTATATATAGATTTGCAGAGAATGGCTTACAACACAAGCAGATTTCTCGATAAAAGATATCACCATAGAAGTAGAGAAGAGAGATCCAATGTAACCCTACAAAAACAATTATATGCAATTGTATTGAAATTTTCATATGTCTCACATATTAATAACAAGCCAAAAACCATAGCATGCAGAAGGTAGCACATAGCAGACTCAGTAAACATACTGAGAGCGTCGTATAGTGCACTCACAAGGAGGAGCTAACTAGAACTCCCTCCATGCAAACATTAGCGCCCTTACTTTCCTCAATTAGCTTTAATTGAAAGTTCACTGTCTTTAACTAAAAGTGAATTGACTTGAATTGAATGTTAACTATCTTGACCTGAATGTTAAATTACTTGAATTGAATGTTAACTTACTTGAATTGAATGGTAACTTACTTGAACTAAATGTTAACTGACTTGAACTGAAAGTTAACTTACTTGAACTGAATGTTAATTGACTTGAATTGAATGTTTTAACTTACTTAAACTGTTGAATATTATAACTTCAAAGGATATCCTAAATGTATTTTCTTGATGTAACCCAAGGGAGATGTTGTTATTCCTCCGGTGGGGTGTTACTATTGTATTTCGTTATCATAGAGTCATGAGGTAAAGCCTCCATTGTAAGTCAGGTCATTAGTACCCTAATGAATAATATAATATATTGTTTCGAGTCTTCCTAGGTGAATTCGGCCCAGACAGTTTAATGGGGCCGACTTGATTAGGGTAAAAGTAAATTGGCTCATTGTGTATAAATAGAAGAGTTGTGGTTCTTATTTGGACACACAAACTCTCCCTTGTGTAGCACATACGAGAGAGAAAGAGAAAGAACAACAAGAAGGAGGATAATTTTTTTGGGGTTATATCTTATACAGCTTATACAGAAGAAGTTTTGCAGGGTTTTCTTCCCCTTAAGGGTTTCCCAGGATAAATATTGTGTCTATATTGTGATTTTGTTTCTATCAGTGATTCTGGATATGTTTCTTCTATGATTTTGAATTGAACACTAATGATATCTAGTCTAGAATATGAAATATTAACATGGTATCAAAGCTAACCTGATTAGGACAGCTTTCACAAGGTGAAACCCCCTCTCCCTCCTCTTCGAAAGAAATTCAGGTTTCTGCAATTTTTGGAATTTGAGAGATATGCTTACATAGAAAGTTGTGCCTCCCTGGAGCGCATATATTGAGCCCTAGATAAATATTTTTGGGTGGTTGAATCTCTGGGATATCCAAACCCTAGTTTGGAAGTGAACCAGAAAACTGCAGTGAAACAAAACCAAAAATTTTGCAGTACTGCAACCTCGCAAGTAGGATTTTAAGGTTGAAGATTTGGGATATCCGGATCAACCAACTTGCCTCCCTCAAGCACATCTATTGGTAAGGTCATATTTTGATTTTGATCATTTTCAATTTTTTGTGACCTACTGGATGGGATGGCCCTAAGCACTAAGCTTAAGGACAAACTGGACTTCCCAAAAAACTTCCTAGCATGGAAGTACATAATTGGTCTCATTCTCAGATAGAATGGTCTTGAGAAGTACATCAAGAATGAAGTTCCAGAACCAACAGAAGATGAAGCTAAGGAGAATCATGAATAAGACCTAGTCAAGGAAATGAGGATCATTGTTGACTCTATTAAGGATCACTTGATCCCACAAGTGTCATCCAAGAAGACACCAAAGCAGATGTATGATGCTCTTTCCATAATGTATGAAGGAAGAAACATCAACAGAAAGATGAATCTGAGATCTCAAATGAAGGGCACCAAGATGAGCAAAGGAGAATCAATTCAATATTACTTCACAAGGGTCTCCCAATTTAGAGAACAACTAAGTGGTATTGAAGACACCCTTGATGAGGACGAACTAGTTATGACTGCTCTCAATGGTCTCACTAGACCTTGGGACTCATTCATACAAAATCTGTGTGCCAGAAAAGAGAGTAAGAAGTTTGACATAGTATGGGAATACTGCATTCAAGAAGAAGCTAGAGTAGCCAACGGAGAATCTCTACTCAGAGAAGATGATCTGTCTCTAGCCACCCATACTAAATAAAGGAAACAATTAAACTTCAAGAAGAGTAATCAGAAACCTTCCAAGAAGAAGTTTCAAAAGAAGAAAAAGGATTACTCAAAGTATCAATGCTACAACTATCATAAGATAGGACACCTGGCCAGAGAGTGTCCATCACCAAACAAGAAGAACAACAACAAGAGAAATCATGCTCATCTAGCTGAAGATGAGGATGAAGAAGAAATACCCTGAAAGATATTAACAAAAGAAGAATATGTAGATGAATATGTACTATTCTCTGCACTCTCTAGGTCTATAACACATGGAGAAGACACATGGATTATTGATAGTGGTGCCTCGAAGCATATGACAAGGAAGAAGCAAAATCTATCGATACTTGAAGAGAATAAATCTCCCCAGAAAGTATCATTGGGTGATGACTATCAATATCCCATCAAAGGTATTGGTGAATCAAGATACAAGCTTGACTCTGGGACTTCCATGAAGATGAAGGAAGTATTGTATGTACCAGGTTTGAAAAGGAACTTACTTTCCATCTTAGCTTTAGATAAGAAAGGATATAGATTTTCTTTTATAGATGGACAAGTACTGATGTGGTCCAAAGGAAAGACACTTGAAGATGTTGTGGTCATTGGAGAAGAAGAATGAGGACTGTATAAACTCAAAGGACATCGAGAGACAGCCCTTGTCCATGACACTACCGGCTCAAGTGAACTATGGCATAGAAGGCTTCCTCACATCAACTACAAAGCATTTCCCTATGTGAGCAAGGTGGTAAAAGGGTTACCAGATCTGAAGATATTTCATGAGGGTACTTTCAAACGATGTTCAAGTGGAAAGAACATTAAGAACCCCTTTATGAAAAGTGAAACAAAGACCAAAGGTACATTAGATCTAATTCACTCTGATGTGTGTGGTCCTATTCCCTCTATATCCTTAAGTGGATATGAATATTATGTCACATTTATTGATGATTATTCAAGAAATACTTGGATATGCTTCTTGAAGAACAAGAGTGAAGTGTTTGGGAAATTCAAGGAATTCAAATCCTTGATAGAGAACATTTCAGAAAATAGAATCAAGACACTGAGAAAAGATAATGGTGGAGAATACACTTCAAAGGAATTTGAAGCATTTTGTAAGGAGGCATGAATCAAGAGGGAACTAACCACTCCCTATAATCCCCAACAAAGTGGTGTTGCAGAAAGATAGAATAGAACTATTATGGAAGTAGTAAAGACCATGATTCATGACCAAGACCTCCCCATGAACCTATGGGCTGAAGCAGCAAGAACAACCATATATGTGCAGAATAGATTATCTCATAGTGCTCTTGGATTCAAGACTCCTGAAGAGATGTATACAGGACAGAAACCTGAAGTGATCCATCTCAAGATATTTGGTTGTCCAATATATGTACATATTATGAAAGAGAAGAGAACCAATTTGGATCATTCTAGAAATAAGGGAATATTTGTAAGATATTGTGAAGTCTCCAAAGCCTTCAAGATATACATCTTATGATTCCATCATATCGATATTAGTACAGATGTAACATTTGATGAAGAGACCGATCTTAAGAAATATAGAAGGTGCCATATTGAAGAAGTACATGAAGAGGATGTACCTCCCAAAAGGATAGAAGTTGAACCCTCTCCTAAAATAGTAGCATCTAAAGATCATGACATGATAAAACATCAGGAACCCCCTACTATGGATATCTCTTGAAAGAGAAAACCTTCTTGGGTATGAGAAATCATACAAGAACAAAAGAGATATGGATCTCTAGAAGGATCCAGAAGAACCAACAAAAGATAAAAGCCATATTCCAGCTATGTAGCTTTGATGTGTGACCTTGGAGATCAAAAACCCTCCAATTATGAGGAAGTTTCTTAGAAGAAAGAATGGGTTGAAGCAATGACGGAAGAATACCAATCGATCATGAAGAATGATGTTTGAGATATAGTTACCAAAACAGAAAGCAAGAGTGTGGTATATTTGAAATGGATATACATGATAAAACATGATGTTGATGGAAGTATTCAAAAGTACAAAACAATATTTGTGGCTAGAGGATTCTCTCAAAAACAGGGGGTCGATTATGAAGAAACATTTTCTCCAGTGCCAAGGTACACTTCCATCAGAACTTCATGGTACTTGCTTCCATAATGAAGTGGAACTTACACCAGATGGATGTAAAGACAACCTTCCTTAATGGTGTGATTGAGGAAGAGGTTTGCATCGAACAACCACAAGGATTTGAAGTCGAAGACAGAGCGACTCATGTTTGCAAGTTGAAAAAGGATATGTATGGACTGAAGCAAGCTCCTAGAGTTTGGTATGGCAGAATAGATAGCTTCTTGACAAGCATGGGATTTACCAGGAGTAAATTTGATCCTAACCTTTATATGAAGATTATGGATGATGAACTAGTCGTACTATTACTAGATGTGGATGATATATTTCTAACTGGAAATGAGAAACAGATCAAGTCTTGCAAGAAGAAGCTAGATAAATAATTCGAGATGAAAGATCTTGGATTGATGTAATATTTCCTAGTGTTGGAAGTGTGGCAGATCCCAGAAGGAATATTTCTGAATCAGGTAAAGTATGCAGTATAAATCTTAAAAAGATTTGATATGTTGGATTGTAAATCCATGGCCACACCCATGTAAAACAACCTAAAGTTGTTGTTTGATGAGACATCAGAGTTAGTGGATGTGGCTCATTACAGTCATATTATTGGGTCACTAATGTATCTAATGAACACAAGGCCAGATAAATGCTTTGTTATGAACACATTAAGTCAGTATCTAGTTAAACCTAGACAGGTTCACCTGATAGCTGCAAAGCATGTGATGAGGTACCTTAAAGGTATGATAGATTGAGGACTCTACTATGGGAGAGATCATTACTACATATTATATGGATATACGCATTCAGATTGGGAAGGAAATGCCACAGATAGGAAGAGCACCTCAGGAGGATGTTATTGTCTGGGATCCTCCATGATCTCATGGTTTAGTAAGAAACAGTCCAGTGTCGCTCTCAGTACAGCTGAAGCGGAGTACATTGCAGCTTGCTCCACTTGTTGTGAAGCGATATGGATTTGAACTCTGATGTCAAGATTATTTGACATGGAGTTGGAGACCACATTAATTCTTTGGGACAACCAGAGTTGTATAAATATGAAAAAGAATCTGGTGTTCCATGACAAATAGAAGAATATAGAAATCTGATATTTTTATATAAGGGATATGGTACAAAAGGGAGCTATAAAGCTCTAGTATGTGAGTATCAATGAGCAAGTTGCTGATGTATTGACCAAGCCTCTATTTTGAGTGAATTTTGAATATTTCCATGACAAGCTTGGATTAGTTCGAAAATTAGACTTTCCTCACAAGGAAGAACAATGATGGGACTACAAATGATGAAGATATGGACCTTCTTTGAAAACGAGGAATAAGTCAAAGCTATGGACTCTCCTCGGAAAGGAATAACAAGTCAAAGATATGAACCCTTCTCAAAGAAAGGGGGATTAGGTTGATAATATGGATCCTCCAAGGAAAGGGGGAATAATCATGATACTAACATCGATGATGGATGACAGATGCTGACAAGGTTTGACATTCAGTTGTGGACGATAGTATCCTCTCTTAAGGATGTTAGGTATAAAAATATTTGCATCAGAGTGGTCCTTACAAGCTAAGGATGGCCCTAAAAATGTTACTCTCACATGGAGAGTATCCACATTCAGTTGCAGATACCATAGAATAACACTAGCTCAGGAGTGGTCCTAACCTTTGTGGTATTAATGCTCTATGATGAGTCCGCATGGACGACGAAACTGACATTTTGAGTGTAGTCAATATCTTCTCTCCAGATGATACTCTTGTATGGAGAGTATGCCTACATTCATATATAGATAATAACACTCACTTGGGAGTGTGTTGAGGCCCGAAAAATTGTAGGTAACAATAGTAGGGATTCTCCCCAATAAACGTTCCCAAATAGCTCATTATTTTTTGGTATGGGGAATCCGTCCAGTTTACAGTCCGGCTACCGTAGGTCAAGTAACAATTAAAGTGTTTTACCGGTTATAGCCCAGTTCACCGTGTATATTTTTAGTTTTTTTATGTTTAAGGTATGATGTGCAAGTGCCTAACTAAAATGCAGACGATAGAGATAATGAGGAGGGTCACAATGTGATGTGCAGGTTCTTACCTCTCGTCTTACCTCTCTCGCTTCTAAATCATAGCAACAAGAAACTAAATAAGACTTACTAACCTATCCCTAGGGAGCAAAACTATCATTAATGGTGAGTAATGTACTGTAGTGCATGCATAAAGAAAAATCACAGATCGTTGTTAATGTTTCAGAACACATGAACATCAATAGAAATATAAACAATAAGATAGCTTATTGTTAATTAAAACCTTCATTACTCAATGTGGAAATTTCACAAAATAAACCAAGGTACATTCATAACATGAAAAGAAATTCAGTGAGTTAGAACGATCTCGCAGTTAATGGAAACAAGCTGAAAAAGAAATAGTTCATATCCAACTGGCCCATAGAAAACATTTGAAAAATCCACAAAACTTTCTCCAGCAGAAACATATGACTCTTTATTGTAAAATGAAATAGTTCTTCTTACAATACTTTCTCCTGGTAGTCTGGAAAAAAGGGTCCCTTTCTATCGAAAACTCTCCTATATTTATACAAAAAACAAAACTCTGGGGCTGCCCCTCCTTGTCTCTTGATATTTCCCAACCTTTCATTTTCCAAAAAAATTTCCTGTAGCTTGTGCACATAATTAATACTGTATATTACATTTTAAATCAATATTTCCAAAACACTTTATGAGGAAGGGCCAGCTTGCTCGCTGATGAACTTCTTCCATGCATGAGCATCTGCTGCTATACCTTCAAACCCAGAAGGCTCAAGAAATCGAATGTTAATTTCGTATTTAGTAGCTTGGGTCTTTACCCCCTCTATCCTAGAAGGACTTAGGTGCAGCTGGTCTTCTAATAGATGTATGCTCACGGCTGCATGTGCTACCGCATTTTTCAATATCCATTCATCTAGGTCCTTCACCTGCTGGATTTCTTGTTCATCTTCTTGATACCTATCCTGTAGATGTTTTAGAAACAATTCATGCTCGGGTAGCACATCCAATCTCTTTTCTGCAGAAGTCTAACATAGATTGTATGTGGAGAGCACTCTCCTGCAAAATTTAGCACATGCTACCTTTGTCTTTTTCATTGTTTTCTTGAATTCTTCTGCTACATTGATTGCAAATTCCAGTAATTCATACTCTTGCTTTAAAGTTTGCTGATCTTTTACTACTAGCTCCGCGGGAGATTCCTTATTTGTTTCTACCCAGACCATTCTTCCTTTTATAATCTCCAATATATCTTGAGACCTATCCAAAAAGTATGAAGTGGTGTCTACAATTTTTTCTAGCCTGGTGTCTATCTGCAAAATTTTGCACCTTTCATCTTCTATCCATATCTGTATTTGATGGATCCTTTTTCTTTGAATCAGAACATGCTCTTTTAAAGGCTGGATGTCCGTTTTCTACTCTATAGCATCCTTAGGTGATGCAGTCAATGAATTTTTCTGCTCTTCTAAGGCTGCCACCTGCATCTGATACTGCTTCTCCTTTCCCTCTGTAGTAGCCTTCTCCATTTCTAACTCATTAACCTTGATCTCCAGCTTGTTCTTCTCTGCACTTAAATTCTCATATGATAATTGAAGATCATCATTTTCAATCTTTAACATCTGATGCTCTAGCTGTAGCTTTTGTAACTCCGCTAAGGTAACTTGAGCACTCTTCTTTGTGTTCTCTGCAGATATTTCTAGAGCATTCTTATCTGCTTGCAGAGTTTAGCATTCTGTTCTTAAATTCTTGACTTCGCTCATCATATCTTCATATTTTCTTTTTAGCTTTTGACTCTCATCTCTTTCCTTCTTTAAGTTTTCTTTCAATTGGGTCGCATTCTTCTATGACTGCTCTAAATCAATCATGAGCCTGTCCACATTGTCTTCAGTTTCCAAGATTAAAGCTACCCCATCTCTTGCTATCAACCGTGGGTCTTTATGTGTACCATGTACCAATGTTTTATCTGTCACCATTTTTCCTGGTTGTCCCCCGGTATCAACCTTCTTCTCAGTTCTTATAACGATTCTTTTCTTTTTTTTATCACAAAAAATGGTATTAAAATCAGGAACCTCCTCCCCTTCGGTAGGCATGAAAGGAATCAAATTTATCTCAGAAAATGAAGCTTTTCCTAATATACTGCCAGAAGATGCAGCAAGTTCCGAGGGATCAGGATCAGATTGTCCTTGCTCTTGATCTATTTGGTCTTGTACTCCTTGTGTATCAACTTGCTCTATAGTCTGCTGATCCTTTTGGGATCCTGTTAGTCTCAAACCCTCACTTTCTTCTTGTTTCTTCTTGATTTCATCTTCTTCTTTTATTTTTCTTTCTTCTTCTTCCTTCCTAGTTGCTTCCTCAATAGCTCACTTCTTTTCTTCCTCTTCAACTCTTAACCAACTTTCTACTTCCTATGCTAATCTTCTAACATCTTCTTCTCTCTTCTTTGCCTCTTCATCTTCTAATTTCTTATCCTTTTCCAAAGTTTTTCCTTTTCCACCCATAGTAGTTATTCTTTGCTTGAATCTCTTCTTGAGGGCGGTTATGTTCTTTGCATTTTGGAATGTCTCCTCATCTTTTTCCCAAAAATCAGTATATTCAAAATGAATTCCTTCTTCTTTGCAGTAGTTAGCTACTTTGTTATGGGAGTCATTTCTATGAAAATTCATTTCGCCAAAATGAGAATATTCTAGCTCCTTAACAAATTATGCTGCCTACTTTACCCTTGAAAACTTATAGCTTCCAAGTAAGAAAGGTACTGCAGGATACGTTTCCTTCTTATGTTCAAACAGAAAATTGCCTACACCATCAATAAACAGCTGTCTGACTGCCTCCTTGTGGAGTACATAATCTGTGGCATATTTCGGGAGTAGGGAAGGGGCTCTAGAACCACCATACATTCTTACATATAACCCATCCTCCGTCAAATAATAATCTCCAAACTCCTGTATGACTTTAAATTCCTCTTCATACATGCAATTACATTCAGTCAAGAAAATGAGGGTATATAAGGGCATAATGAAATGCTCGCAAATTTCCCTGTAATAACTATGGTACTTATGTGCCCACCACAATTTATAGGCTGCGTACACTGGGGTTCTGTCCTTCTCCCAATTACATCTCAAAGCAGGAAAAGACTGAGTGCACAATATGCAATCAATCAAGATAGAGCTCATATAAAATTTTGATTTCTTTTGAGATACCCCTCCTAAGGCTGCTGATATACATGCAGAGAGGCTGTTTGACACTATATTTTCCTAGTTAAATATGGTTCCTTGGGTGGCCACAAAGAAAATAACTGGTATCAAACCTATCTTGAAGCTCTTCCCATGCGCTCTGCCAAAAATCCCATTGAGCATCAATGCAATAAACCTATAGGGAGCACAAAGAGTAGACGTGTCATATTCTCCAGAAGGTCTAGTTCGAAAATTCTTTCCTGGTATCATCATTCTCTTTACAGCCTCCACCAGGTCCATAGCTATCTCCTTCAACCAACTTTCTATCAAATAAACCTGGGGTGAGGGTAGATGATAAGCCATAGAGACATATGCAAGGCTATATGCATCATAGCGTTGCTTAGCAGTGTTCTCTAGAATCATTGTCGTCACATCTTCCCTAGGCAGAATCCATCCTCTTACTTCTGAAAATGGAAATAACTTGGGCCTTGTAGCTACTTTCATTATGGCTGACTTCTCAATGTTGGCATAGATCGTCAGTTCCTCAAAACTGGCATCAGGTACATTCTGGTTTGCGATCTTTCTATAGATTACTCCCCACTTGTAGTCTGGTTTAACTCCAGTAGTGGCTTTGGTATCTTCGTAGATGAACTCTACTTTGGTGATGATTTCTACTTCAGGCTCTCCTTCAACCATAGGAGCTTTCTTCTTCTGTCTCTTTGACATGTTGCCATTGTAGCAATCAACCTGTCACAGTCAAAGCATGTTCTTAGACTAACTGAGCTCTTAGCAAGTGTTTAAGAAATATACAAGAAAATATATCAATTTATTTACCTTCTCGAGATGCATGCTGTAAAAATAAGTTAAACACAGTCTTTTACGAATGAAATATTTAACAAGGAAAAATCCTGCAAACTACTTCCTAGATTTCCTAAACTCCACTGTCTCAAAACCTTAATAGACCAAACAACCTCTATCTCACATAGGGACTTATCAGACTAATTCTACCGCTAGTTCTCAACACCAATCTCAAAAAATACTAAACCCTACGCAGCACTCGTCCTTCAGAAAAACCCTAACCAACTGAAAAGGAAAACCCTCCTGAGTCCCACGGGATATGGTAATTGCAAGAAAAATGGCCTACTAATCCCTGTCCGATCATGAAAAGACAAAGAAAAGGGTGGTGCAAACAATGAAATACTCGTCTGCATCGTGCCCTAACCAATCGTGCCGATGCAAATGCAACCATAACGGTTCAATGGCATATAGACTCATATTCTCACACTAATTAAACCTCAAACATCTAAACCTCCTCGACATGCAATGTAAAACATCCATGAAAACCGTAAGGAGGCAAGAATTCCTTTTATGCGAAAAACCTAACCAATGGAAAACCTAACGACTCAAAAAATCAACCAATCAAAACCAAAAATAAAAAAATCATGGTTTACCTACCTAGCAAAAGCAATGTAATCGATTGGCTGGAACGAACTTCCATGGGAGCAAAGAAAATGAACCAGGTTTTGACAGCTAGACACGTGCAAAAAGTGAAAACGACACAAACCAATGCGAATGTCAAAGTCACAATACGAATAAAATAATATAATACATGTCCTCTATATATATAACAACCGACAGGAAACTTATCGGCGGACAACACTTAAATCAGTCGGAAGGATAAATCAGAGGACTGCTGCAATGGCGGGTGCAAACAAAACTACAGACCCAGGACACATTAAGTCCATCGGACATCGGAACCAATAAGCTCTAAGTTTGGAACATCGAAATTGATCCTCCTCTGCAACATCAGCAAAGTACAGCTATACCATCGTGGATTTACTATTGGAATGGGTATCGGAACTCGAAAACCCTAAGCTCTAAAGAGTCGACGAGAAAACAAACTGCTTTCGGAACGTCTCAACATTAGTCTCCCGCAATGCGGGTAATGATAGACACTAGGACTCTAGCTTACTCCGGTCAAACATCTTGAAAGTGAAAATAAACATGATTGGATATCGAAACAACTAAGCACTAAGCTCGGAACATTGAACCTGAGGAGAAGAGAAAATGATCTCTGACGTATCGGCGAGGGAGTCCAGAAGCTCTTCGGCAGGTTTGACGGTTTGGCTTATGCAACGTCGAAAAGATAGTCCACTATGCTTCTGATATCAGAAGGATAGTCGACTAGTCTTCCGATACAGAAAAATGAAATAGACCAAGTTTTTTAAGGAAAAAACTGAACTCAGGGCAGCTTAGGTGAAAACAAAATACTCCTTGGCCAGATTTAGTTAAAAACAAATAAAAGGGGGGTCCTAAAATTGAAAATTTTGGGAAAAAAGTTGTAGCTACAAGAGAGTGGTACTAACCTTATTGGTATATATGTTCTATGATGAGTCCTCACGGAATTCATAGTATAACACTCACTTGGGAGTGGTCCTAACCTCAGTGGTATGGATGTTCTATGATGAGGGCCGACATTTTGAATGTGTTCGAGATCTTCTCTGCAAACAATACTCTTACATGGTAGAGTATACCTACACATGAGTGTAGATACCGTAGTATAATACTCTCTTGGGAGTGGTCCTAACCTCAATGGTATGGATGGTCTATGATGAGTCCTCACGGATGATAGATCCTGCACTGGGTGCGCTCGAGATCTACATTTATTTTTAGACGATTTAGCTAATCAATATCATGGATCATGCTAATGGAGGATTGCGTAATCCTTGGACTTATGTCCTAAAGTGATAGGGATAAATCATCCCGCAAATAGATCATGTGTACTGCAGGTAGAGTGGCAGAAAAGGATCAAGTAGATCGAAGAACAGCAGTGAAGGGTCAAGTAGATCGAAGAACGACAGTGAAGGTCAAGTAGATTGAATTGCGGATGCAAAGGATAAAGAAGGAGTGAAGTGTTGCTGCAAAGGATCGAAAGGATCAAACTGTTGCTGCAAAAGGATAGAAAGGATCGAAGTGATGCTACAAAGGATTGACAAGATCAGAAGGCTGTTATAGAATATTTAAGTGTTGTTGCAAAGGATCGTGAATATCAGAGTGTTGCTGCAAAGGATCAAGAAGATCAAAGTGCTACTGCAAAGGATCAAGAAGATCGAAGTGTTGTTGCAGAGGATCGAGAAGATAAAAGTGTTGCTGCAAAGGATCGAGAAGATCGAAGTGCTACTAGAAAGGATCAAGAATATTGAAGTGTTGTTGCAAAGGATCAAAGTACTGCAAAGTATCAAAAGATCGAAGTGCTTTTATGAAGGATCAAAAGGTCGAAGCGTTGCTGCAAAAGGATCAAGTGATCATGTGATGCAAAAAATGATGAGTAACTGTTCCATTTACTGATTGTGAAAAACTTTCTATGGCATATAGATGTATTACCTCGATGTATTGTTGAAGATGTTGTCTCTTTGTGGTCCTATTGTCTATGATGATGTTGTCAATAGAATAACCTTCTCGTTAAGGGGGGGTGTTGAATATTGTAACTTCAAAGGATATTGTAAATGTATTTTATTGATGTAACCTAAGGGAGACGTTATTATTCACCCAGTGGGGTGTTACTATTGTATTTTTCCATCATAGAGCCATGAGTTAAATCCTTCATTATAAGTCAGGTCATTAGTGCCCTAATGAATAATATAATATATTGTTTTGAGTCTTCCTAGGTGAAGTCGACCCAGACAGTTTAGTGGGGCCGAATTGATTAGGGTAAAAGTCAGTTGGCTCATTGTGTATAAATAGAAGTGTTGTGGTTCTTATTTGGGCACACAGACTCTCACTTGTGTAGTGCATAGGGAAGAGAGAGAGACAGAACAGCAAGGAGGAGGATAACTATTTTTGGTTTATATATTATACAAAGGAATTTTCGTTGGGTTTTCTTCCCCTTGAGGGTTTCCTAGTATAAATATTGGTTCTAACTTATGATTGTGTTTCTATCATTGATTAAGGATATGATACTGCTATGATTTTCAATTGAACACTAATGATATCTAGTCTAGCATATGAAATCTTAACATGAACTGAATGATAACTGACTTGAAACTGAACACTAACTGAGTTAAATTGAATGTTAACTTACTTGAACTGAATTGATCACTTAGTTAACGTGCTAATTTAAGTGTCATCAGTACTTCACTCTCAGTGCCATCCATGCACGATTTCTATTATTAACTTTTGCATGGATATCTTTAGTTAACTGATGCATGTTGATTGATGAACATTAAGCTCTTCTTTACTTTACTAATTACATTCATTAATAATTCAATTGATTATTTGATTGAGGCATTCATATTTTACTAAAGCCTTATAAATTGAGTTCACTCATATATTTGCATGGGCAATTCGAATTCAAATTCTCTATGTTTTATGTCATTATTATTAAATAATTAATGCATGGTCCATATGTGTATTATTTATCCATATTATCATATCATACTCAGAAGAACTATTCCATACATACTGATGATCATATATATTACCCTAGGACATATATACATATGCTAAAGTAATTCACTCTAGGGATAGTTAAGCCCTAAAGGAGACTTATAGCACTCAGTGACCATGACTATCAATATATCACATAGTATTTCCACTTTACTAACTAAAGTTTTCCACCTCAATAAATGGAGGTCCATAGTCTTGATACAACATAAGACTTCAATATTGATACAATGCAAGATCATTTCCACAATTGGAGATCCATTCTCATAGGGTACCTTCTATGAGAATACTTGACTTGATATTACTCACAAGTCTAGTATTTATATTACTCACAAGACCTAGCTTGATATTACTCACAATATTTACAACACAACATCACCACCTCAATCATATGAGGATCCATAGGACTTGATATGACTCACAAGTATGACTTGATATTACTCATAATTCCAGAGAATGACCCATGATATTGTACAATCAACACCATGTTGTTGTGATATACATGGGAAGTAATCTCGCTTGTGCTTGGGCCTCAAGTGTTTGTTTTAAATTTGTATCCCTTTGGATTTATTCTATTCACTTTTGTTCTTGCTCGGTATTTTAATGGATCACAGTTATACAGAGGTTGAATGACATTATCCTAGGATATATAGAGAAATATTTATTGAGAGTAACTCGTAGTGCGTGTGTTAGTGTCTCCTTCAAAAGTTGCAACCAATAAAATATTAGATAACTTGAAAGGAGATGGAGAAGATTGTGTCTGAAGTGAACCTCCTCTTGTTGAGAAACTCTTTATCTAGGGATTTTTTGTTTATCACTCTTGGATACCTATGGAATCTCTTGTCCTATTTATTTATTATTACTCAACTAAGATATTCCACCCTAGAACTCTTATGCTCATGTTCTTCCTGAACTTATCCTTCTTAAGTCATCCTCTTTCATCCAAATTTTTTAAATCGAGGAGGTTAACTAGGGATTTGACACATTCATTAGTTCCTCATAGATCCATTACTTCCTAATGATTGGTAGGTGTCTCCTCCTATTCCTCATGAGTTTCTTCATTAATATTTCCTTCCCTTTCTTGATGCAGGTATTCAACTATGGAATTAGCCCATGGGAATCAAAATTTCATATGGAAAACTAGAGGTAACATCTTCATGAAATTGAAAAATGCTCAAGGAGGCCAAATCTGGGGAAGGCATGTCCTCTGATATAGGCCCAACTTTCTAAAAGATATGTGTAGTAGGGGTAAACATTGAGAGCATATGTGCCTTCTTTATCGGTGGCATATTTGGATCTTCTCCCAATCCAAGTCCTCTTGGCCTTTTCTCCAACGTGATTGGTTCATTTATTCTATGGACTTCTTTTCCCAGTCCTTTGTATTTTGAAAACCCCATAGATTGCATTATGAGAATGGAATTAGTGTAGCGTAATAATTCTTATAGATATGGGTAATTTGGTATTTTAGGAGGTCCGTGAGTCCCTTGCTTAGCATATCCAAGCAATTCATGCTTGAGAATGGTTTATCTACTTTCTTCTCTCATTATAGTCTCGTATTATTCTCTAGCATGAACAATCGTCCCCTCCAAAAAATTATGAAATTATGTTGTATATGTCTACCATAATAATTGAAGGTTGCCACTGTCAACTTATATCTATCAGTAGCACAACAAGACAAGATTCAGGAATTGAATGCACCTAACGAGTATAGACAGCAAGCTCTCTCTCATACTAAAATAGTGCAGTAGAAAAGGAAGCAATGCCATGACAAGTAAATCAAGAGGAAGAAGTTTGAAGAAGGAGATTGGGAATTATTAAATGACTCAAGATTCAAGAATTTTGTGACCATGACAACAAGGTGGTTTGGACCATATCAAATTAATACATGTTGTGACAATGGGTTGGTAAATATAAGGACCATTGATGAGTCTCATGCTCCATTATTGGTGAATGGTCATTGACTGAGTCAAAAGTATGGGTCCTTGTTGTTATATTTTTAATGGTTATATTAGATATTCAAACATTTAGCATTGTTATCATAACCATAATCAATAGGATATATGAAATAAATACAAGTACAGCAACACAAAATAACATAAAGATTTTCCTCTAGAAAACCATAAGGGAGAAAACCCAACAACTTCTTAAGTATAGATTACGTCACCAAAAATAATTCCAAAATAAGACAAGATAAATCCCAAAGACAAAAGCATATTCTCCTCTTCTCCAATGAACCTCTTCTTCTCTCTCATGTGCATTTGCTTGAGTGAGGGTGTTTTCAAATTAGAGGTGTTCCCTCTCTATTTATACACATCATGTGGGTGACCTTTTTCCGTAATTGGGACGACTTGTCTAGGGAGACTCAAAATAACATTTATATAATATTTCTTGTGGGTACTATTGACTTGACTTATAACATAGGATTTACATTTATTACTTCAATACTTTTACATCATCAAACACATAAATAACATCCCCCAAGGGAGGTATAACAATAATACAATAAAATTATAATAAGGATATCTTCCAAAGTTACACAAACTTCAATACCCCCTCTTAAAAAGGAAAGTATTATTCTATATTGGTCATCATCATTGCACATAATCACTAGATCATTGGATCTCATCACTGCACATCATCAATAGATATCATCGCTTTATCTCGTCGCTAGACATCATCACTGGATCTTATCATTGCTACTGCAACTTGGTACTCGATCCATTGACTTGTGACATCTCTTAAATCTATACATCATAAGAATTTATATAGATGAAACCCTTTTTCATTTTGGATGTATATCCATACAACCACCCTTTTTCATGATGGGTGTACCTCTCATATATATCAATTCATCAATCAGCCCTTTTTCATGTTGGGAGCACCCAGACAGTAACCCTCCCCTTTTCATGTTGGGTGTACCCATACAAAGCCAAACCTTTTTCATATTGGGTGTACCTCTCATGTATATCAATACATCAACCATCCCTTTTAGATGATGGGATCACCCATAAAACAAGAAATCCTTTTTCATTTTAGGTGTACCCGTACAAAGCCAGTCCTTTTTCATATTGGATGTACCTCTCATGTGTATCAGTGCATCGACCAGCCCTTTTTAATGTTGGGAGCACCCGTACGACAACCAACTCTTTTTTCATGTTGGTTGTACCCATATAGAGTCAGTTATTTTTCATACTAGAGGTACCTCTCATGTATATCAGTGCATCAACCAACACTTTTTCATGTTGGGAGCACCCGTACAACAACCTTCCCTACTTCATGATGTGTGTACCCATACAGAGCCAATCCTTTTTCATATTGGATGCACCTCTCATGTATATCAATGCACCAACCATCCCATTTTCATGCTGAGAGAACCCGTATAGAAACCATCCCTTTTTCATGTTGGTTGTACCCTTATAGAGCCATCCCTTTTTCATATTAGATGTACCTCTCCACAATGCCATTCATTTTTCATATTGGATGGAAATATTTATAGAGCTAGTGCTTTTTCAAACTGGATGTAAATCACACCCATCTTCCAAAGATCCATCCCTTTTTTATGATGGATGTGAAGACCACTAATATGGAATAGGAACTCATCACTCCCTCTTGTGATGGACACTGATCTAGACAAATTCAACCTTGTCCCTGAAGTAATCAAACTCCACTCTCGTAAGAGGCTTGGTCAATAGTGTAGCTCAAGGAAAACCCTGGCTATGTGCAGAAACGGCTACCTTCCATCTATAGGACGGAAGGGTAGGGTTTCTTTGGTGAATGAAAAACCTGCAAGGAAGGGTTAGCTTTGAGCAATGGAAACCCTGCAGGAAATGGTTTGAAAACAAGAGATGGCCATAGGAAATCAAAGGAGAACCTACAGCAAACCATTAGCAAACAAACCTGCAAACAAAATAATCTAAAAATCTAAGCTATCAACAGAAATAAATGGTTATACCTTCTTTGTGGAAATGGGCCACCATGCCCTAGATTTGGAGCACCTCTCTCTATGGGATGGAGACTTGGATTGTGGAGCAATGGAGGAGAGCGAGGGTGAATGACTTGAGAGGAAAAATGTCTCAAGGCACTCACATGTGCAGCATAATGATAGGGAGAGAAGGAGTGTTTTGAGAGTGACCCCCACCTCTCTATTTATAATTTTTTCTTGATATTTTAGGGTTCTAAGTCCCTGGTTAGGGATTTAGCCCCTTTTTGGGGATTTAAGCCCCTTTAACCCAATTCTTAGCTCCTTTGGGGGTTTTAAGCTCCTTTGAGAGGTTTTAGCCCCTATGAGAGCTATTTTGGCTCTTTTTAGGGATTTTTAAGCCATTTTCATGTTTTTGAGCCTTTGCAAGGGTTTGGGGGTCAAATGAGGGTAGTGTAATGGATGTCTTTAGGTGGTGTAGCTCATGTAGAGTTTACTAAGGGATTTTTTGGGTTAACAGATTGCCCCCTGATGTGTGAGGGCAGGAGCTCATCGTATGGCCGACGGACATCATAGGATTTTCTGGGGAGAGGTGGTGCTTCCTAGGCTGGGGCATGGTGGATTTTGGTTTTTGTATTAATATGGTCCCCATCAATGGGTGAGATACAAATAATGTGTGACATGTATATGGACAAGGCGGGCATCCCCATGCTTATAATGATGTCAAAAGAATAATGTGATCTAAGCTCTGTAATACAAGCTCCGATCATGTACAACTGTTGTTACAATAGTGGTTGCATCAATGAAAGGCTGAATACAATATTGATATGAAGAACTGCTACATTGGACCCATGGAATTCTCATGGAATGCTATATCTTCATGACTGATGGCTTGTTGTATCTGGAATGGTACATAGCTATAGGTACTTACTGATGGAGATTCACAGTCTCTGTGGTACAAATATATTGCATCAATCATAAATCTATATAGAAGCACTGCTGGGGATTCTAAACATTGTCTCCAATGCAACCCGAAAATCACAAGGGACATGAACCTGTTTGGGTCCCTCAATAGACTCATCAATTTGTTAGAGTCAGGTGACATCCAGGGTCTTCAACCAAATACTGCACGGACCAATACCCTGTACGAATCTCAACGGTGCGATGATGTAGCTGGAGTCGAGCACGTGAGACACAACCATCCCGAGAGGCACTAAGGACTCCTCTCAAGTGGTCCAAGGAACCCATCAATGAGGTTAATGAAACTAGGATACAGGGACCTCTGGGTTTATCCTCTGGAATATGTGTGTTGTCGTCGATAGAGGGAGACCCACAACTAGCCAAGGAAATGGTGTTTCCTTGACCAGAAGCACGAGGGAGATAACCGAAAGATGTGAGACAATCTAAGGATTGACCCACTGAATGGGGGGGGAGGTGGAACAGGGGCAAGGAATCATGGGGGACTCAAACTATCTTTGTTTAGAGTATGACGGAAGGGCAGACCGGGCAGAAAAGGAAACTGACTCATGGAAAATGGATCATAGCCGTAATACCGGGAATGTAACTGCATATGGGAAATACTTGGGGGAGGTAGACACTTTTGGTATTGAAGTAATCCAAGGAAGACACATCGCAGAGTACTCTGAACAAAGGTGACCCAAAGTGGAAATGCTGCCAAACTATTATATATGGGGTGGTGTCTAAAAACACCATTGTGGTACAATCTCATGGATTTTTAGCGAGCCCATGAAAGTAAATGCTCGATGGTGCTTTCAATTTTAGAGAGTCTGAAAGCATGAAGAAGACTCCAGTGAGGTCTCTTTTTTGTTGATAGTCTCCTGTGCCCGAAAAAGGTTAAAAGTGTACATAGGAGAGTTATCCCATCCTTTGTGGGATGTGATACTACTTTACCATTGGTAGTCCAATCAGGTCGGAAAAGGTTAAACCTATACTGACTGAACGGTCATTCAGATACTTTTACGAGCATGAACGAAACCAAGTTTTTTGGGTAATCTTTTCTTGATGAGAAGGTTGGAAAAGAGCATAATGACAACCCATGGTGAGATTTTTCGTGAAGTTCGGCCCCTCAGCCCGAGAAAGCATAAAAGGATGAAAAGGGGAACGGGCTTGGCTTGAATGTGCCAAGGTGGTCCTTTTCATATGGTATTCTACATAGTTCGCAAAAAGAGATAAACGAGACGATGTAGACACCCTTTCTTATACTTTAACGAGTGAGAAAGGAAGCAGCTATGCTAAGCAATATTTTCATTCTTTTACGAGTCAGAAAAGAGCTTAACGAAAACTCCAGTATGGTCAACCGATCGAGGAGGCACTGAAGCTTCCCCCATGTTGGGAAAATGGACAGTGTTCCAAAGGTCATCCATGCAATATGGATGGAGCAAGTGGCTCTTGAACATACCAATACATGCATGAGATAGATCGCGGCAGAGGCACACGAGTCGGTACGGCAAAGGCACGCAAACTAAGGTGGCTCTCGAACAGAGGTCAGGAGAGTGTTGTGTGAGTTGTGGTGGACGAACTGGACTACATGTGGTGTGAGTGCAAGTCCAGAGACAGTTATATGCCAAATGTATGTGAAATAAATGATCCGCTATCCGGGGAGTGGTCCGGGGACCCGCGTGAGTTGCAGTGGAAGGATTAGACAGTTATATGCTAAAACAATAAAATGAGAGGGTGATATGCTATTTCATGATGGATGCATGCAAACTGATGTGCCTTCAGGGAAACGGTCTGAAACCCTGCGTGAGTTGCGGTAGACAGGTATGATGCATGATGCAATTTTTTGTATGCTTCATATATGCTATGATGAATATGCCAATTTAGAATGTCTAATATGCTACACTATTGAGGTTCCTAGGAACATGTGTGAATGTGATGGATTCAAATGTTCTAACCATCTATTTAGTGCGTAGGAATTTTCTAGAGAGGCGGGAATTGCGTACCTGGTAATAATTGTTTTCCTGAGAAATAAGCAACTGGGAGTCTAAGAAGACGTCGATATGGTGGATGCCCAACTAGAGGGTGGCAGCCAAGAGGCCATTGACACCATCATATTCTGCCTGGTTGTTGGTTGCAATGCCAATGCATTATTCCGTCGATATGAATCAATTCCCGTGATGGGGAGTAGATGACCCATGCAGCCGAGGCAAGGTTTGGAGACCATCTGCTAGCTTCGTTAGCAAATCCAATGTATCGTCACAAGGTAGGATCCATTTGGAGAAATCAAGGAAACACTACGTAAGACTCACTTTGAAAAATGTGTAAAACAAAAAGGGACAATACTATGTTACAAACTGAACTGACGTCACTTTAAGAGGTGACGTTAGGGGGAAAGTGGTTTGGACTTTCAGGGGATCAGTGTTCATTCCTTTGTGTGACATGATGAACCCTAGGAGATGGCCCATTGGGACACAGAAAACACACTTAAAAGGGTTCAAGCGGATTTTGTACTTCTGACATCGTTGAAAGGCTTGTCGCAAGTTGTCCATCTGTTGTGCTTGCTTCTGTGACCGCACAATGAGGTTTTCAAGATAGAACAACATGATGTGGATGAGTTCATGGAAACAGTGTGTCATGGCACGCTGGAAGGTGGATCCAGTTTTCTTTATACCAAAGGGAATTACTCGATATGTGAATGTGCCCCACGGGGTTGTGAATGCATTCTTGTAACGATCTTCTTTCCGGATCTGAATTTGGTTATATCCAGAAAAGTCGTCCATGAAGGAAAACACCTCATGTCTAGCGCATGCATCGATAATCTGATCGATGAAGGGTGTTGGGAAGTTTTCTTTGGGACACGCCCAATTCAGATCACGGAAGTCTATGTAAAAGTGGATGGTACCCTATTTTTTATTGACGGGAACAAGATTTGAAACCCAGGTGGTGTAAGCAATGGGGTAGATGAAGCTGGTTGTGAATAGCTTCTCTATTTCGGCTTTAACTGCGACAGATTTGGAGGGATGGATGGGTCGTTGCTTTTGGCACACGGGGGCCACATCAGGCCATGTGTCGATGTGGTGTTCCACAATGGATGGATCCAACCCAGGCATTTTAGTGTAGGACCAGGAAAAGATGTCACGGAATTCTTGGAAGAGGGCTTTGTAGAAAGAAACTTCTTCCGAGGAGCAGGATGCCCCCAGCATGATTTCCTCAACAACCTCAGGATGGGTTGAGATGTTGATTTTGATGGTTGGTGAGATGTTGGCCATGTTCCCTTCTTCAAAGGCATCTAGTGTCGGGATGGGATTCTTGAACCAGTTGACTTTCCTATGAATGAAATCTTTTGTTTCCACGGAAAACTGGTCAGACTGCAACACAAGTTCTTCGAGGAGGAAGAACGAGCGATGGTGCATGTCGTCCCATGGGTATTCCGGGGAGGTTAAGGCTTCAAGTATCTCCTCATCATTGTGAAAGAAATGAAGAGACAAGTTTGATGGACCGTTGGTGATGGTGGAGACAAGAGGGTCAATGGAATTGGACATCATGTAAATGGACATAGTGTCTGAAGAAGGAGGTGGGGGTGGACTTCTTCGGTCAGAGTGATCTCATATTCAAGGGCATGTTGTCAAAGGTTGGTTAGAGCCATTCGAAACTCGGACAAGTCCTGGAAGTGGTGATAATAGTGTCCATACAATCCGCAAAGGGCACAAGCATGGTTTGTTCTCGATGACTTGTTTCTCACTATTGTCGTGCTTGGGAGTTCAACCATGGGGAGGTTTTTCGTTGTATCCATGGCATCCAAATACACGAAAATTATGGGAATCTCAAGGCAATTTTGAGTTGCATGGCCCTGTTCTTCATAGACGATGTAAGGCGGGATTTATCGAGGTTCAGCGGTAGCTTTCGTGTTTTTTCCCCTGGGCCTTTTTGGATGGGACGGTGTGGGTGCAGGTGCGGTGGTTGGTTTTTGCAGGCTAGGTGGAGGATGATATTTGATCGCAGTGGGTTGTACTGGGGTTAAGACTACCTGGGGCATTGGAGGTTGGGCCGATGGATCGAGGTACCACATGGGAATCCCCAATGTAAAATTGGGTAAGTTTAAGGTAGCCATTACTGGCTTACTCATGACGCCTGACGGGTGAAATAGGAAGGGAATTGTGTGGACTAGGTAGGAGACTAAATAACTCCCTGATGGTTGCATGTGGGGATAGGGTTGTGGTTGTGGTTGTGCATAATATTGCAGCTATGCATAATGCTGCGGCTGCGGATGACGTTGTGGCTGCTAATGATGTTGCGGCTATTGTTGGGGTTGTGGCTGCTATTGATGTTTAGGTGCAGTAGTGCTAGATGAGAACATGCACAAATCCACAGTCTCATTTGGTGTCGAAGGTAGTAACACTAAGGGGAAGGAAGCCATCATGGTGGTATCGGAAAAAAACCCAGGGCCCACATTCAACAATGGGGAGGTTGGTATGTTGTCGACCATGGTGTTGGCCGTAAGGATAACATTGGTGGGTGCAGTTAGCCCTTACGGATCGATGGTATTAATCATAGGGATAACATTGGCTAGTGCAGTTAGCCCTTATGGATCATGATAAGTTAGTTGGTCAACCGTCACGATTTTCCCTTCATGAGGGAACATCATGAGATGGAAAACAGTTGATGCTACGGCTCTCATGGCATACATATAACTTCTCCCGAGGAGAAGGTTATAGTCCAACTGAGCATTGACAACCTCTATGTCAATCAATACTATTTTCCCGGCTAATGTGTTGGGAACATGGGGGAGGATACCATGGGATTTAGTGGGGTGACCATCATAAGCCCGCAGAGTAGTAGCAGAAGGCTGCAAAGTTGGGGACCCAAGATTCTACCAAACTAAGGTTGACATAACACATGTGGATGCCCCCTCGTCCATGATACACCATTGCACGACCAAATTGCGAATGGATACTGGGATTTGGAAGGAAATGGTTGATGGCATCTGCGGTTCTTCGTTCTCCGTGTCAAATGTGATCAACTTGGAGTCAGAGGGGTATACAGCACCAAGGGCGGCTAGTAAGGATTTCCATAGTGTTGGGCAAGTTTTAAGTACCTCAATAGCGGACATAGCTGTAGGTGTTTGGGCCAAGTCATCCACGATCTTGTAGCTTACAGCAGCTCTAGCAGTGACGTTGTTGGAAACCCACCATATGGGGGGCATGGGGGGAAAGGGGGTAAATGAAGAGGTGTATTGGTTGTTTTGGACGTACATGCCGTTGATGGGTCAATGGGTTCGGTGTTAGTTCTGTACTAATTTCATCTGGTCTGTAAATTGACCTCTTCGGTTGTCAAGGCTAGCAAGTGGTGAACACCTGTTTCTGCTGTCGAAGGTTCCCCCGGGGCAGTGGGATTGGGTTGGGGAGCAGGTGCAGTTGCTACCAGTCCTTGGACTGGTAATGGGTTTTGGAGCAGAATGGGAGGGGGGCCGGTGGTGTTGCGTTCTGTTGTGTTTGGGAAACCGCATTGTTTCCTTGTTGGGCTTCATCGTGGAGGAGTTTTTTGGCGCGTCCCATAAGCGAACATTCATTGGTGTAGTTCCCATAGACATTGCACAGCTCACATGGTTTGTTGGCCTATAATGGGGCGTTTAGTCGAGGTGGATTGCGTTGTTGGGGATTTTGCACTAGTGGGTTGGAGGCATTGCGAGGGGGGTTAGGTTGTTGGTTGCCTCTTTGGGGTTGGTTGTTACCCCTGTTCCTATCTTGGTTGTTTCTTCCTTGTCCCTGTTGGTTGTTGGGGGCAAGTGGGTTGGGACGATTATGCTGAGCAAACACTTGTCCCTAAGGTGCCAACAGGGCTAGGGCGGGGGCTTGAGCGGCTTGCACTAGTGGTGCATAGTAAACTTGGGGGGATAGCGATGCCACAAATTTGGTCATCTGTCCCAAATATTGGTGTGCTGGCCAGGAAGGTGCATGGTCCTATTGTTGTGGCGCAGGTTTTGTATAGGAGGTTGTAGTTCTGGATTGAGATATCATTCTTGAATAATCAGGAGATTGGTTTGGGTAGGAAACACTAGGGGTGTTTCTCAGGTGCGGAGGCATCATGGGTGGTGTCACATGATGTTGTGTTTGGTGGGAAATAGAGCCTATAATGCCATCTATGGCATGAGATGCCCCCGACGCATCTTGGTAGGAGGTGCCTACATGGGGAGCATCTGGAATGATGGTATAGACGTATCCCAACTGTGCATAAATGAGGTTGAATTGTTAGGCTTTTAGGATGGCTTCTTCCTCTATTTGGGGACGTTCAGAGTCGATGTCCTTGGCTATGGGTGGAAGCAATTTTTTTAAGAACCAGTCAAGGAAGATCATGTCATCAAGCTTGATCTTGCACAAGCTGTGACGTCACCGCCACTCATGGATGTGGTCGATTACGTGGGTCGCAATGTTTTGGCAACAAGATAGCAATATTTCCACCCCTTCATCATATCTGATAGGGAGATGGAAATACTGCAGGAACATAAAGGCCAAGGAGTTAAATTCTAGGTACTTAGCTTGTGGTAGCTCAATGTACCACTTGGCTACAGCACCTGTGAGGGTGCGTTGAAACAGTCTGAGTCTGATTGAATCATCTACGATGTTGTTTGATTAGCACCATAGGTGAAACGTCATGATATGGTTTTGGGGGCACTCCCCTGCCTTGAGTTCAAACTTGGGGATGTCTGAGGGGAGTTTGGTTGGCATGGGAGGCCAAAAGGTTTGATGATAGATGGGTTCATTGGTTAACCTAGCCAAGTTAGGCAGGTTGAGGCATGCCATGAAAGGGAGGTTTGACCCAAGGTTTATGTGTGACGGACCAGCAATGGTGGTGGGGTTTGTAGGAACATAATGTACCTGCATGACTAAGGGTACTTACGGCACAGTTGTGGATGGACCACTACCCTTGGGTATGGTAAGAAGCACAGTGTGAGTGGAAGGGCCACTACCCCCATGTATGATAGGAGGGACAATGTAGGTGGAAGGGCCACTGCCCCGGGCATTCCAAGTGGGACAGTGTGAGCGGATGGGCCACTGCCCCCAGGTATGACAGGTGGGGCAGTTTGACTAGTAAGCATGGGTGGTGGTAGCTGACTTATGACAGTCTACATGACGGTGCTAGGACCACCAGTAGGGGTGTTGGTGGTGGTGTGGGGTATGGACGTGGTTCCACTGCCAATTACCAAGCCGAAAAGTGGATCTGGGTTTGCACGAGCCATGGGGATAGATGGTGCAGTGTGTAGATCTGGCTCAAATTGATATGATTCTGAGTGTGAATCAGAGGCTGTGTGTCCTTCTGATGGTGTAGATGGTCATCGAGAATGTTCTCGAGGGTGTTGGTTCAAGGACCGAAACTGTAGTGGATCGCCTCTTAGGCGTGAGGAAGAGTGTAGGGGATCAATTATATCTGGTTGGTAGATCAGTTGGTGAAATCTAGTAGTGACGTTCTAGACCCCAATTTTAGTGGCTTCCTATTGGCTTTCAGGTGGTCACTGGTCCACCAAGACTGCTAGGAGACAGCGCTTGGCTTTTTCCTCATGGGAGTGCTAGTCAATTGGTAGGGGTCGTTTCCCGTTTCGCTTGGCAATTCCTCTCAGCGGACAGCTACTTTGGGGTTCCCGTGGTACTCTTCACAATGAGTTTCAGGGATGATCCCAAGTACTTCCCACGGTTAAGGCATTCAGGGATTTATGTCCCCAAAGACTGCAAGTGTTTGAATTAGTGTAAATTAATATATTTTATTGGTTGGCTCAATGTCATGAACTAAGTTTGGTTATCTTATTTGGTATGGTTGTGTGCATGTCCATTATATTTTTTATTATTTTATGTTATTCACTTGGTGGCTGCTTGTATGGTTTATGAATATTTCGCAGAGATTTTTTGGTTTGTTACAGAACTTACAACATGGGTAAATTGTTATGAAACCAGTAAATTGTGAATAGAAAATTTGAAACATGCCATTAATGAATCTAAACTATGGTAGAATTACCAGGTGACTGACTTACACCTGTATTCCTCTTTGACCAGGAAAGAGTGTTGGGATCTCAACACAATGGGACTAAGCCCATCCGTAGATCCTTAGGTCACTCTCCAAGTGCAAGGTCGGTCAACAGGGAGGACACAAATGTCGTGAGGCCCCCTAGGCCTACCACCCCCTCTACCTTCCAAGTCACCCATTTTTAGTGGTCTAAAGCAATCACAAGTGAAGTGCCTATTACTATATGAGCTTCACCCTTCATCTTATTCCAGAATACCGCAGAGGGTGATGACTAGGTAGAGGAGGAAGGGCTAGGAAAGGAGTTAATTTCCAATTCTTATTAAAAACTAAAATTTAACCTACAGTAATCTATTCAAGCCTTAAAACAGATTCATATGTATTAACAGCTAACCAAATCAACCTACAATTTACCAAAATTGTTTGTAGAAAGAAATGGGTTGCTGGACAGTGGCGGCTAGGTTGCACTGACAGTCCAAATAGCAGCAAACAAGCAAGCCCAAAAAGTTAAAATGCTCATACAAAGTAAAAAAAAAAATGGGTCGCACACCTGTAGAGGACTTGTTTTTGTGGGGCAGATTGTGATCAAACCGTGAGGAATTACCTCAAACGGTTGAAAACCCACTTCGAAAATAGGCCCTTTGACTCTTGCTAGTAGGCATATTCACAAATGGACCAACTGTTTGGGCAAAAAATGACACCGTACAAAGGTGAATTTTCAGAAATTCGGTTCAGCCGTTTTTGCATAGTTGAACGATTTGCAAATCAAAGAACAACCAACAGTAGCTGGTACTGTGGCCAAAACAATAACAAAAATGAAAGAAAAATATCTATCAACGTAAATAAGCAAAGATCTATCAAACTAAGTAAGCAAAATATTAAAAACAAAAATCCCAAGGATCCAGTGGGATCGTCCCTGTATGGTCGCCAATCTGTAGCTCAGAGAAAACCCTGGCTACGTGCAGAAACGGCTACCTTCTGTCTATAGGACGGAAGGGTAGGGTTTCTTTGGTGAATGAAAAACCTACAAGGAAGGGTTAGATTTGAGCAATGGAAACCCTGCAAGAAATGGTTAGAAAACAAGAGATGGCCATAGGAAATCAAAGGAGACCCTGAAGCAAACCATTAGCAAACAAACCTGCAAACAAAATAATCTAAAAATATAAGCTATCAACATAAACAAATGGTTATACCTTCTTTGTGGAAAAGGGCCACCATGCCCTAGCTTTGGAGCACCTCTCTCTATGGGATGGAGACTTGGCTTGTGGAGAAATGGAGGAGAGGGAGGGTGAATGACTTAAGAGGAAAAGGGTCTCAAGGCACTCACACTCAAAGCATAACGATAGGGAGAGAATGAGTGTTTTGAGAGTGACCCCCACCCCTCTATTTATAGTTTTTTCTTGATATTTTAGGGTTTTAAGCCCCTAGTTAGGGCTTTAGCCCCTTTCGCCCAATTCTTAGCTCCTTTGGGGGTTTTAAGATCCTTTGATGGGTTTTAGGCCCTTTTTGGAGGTTTTATCCCCTATGAGAGCTATTTTGGCTCTTTTTAGGGATTTTTAAGCCCTTTTCATGTTTTTGAGCCTTTGCAAGGGTGTGGGGGTCAAATGAGGGTAGTGTAATGGATGTCTTTAGGTGGTGTAGGTCATGTAGAGATTACTGAGGAACTTTTTGGGTTAAGAAACAGGTCAGATATCTTCTCATCCATCTCAATATACTGGAGCTTCAATTCTCTTATTTGTGCCATATCCCTTATATAGTGATATCAGATCTCAATGTGCTTCGAATTGTCATGGAACACAGGTTTCTTGGACAAATTCACACAGCTCTTGTTATCATAAAATACACAAGTCACCTCTAACTTGACATCGAACAATCCCACAAGTATCTTTCTAAGACACGCTGCCTCACATCTAATTGAACAAGCTACAATATACTCTGCCTCGATTGTACTCAATGCTACACTCGTCTGCTTCTTGTTGAACCAAGAAATCATGCCAGACTCCAAGTTGAAGCAACACCCTTAAGTGCTCTTCCTATCTACAGCACTACTAGCCTAATCTAAGTCGACATAGACCTGCAAGATAATCCTTTGATCTATCACATATCTAAGGACGTACTCAATTTTATCCTTCAGGTACCTCAACACATGATTTGGCACAATCATGTGAACACATCTTGGTTCTAACATGTACTAACTCAATATTTTCACTGCAAAGCATATATATGGACTCGTGTTTGTCAAGTACATCAAGGAACCAATCATCTACCTACAAATTTTGGAATCAACTATCTCTGAAGTAGTAACTTCAAGTTTGATTCCATCGATGTAGCTATGGCCTTGCAATCCATCATCCTGAATCTCTTCATTATTTCAACCTCATATTTTCCTTTGTTAATGAATATATCATCTGTATTATGCCACAAATCAAGACCTAGGAAATAGTGCAACATACCCAAGTCTTTCATCTCGAATTATGTTGCAAGTTTCTTCTTTGTTTCTACAATGAGCTTCTCATCACCTATCAGGAATAGGTCAGCTACATACAACAGTAGTATTATTGGTTTCCCATCCTCAACCTTGAAGTAAAGGTTTGAATCCTATTTACTCTTGGTAAATCCCAAGCTCATCAAAAATTCATCTATCCTATCATACCATCTCCTAGGTTTTTGTTTCAAAATGATCCACATGTACATCCTCTTCGTGAGGGGAGACATCCAGTATCACTCAGAGCATATCCTTGAGATACTGAGGAAAACAACCTTTTCCATGGATAGAGGCTAAGAGATTATGTCTCTCAATTTGTCTTTGCAATATATGTTGTAGTCACTCCCTCTGAAGTAGATTTTTTTGCTCCCTCTGAAACTTGGCACAATCCTCCCTCTATGTCCTAACATCATGTACTCTCTACATTGGGTCATTCTGCACTAGAATGAATGGAATCATTTTCTGCTGCTAATCTTCTATGTATCCATATATGTCATCTCTTAAGGTCACTGGATACCAATATCCTCCATCTAAAATTATGTTGCAAGTTCCATTTTTCACTCATCTATGAGCTTCTCATCCTTTGTAGGTTGTCATCTTCAACCTTGTAGCAAAATTTGATATCTAAATCACTCTAGGTTTATCTCAAACTCGTTTTGTAGTTGTATGTCATGGGTGCCTTCTGAACCTGTACAAAACCTTCTTCAATCTATGTACATGTGGTTCGTTGAAGAGAGTCTGGAATACTAGAGGCTGCTCAATATGCACTTCTAATTTTATTACACCATCTTCCTAGTGTAATATCCACCATTAACGAAGTGTGTCCAGACACTACAGGAACATCTCATCATAGTTGACTCCCCCTTTCTGAGAGAAACCTTTCTTTGTACATATGTATTATGCTTGATTTCATAAATATTTTTGAATGTCATAGTTGAATCGTCGTCACTTATTCTTCAGAACAATTCTCATCAGTGATTGTACACAATCTTTCCTACAGGTCAAATTTAATTGCATGATTAGAAACATTTCATAATTTATAAAGCACACTAATAATGACAAATTCTTATGCATAAATACATAGGTTACATAATCATGCAACTATCTTAGCCAATGTCTCAACAAAACTTTCATCCATATCCTATATAGATATGGTAACTTTCTAGACACCTTCCATCTCTACCATAACATAATTACGAGCATGCACTGCTCCCAACATGTGAGCAAAGAGGTTTTATTCTAGATAAGTGGTAATGGAATGTTTTGTAGCACCATAGGCCAGTTATCAATCACATGCATATTAGTAGTATATTGTTCATCAATGCAAAAATCCTAACATGCATAATGCACATCCTAAATCTAGGAACATAAATATGTGCACAACTGAACAATATCATTTAAGCAAATAAATAAACTAGAAATGACAATTCAAATACTTATATTTGTTTGTTTGTTAGGATCCCTCTTGATCAATGTCCCCTTATAGGAATTACTAGAGTTTCTAATAGTGTGCTCTACTTCATCACTTGATTCTGAGGACCTGTTTATATCTTGCTCATGATAAAAATTGTTGAGCAAGTCTTCTACACCATAGATCGCTTGGAACTGTGTACAGGCATTGAATCTGTGTGTCCCTTCTTCTTCATTCATGACTTCATCCCTTATTGTCCAATTTTGAAATGGATAATAGGTTCTTCCATAGAGCATGATCTTCATCTTCATTGTTTTCTAAAATCCAACTTTGTAGGAGACTCTTCATATCCCTTTAATAGGATAAGATTCATATTATGCAATGAAATCTTTTGTATCAAAGTACATATTCCTGATCATGTGAGGAATCTTCCCTTGCTGTATTCTTAACCGGTTCATCATCTTCTATTGTGTGAGCATGATATCTCTTCTTCTTTCCTTGTTGGAGCAATCTCTTGCAAAATGTCCTTTCTCATCACAAGTGAAACATATTAATTGTCAGTAGTACTTCTTCTTAGATATTCTAGGATTCTTGTGAGAATGTTCTTCCTTCTTGATATTTCCCTTCTTGGCATGAGCTACTAGGGCTTTATTTTCATCTTCACCCATCCTTTATTCTCTTGCTATCAATCGAGATTCTTTTTGTGTACATTCCTCCCATAGTCTATTGAGTTTGGTGAGCCTTCTTCTAGTACAAATTCCTTGAATGAAAGATTCCCACGATCTTAGGAGACCATTCAAGGTAGTCATCACCACTTATTATTCTTCAACATTGTCTCCAATAAATTCTAGTTGTTCTTCGATTTGGGAGACCCTTATGAAGTAATATTTTATGATTTTTGAGCTTTTCATCTTCACACCCTTGAGTTGAGTCCTCAAGTTCATCTTCTTATTAAGTCTCCTTAAAAGTCTTCAAGGAGTATATATCTGGGATCAAATAATCCTAGATGGAATTGGAAATAACCCTCTTATCTTTGACCAAGTTCTTCTTGTAATTAGATTTATCTTCATCTCCCTCTAGCTCTGAAACTTCTCCTTTGGCATAGTTTTCCAAATCATGTTCTTCTAGTATGAGAAGCACAATGTACTCCATGCCCATAAGTTATCATATCCTTCAATATTTTCCTCAATCTTGGTATTGTTTGTCATCTTGAAAAATGAGAACCTAAAATGGAAATACAAGGAATAGTCCTTACCAATAAGAGTGCTTCAACCAAATGCTTGTTTCAATGCCTTTTTGCAAAACTACTCCTGGTTGACCTAGGGTTTGATAGAGAAACCCTAATTTTTTAACTGTGGTATCTTGCAAATATGATTGGAGAGAGAGATGTGCCTCCTCAAGGTGAGATGATTGATGGTCTCCTTTTTCTAAATATATGGACAGAACTACAGACAACCCGATACCCTAGTTTTCCCCTTCCAGGAGTGATAGGGCCAAAAATGAAAATCCTCAGATTTGAATTTTGCATCCACAGAAAGATGCACCCTCTTAGGGTGAGTTGGAGAATGGATGTGTCAAACCAGAATGGTGGATAGAAAGTCTCAAAGTGTGGAACCCTAGTTCTTGAACCTGATAGCTTTTAGGTCAAAAATGCAAATCCACAAAATTGGAATCTTTCTCCATAGAAAGATGCACCCTCCTAGGGAGAGTTCAATGATGCAAAGATCAAACTTTATATGCGGATGGAAGGGTTATAATAATGGAGACCTAATATTCGAAACTTGTAGTTATTGTTGTTGAAATAATGTAACTACGGAAGATATTCTATTGTAACTATTATTATATTATTGTTGTCCCTCCCTTCCAAATATGTTGTTCCTCTGATTAGGGATGTCATTGATGTAATTGGTCATGTAAAGTCTTAAGGTAAAACCTTCATTGTAATTCAGTTCAATAGTACCCAAAAAATAATTATTAAAATGTATTTTTATGTCTCCTGAAACAAGTCAACCCTGTTGGGAAGGTGAAGTCATCCCTGTTGCGTTATTAGAATTCATATCTAATGTGTATAAATAGATGAGGTTCCCTCCTCATTTGGACACTAATACAACTCAAGAAAGTTCTCTAGAGAGAGAAAGAGGAGTCCATCTGGAGGAGAAGAAATATTTTATCTTAGTCTTGTAGTCTTACATTGTACTTGGTTGGATTCTATATCGTGGAAGATTTGCTGGGTTTTCTTCCTTGTGAGGGTTTCTAAGGATAAATATTTATGTCTTATTTGTCTTGATATGCTTGTCATTCTTTCAGTGATATTCTTCTTATTGTGCATAAAAGTTCTAAAAATATAATAATTGCAGTTGTTAAGGTTGTACAATGACTTATTTTAGGATGTCTCTACTACCATGTTAGATTTTTAATGGTTATATTATATCTTCAAACAATTATAATTATTATAATAAACATAATAAATAGGATCTCCTAAAGAAATACAAGAAGAGCAACACAAAATAAAACAAATATTTTCCTCTAGTAAACCACAAGGGAGAAAACCCAACAACTTCTTTAGTATATATTTTATCACCAAGAAAAATGCCAAACCAAGATAAATAAATCCCAAAGACAAAAATAGCTTCTCCTCTTCGTGTCTCTCATGTGCACTTTCTTGAGTGAGTGTGTGTCCAAATGAGAGGTGATCCCTCTATATTTATACACATCATGTGTGTGACATTTTTCCTTAATTTGGTCGACTTATTACTCTTACAAGGTCGACTTGTCTAGGGAGACTCAAAAAACATTTAAATAATATTTCTTGTGGGTAATATTGACCCAACTTCCAACAGATAGTTTACATTGATTCCTTCAAGAATTTTACATCAACAAGTACATCAATAACATCCCCCAAATGAGGTATAACAATAATACAATAAAAGTACAATAATAGTTCCTTCTGAAGTTACACAAACTTCAACACTTGTCATATCAACATAGGCACCACCCTCCAAACCAATCATAAACCAGAAAGAATGTGTGGAAGCCATTTATCATAAACCATAAGGCATGTATGGAAGCCATTTGAAACAAGGAAGGTGGTAAGGTTGGAAGGAAATTGAATTAAACATGATGGGGAAGAAGCATTAGTCATAGCAATCATTCGATCAGGAGCAGAGACAAAGGGAATTGGATGTGGATATCAGTGAAGGATATGGGTCATGTTTCAAATCATTTAGGTGAATTAAATCATTTGTTGTGAATTTTGAAACCTTTATACCTCTAGTAAAGATTAAGAGCGTAGTATGTGCATAACACCTACATTTTGTCAATCTACTATTACTATCAATAAAATGAAAGTGACACTTGGATTCAAGAAGAGCGAGCCAAATTATCCATCTAAAATTTATGAAAACCCAGAGGTGTTAGAAATTTTTAGAAGTGTTGGTTAAGTGAATTTTTTTGATAGATTATATGGGTATGACCAGGAATCTGCTCTTGAATTTGCCAGAAATTTGTAGCATTTGAGTGACACTAATATTGTCACTATAGTGAAGGGATTGATAATTCCCCTCAATGAGTCTAGAATGGTGGAGTATACTGGGATTCCTAGAGTACATCCTTGGAGCAAGGACGATAAAGAACTAGCAACTAAATACAAGCAGCATTTTTTCAAAGAAGGGGAGTTATATCAGGGGTATATGAATGGATTAAAGAGGAACATTATTCCTAGACCTTGGAGGGAGGTAGAATCCTATATCCTTATATATATCACTTGTACTGGGAGGTTGATCCAAATTCATGTCTTCCACTTCCATTAGAGGAAATTTCAACTCAAAATGGGCCTCCTAAGGAAAATTAACAAAAAAATAGTTAAAATAATAAAATAATATTTATTAATTTTGGAGGAAGAAAAGAAAAAACTACTTTTTTGTTCGTATTTTCGACATATCTCCCTGTGTTTTTACNAATTAAATTCCACATCCAACGAGTACCTACTCGGCATACTTTTGATGGGCCCCGCTACCCCAAAAACAAGAAATACCTGAAAAAATGTGATGATGATGTCATCATCACATTTTTTCAAGTATATCTTGTTTTTGGGGTAGCGGGGCCTGTCAAAAGTATGTCGAGTGGGTAATCATTGGATGCGGAATTTAACTACGCGTCCAATGAGCTCTCCCGGTCGAAATTTGAGAAAAAACCAGGGAGATATGTCGAAAATACGAACAAAAAAAAGTAGTTTTTTTTATGATACCTGTCCCCAAATTTATATTAAAAAATTGTTTAAGAGGTGCTCCCTTTTTGAATTTTAAGGAATTTTTATTGGCTAATACATGATGACATGGAATTTGTATTATTTTTGGAAGGCCCATTTTAAATTGAAATTTCCTCTAATGATAATTCTAACCATACTAATACATCGATCCCATCTAAAAGCATAGGAGAATATCAATATTCAATATTTGTTGTTACATTCATTATGGGAAATGCCTCAAAAGGTGAAGCAAGGAAAGATTGATTTCTTTTCCCACCTTTGTCTCATCAAGCTAATATTCAAAAATGAGCTAAAGGTGTAGCTTCCTCAACTATATTGGGAAGAATTTATTAAAAATTCTCTAGAATATGTGCAATTGATGAGAACTCTGGGATCTACGCCTATATATACTTCTAGAGTAACTAAAGGAAATAGTAATAATATCAGTTATAACCCCAACCTAGATACTACATAAGAAGGGAGTGGAATGGGTATTAGTCACCATTAGAGCAAAGAGAAAAAATAAGTTAGAATAAAATTAGGATGACCTAGTCACTGGCACCTTAGCTAAGATGGGGAAGTTTGGTTCCACCTCATACAAGGAAAGGAGGACCTCCTCTACCCAGGCGTATGAGTTTCAACGGATTCAATAGAAACTAAAATCGTAAGTTGAAGCCTTAGAAGCACAATAGAATGAATATGAAGAGAAGGAGAATGGTAATGTAGATTCTGTAAACTCATCCCCAGTTGAGATTGATGATAATGTGGATTTTGAACTGCCATCACGGAAGGAAGAAACAACACCAACAACAAATCCTCAACTATAGAGTACAGTGATGGAGATGAAATAGGTAAAATAATATTTTTCACAATTAATAAAATCCATGGCACAATCCTTGTAACAAGAGAAAATACAAATTTTGAAGATCCAACACTTAGATAATCAAAATCGGTTTGAGTAGAGAAATAAGGAACTTCAACAAGAAGTGGAGAATTGTAAAGAGGAAAAAGAAAAGAAAAAATAGCAAATAGAGGATTTGGAGGGCACTATGAACAAAAAAACCTAACTCTATGAGGAAATCATTAGTTGCAGACCTCCATCCAAGGGATATGTAGTTTAGCTAATAGAAAGATGGTCTAAATATCAAATGTACCAGCTTCATAAATAGAATCCCTATAAAATCATAAATCCAAAATACTTTGTGGAATATTGTCAAGACAGTTCGTAGAAGAGAAATATTGTCTAAGTGAATTATACATGCATAATTTATTCTCCATCACCCTTATAGGTGGTCCCCAAAACCATATCTAGGGGATGTTTCAATTCAAATCTCTTTTCTCTTGGTTGAACAATGAAGTTGA
Source organism: Pseudotsuga menziesii (assembly GCA_001517045.1). Lineage (NCBI taxonomy): Eukaryota > Viridiplantae > Streptophyta > Pinopsida > Pinales > Pinaceae > Pseudotsuga > Pseudotsuga menziesii. Next base: position 326,331 of record LPNX010735174.1, read on the forward strand.
AAAGGCTCAAGATATAGATCTCTATAATATATAGGAGTGGACAAATGAATTATGGATACAAGGTGATACTTCCAACCTTGACATGATCATACAGGCCATACAACCCTGATTTTCAAGTAGGACTTCATTCCAATTATGAAGGAAAAACAATAGGAATCCATCATTCATTGTGATCAAATTCTGAAGGGGATAAAAGAAGATTCCATCAATGAAAATGCAATGAGATGGGTGGGGTTATCACAAGACCTTAAATGCATGGAGCCTTGTTCCCCAAACAATTTAAAAATTTCCCTATTTAGAGCCCAGTTAGATAAACATGCCTTACAAAGAAACGGGCTTGAATGGATATGCCTAAAGATTAATCCACCACTACTTCTCCCTCTCAATGGCACCTAGGAATTGGATGAAGAAGCTAAAAAAGAGAATTGGGAGTAGGTAAAACAAAGTTTGGGATACTACAAGCAGGGTGAAATTCTGAGAATCATTGCATACGATGGAAGGGAGATGTAGGAGGAGCAAGAAAATCCCACAACTCCATAATTATAGATTTCAAAGGGATATGAAATACACTTAGTTGGGGAGGGTTATAACCCCCAGTTTTGGCAGGTGAAAGTCATATCCTAAGCATAAAAATGGAGGAAAAGAAGCATTGTTCAAAGGATGGTTTACATATTTTGAGGTTGTTTATGTGTTTAAAAAATAGAATGATGTTGATTGAAGTTCTTAAACTTTTTCATTTTGATTTATTTTATATTTTGTTTAAAAAGATAAGACTAATGTATGGCATTAGTGTGTGAATTCCAAGTGCAGAAAACATAGAGTTACAACTGAAGACAAGTCCCAGTTTTGATGAGAAGACAAGGTTTCCACTTAATTCTACCAACAAAGGGGAATCAGTATTTGGAATTATAGAGATTAATGAGTAGAACCTATACAATCGATAAAATCTCACAATCAGCCTATGAACGCATCAAATCTCCAAGATCCTAACCACTATTAGTCACCTCCAAGATCTTAGGAGCAAAGAATCAGTTGTAACCAAGATTTATACTTCAATTAGATATAATATCATTTTTAGACCTTTTATGGTTTTTATAATAAATAATCCCTCAAGCACATAAATGAGGGTCCATCCTTCAAGTATTATGGTAGTATACAACATACTTTCATATTTATTTGTATATGTTACACATTTCTTAAGATAATGAACATCGAACTAGTTTAACGACAATTGTGTATTTCTTACATCTTGTAAGTACTTAGTTTCATTTCTCTCTCATGCTTTCTTTGGGGAAGGGCCCCTAAATAAAATACAAGATCCTATAGGTAGTTTAAGTAAATTAGACGTATGTTTGATTACATTAAAATCATTGTTGTTAGAGATTAGATTCAACTTCTATTCATGATTTGTTTTCTGTAATGTAGCACAATAGACAATGTATTGTTCTTTAATCTTTCTTGCAGTTTCTTGTAGGTTGATTTCTACAAATTATATAGGCACATGGTATTTTGATGATTTCCAATATTTAGTTTATGCAAGTTATTATTGTTACATTTATTTTGATTCTTTTCAATTATCATTTTATGCAAGTTAGAATACATACATTTACTTTTATGCTTTCTTAGATCCATTTCATGCTAATGCAAATTACAACAATTATGTCCTTTGTATTTTTGAGTAATGTTGTCTTTTCAATTAGTTAGACCTGCTTTATGCGTTATCAATAGGAATTTATTGTAGCAGCTTAAGCTTATATTGCATAGCTTTGAAGTAATGATTAGTATATATGTGGGAAATAAATTCATATACTTTTCTTTCTTGTTTATTTAAAATTAGTTTATGCATGTCGTGGTTAAATTATTACTCTATTTTTCAAATAGGAACCATTTCATTTTGCAGTAGAATAGAATCTCTTAGCAATTACACATACAATTCCAATACCTCTTGAGTTTCTATGTTCCTGGATTGATAAATAAAGGAGGAACCCTAATTTGTAGCATTTAAATGGTTATTATATCATAGAACCGCCCCTTTTACCAAGGAGGTACTAAATCTAAGAGAAACAAATTATAAAAGTTATAAACAAAAGAAAATTGAAAAAAAAACAAGCTAGCCCCCTGGAGCATGCATGCCTCCATGAAGAAGGGATGAGTTTGGATGATTTCTACCCAATATCCCTATGAACATACTAGTTCCCAAATACCCTCAGATTTAGTGCTTCTGACATTGAAGAAAAGTTTTAAGAACTTCAAAAACCCTTTGCATAATTTGGAAGCCCTATCGATAGCATAAGAAATGAATCAGATCACATGGATGAGGAAGAACAACCAGAAATCTTTTATTTTCCCATCCGAGGAACAAATAATTAAGCTTGAATGAAAAATATAAACCCTACGATCCTTCCAAACTTTCATGAGATAACTTCAAAGGAACTATATCATTTTTAAATCAAATTTGAAGTAGTTTGTAGAACCTATGACTACTCTTCAAATGAACAGAAACTCAAATTGTTCACATCACTTTAAAAGATTTAGCATTAAAATGGTTTACAATCCTACAATGGAATGGAATCTTCTCATGGGACCAAAACAAACCTTTCAAAAGAAGTATAGGGATTACTATAAAGCAAAATTAACCAAAGATGAAATCTTTAGGTTATAGCAGGGGGGGAATGAGCCTCTATAGAACTATGAACAAAGGATTAAATTAAGTGACAAAACATCCCACAATTTCACCTTAGATGAGGAATATTTTAAATTGGTACTCCTTTGAGGGATAAGAGAGGACCAGGTGAAAATCCTAAACCTTCTAGCTAATGGGGACTTATTCCAACATGGCTATGATGATATTAAATATATCTTCAAAAATTATTCTAGGTCGATCAATAAAAAGGGAAAAATAGTAGGATCACTCTATTTCACCCAACTAAATAAAAAAACTCAACTATTACCATGTCTGATTTGGAATTTATGTTAGATGGTATGAAGATTGATATTCTTCAATTCCTTGCAACGAAATTAGATGCCATGAAACTTTAAAAAACAAGAGGAGGTTGCACAATCCCTAGCTGTTATCTGTCTGAAATGCAAAAATAGGCATGAAAAGGGTCAATTCCCACTAAATGTAGTAGATATTTGTATCCTATGTGTAGAAAACCATCCAACAAATAAATGTCCACTTTTACCTTCTTTCAAAGCAACTATGCAATACCAAGGTTAAGGTATCCAATGGAACAGTTATACTTCATAAATCAACAAAGACCTAATTTCTCAAAGTCATTCCAACCACATAACCAACCCTATTTCAACCCATATCCAAACCCATACCAACCAACTCATTGGATGCAATTGGGGAAAGAAGCATAGCTAGCACAAGCAGGGAAAAAACAAATGTCAAAATACTCAAAATTCGTATGCCCACCTTATCCTCAGCCCCTATCATTAGTACCACCAGAATTAACAATACCCTGGAAATCTTTTGCGTCAAAACCTGAATCAATACACTTCCTAAACCAATTGGAGACCCTAGAAACCCCAAGATTTAATGCCTCCACCACAAGTAACTTTGTAGATTCCAATACAACAGCCAGTGAGACCACCTCAAGTGCCAGCTAAAACTACACCAAACCCAAACAACACTAGGCAAGACCAACATGTGTATAACAGTGATATAGTCAATTTTCACACTTATGTTGTGGAAACCCTAGATTTATGTAATATCCTCTAGTTTATCCTATGGACATATTATTATTGTTGTTATGTTGCACTTAGTGGCACAAAATGCTTGGACTATGGTTTGCACATTATTATTATTTTTATTATGTTGAACTTGTAAAATAATTAATAAAACAAAAGTAACTACAGAACCGATGCCACAAATGAGAGTATGAGGAATCATGATGTTACGAGCAAGTAGTTGTGAAAACATGTTTACCTATATGTGTTGAGCCTATGTTGATGTTGTACACCCTTCTTATGTACTTGATGGACCCTCTTGGTTATGTACTCTCACGTGTTATGTTACTCCTTGGTTTTATTTACCTTAAGATTAATTTTTATTTGAGGATTGGAGTCCCTCTGATCTTCCATCAAACAGGCTTAGGGAATTAGCATGGAAGGCCTGGATGAACTGGCAGCATTCCCAGCGTTGAAATGAGGGCGCAGCTACAGGAGACATGCAGAGCTAATGGGAGTGCTCATGTCTAGCAACAAACATTCCTTGATTTGGGGGAAGTCTAGCAGAGGGAGGTGCATTGAAATATGGTCAAGGGAGCAAGTTAATCATTCCCCAAGTGGTTGGAGCATCACAGGAGGAGCACAGAACCAGTGGGTGTGTTCTCCTCCAGGCCTAGTGTGTCCGCAAAGAAACAAGTGCCTTCCGGGAGAGGGATAACCTAAGAGGAAGGATAACTCTCTATGGGGGTTTTCGTTGAGGGATTGGAAGCCAGGATGCTGACATGGGTGAGGCTCACTGGATTCTCCAAGCAGAAACCATAAAATAGAAAAACGAACAAAAAGATAAAACGCAACGAGCCATGAAGAACAGAAATGAGAGGCAGTAGTTTTCGGTGAAAGGAAGACATTCGTATTAGAGAGAGTTTTAGCTTATATAATAAGGGACCTACTTATTTACATAGGTAAGTTTTCTAATACAAAGTAATATTAATTATCCTAAGATAAACATATTCGCCTCCTTCTCGTCCTTCTCCTTCTTCTCCTTGGTGGCCCAATTCCTCCTTGTTTAAATCTGGAAGCATCTCGACTTCCATGAGAAGTTGAGGAAAGAGTAGGTACACCACTTCAGCTATCATCCACTTGGCTTGACCTAGAGTTTGTCCTTGGTGTGCCACTAGGTAGGAAGTATAGACCCGGTTTCTAGTAGAAAGATTCCAAGTATCAAGTATTGTATCTTTAGACAAGGGGAGTTGGAAATCCGGGATATTGTCCATCAGGTGTGTAATTTTGACTAGTTCTTCCAAGAGGGGTGGCTCAAACAACTTCAGATGATTGGAATTGATGACATTGTGTAGCCCAAGCTGGGGAGGAAGATCCAATCTATAATCATTCTCTCCAATCTTTTCTAAAATTGTGTAAGGGCCATATCTGATTGGGAGAAGTTTATGATGTTGACCTTTGAAGTGTTTCTTATCCAATTGTAACTACAATCTATCTCCCAGCTAAAAGGATATGGAGGTCTTTTTTTTATCATTCCTTTTCTTTGTACTATTTTGAGCTTCTTTTAGTGTTATTGTGACTGCAATGTGGCATTGATCAAGTTGTTGAAGAAACTTGTGGGTTGAGTGTTGTTCTTGCTATTGATGTATAGTACCTTGGGGATGCAAAGTGAGAGCAAGCTCAGCCGGGGATGCTAGTTGGAATCCCAAACATACTTCAAAAGGAGAGAACCTCGTAGAAGAATGGGTGGCCCTATTGTAGCTATGTTGCAGAAGATGTAAGTAATTGTCCAACAATTTTTTGCGCCCAAAATGTGTATGGAGAGCATGGACCAAAACTCGGTTGACTACCTCTGTTTGGCCATCCGTTTGAGGGTGGAAGGTTGTAGGGAACTTGATTTGACACCCAAGTAGCGCACAAATTGTCTTCCAAAATGTGTTAAGAAAGCGTGAGTCTATCTGAAATGATGTTGTTGGGTAGGCCAAAATGTGGCCAAACATGTTGGAAATATAACTTTGTTGTTTGAGCTGTTGTTGTAGTATTTGTGCATGGAATGAAAAGATCCATTTTTCTAAAAAGACATACCACTACCCAATTTGCATCATGTTTCTTTTGGGTGGTGGGTATTCCACTTAAGAAATCCATAGAGATTGACTCCCAGGGCTGAGAAAGGAGAGGTAGAGGCTGATATAATCCATGTTTTCTATTGGATGTCTTTGATTGGGAACATAATGCGTAGGATCTGATGAATTTATCCACTTCAGGTTGCATATAAGGCCAATAGAAATGACGTTTTGGTACCAAAGTGGCCACCATAGGCTTAAGCATGAGCTTCTTTAATGAGCAAGAGATGATCATCTGAGTGTGGTACACACAGCAAATTAAATTTGTAGAGCCATCCCTCCTAGATGGTGTAGTCCAAGAATGGAGTTTGATTGAAAACTATGGGACTATGTAAGGCAACCCAAATAGCTTGAAAGTATTGTTCAGTAGCATACTAAACTTTCCATGTCTCATAATTAGCACAACACACCTATAAAATTGTGAGAAAATGAGTTGGGGACCTGTTGAGTAAATCAACCATTTTATTCGAAGTTCCCTTCTTATATCGGATTACCAAAAGAAATTGTTGTATGCAAGTGGCCCATTTATGATGCCATTGCTCCTGAATTTTAGACTGTGAATTAATGAAAATCAACGGATGATGGTCTATATGTAGAATAGTCTCTTTTCCTTGTAAATAATGGTGGTATTGTTTCAGAGCTTGGACCAAGATGTAAAATTATTTGTCATAAGTGCTATAATTTCTCTTAGCCTCGGAAAGAGTTTCTGAGTGATAAACAATGGGATGTTCTCCCTGTTTAAGCACAGCACCAATAGCATACTGTGAAGCATCTGACTCAATCTCAAATGGTTGAGAGAGTTCTGGAAAATGCAATACTGGAGTTGAGCAAAGTGCCTCCTTGAGATGAACAAAGTGGCTTGTAGCTTTGTTACTCCAAATAAAGGTGGAATGACTATTAGATAATTGATGCAACGGATGAGCAATCTCAGAAAAATGTAGAATAAACTTACAATCATGTCTAGCAATCCTTTTAGGTCGCTTGCTAAAGAAGGTTGTAGCCATTGCTTTAATGCTGGGATGCGGTCCAGATCCGGTTGAATACCTTTTGAATCTACTAGGAATTCAAGATAAGGAACTGAACTTTGGCCAAAATAGGACTTTTTTTTCTTGACTTGTAACTTGTGTTCTCTGAGAATTTGGAGAATCTGATGGACATGCTGCATGTGGTCATCCCATGTTTTACTGAATATGAGAATGTCATCCAAGTAGATGACCACAATGCAACCCAAATTTTGTCTGAAAATATCATTGATGAGCCTCATGAACATGGTTGGTGTGTTAGTTAGGAAAAATGGCATGAATTTCCATTCATAAAGACCAAATTTGGTCTTAAAAGTTGCCTTCCACACATCATCTGGGTTCATTCTAACCTGGTGGTAGCCTGTTGTCAATTATAATTTAGTGAACCACTTATATCCTTGGAGGGTGTCCAGTAAATCCTTAATATAGGGTAGGAGGTAACGGTTCTTTACTGTAGCTTTGTTAAGGGCTCTATAATCAGGGACAAGACACATGTCTAAGGTGTCTCTTTTGGGGATAACAAGGCGATAGAAGAACAGGGAGAAGAAGAGGGTTGAATGTGGCCAAATTTGATGAGGTTAGTGAATTGCTTCTTCATTTCCACTGTTTCTCATGGGGCCATCAGGTAAGTGGGTGCATTAGGTAAAGCAGACCCTGGGATGAGGTGAATAGAATGGTCAATATGACAAGAGGGGGGAAGACCTATAGGATTTTGGAAAACATCAGCAAATTCTTGAAGTAGAAGAATCATGGCTTCTAGAATAGGATGTGTAGTGTTGTTTGGTGGTATGGGTCGCACCAAACAAAGAGAGAGACACTGATTCAACAGTATACTAAGGATTTTGTCTTTGGTAGGAGTGGGTTTGGGTGTTGCTTCCGTTAGGATATATGTGTGTGTCCATATTTTGTAAGTTTATACTGGCGGGATTTAGCCATATAAATGGCATTTCCTTGGGCTTGATAGGGTATTCCGAGAAGTAATTCAAAACAATCCAAAGGCAATACATCACATAGGATAGTGTCTTTAAATTGGCCTATGGAAAAGGTGACCGAACAGCGTTGAGATACTAAAAGATGAGGATTGTCCTTTTGACCCCATCCTAGATGATAAGGTTTTGGGTGTGGAGTAGTGACCAGATGAATTCGTTTGACTAGATCTTGAAAAATCAAATTTTTCTAGCTGTCATTGTCCATGATAAGTAAAGCCAACAAATTTTTGATTTGGTAGTTGTGAGTGAAGAGGGGTTGGTTTGATGAGCTCGAATATTCATTGGTCATTAATATCAAAGAGGGATCTACTTCAGTGGGCTTGTCAAGAGAAACTTCCTCATTTTCTTCGACTAGTTGAGAAACAGTAGGCTCAATGAGTAAGGTTTTACTAGTTTTTAGAGATTTGAAAACTCTACAATCTAAAGCATTGTGGGAAGTAGTCTTGTGGAAGGAATACTAGGTTGTATTGGGATTTGTATTCATAGAATGAGTAGGTGTGAAGCAGGATGAAGTATTGGAGTTGATTGTTTGAGAAACAGAGGGATTAGGGGTGGGACAGGACTAAGGAGTACGACCCCTAGGAGATATTTTCCTTTCTATGGCCAAAGATCTCTGAAAAGCTTTGTCCAGAGTCTGATTTTCAAATAACTCTACTTCCCTACGGAACTGAACCAATAATCCAAAAATAAAATTAAGTATTAATCCCTCTTTCAGATCTAGAATGCGGAGCAGCAGGCGCGGCTTGGAGAAGTAATCGATGTAAACTTGCATTCCTTCTGTAGGGAGTTGGTGTAGCTGGTGCCATTTGATCCATAAATATTGTATGTACCCGGGTGGGTAGAAACGACTTTCAAAGCTTCACAAAGCTGAGCCCAACTTCTGAATATTTGTGAGGTAAAGGAGCCTACAGAATCCCCAATATCCACCACAAATGAGGTCTTTTCTTGCTCTGTATCCCATCAAGTTTGGGCAATTCCTTCCAATTACAAGGCAGCAATCTGAAGTTTTCTTTCCTCTATGAGGCCTAGGAACGTATTGAAATATGTGGAAAGACTACGGATCCAGGAATCCATAGCTTCTCCATTTCTTTGCCTTGCAAACTTAGGGAGTTGTATTCTAGTATCCAACCTGAAGTGATCAAGAGCAGGATTATTTTGTTGTTGCATCTTCCGTAACTCACCAAGGACATAGGCGAGGTCTTGTACAAGATTTGAGGCATTGGAGTGTGAGTCCACGGCCAAGGGATTGGTTTTAGGAGGCATATTGAGGTTAATTGGTTTTCAAATCTGGGGGCAAAAAGATCCGTGGGAAAAATCTAGAGGGAGAGGTATGTGGGCAAATAGATCTTTGAAACTCTTCTCTTTGTGGTAGAGATCTGTGCACCTTTTGGAACAAGAGACTTGTGTATCCACTGGTACGGCAATGAAAACCCTGAGAAGGGTGTGAACTGGAAAAGAAATCAAGAAATGTTAAAAAAATTGTTGGAGCCCATACTCAAGATATGAAGCTTCTCCGTGGATCTTGAGGCTATGATACCATTTGATCTGCCATTAAACAGTCTTAGGGTGTTATAATGGAAGTCCCGACAGAACTGGCAATGTTCCCAGTGTTGAAATGAGGGTCCAGCTACAGGAGACGTGCAGAGCTAAGCAGAGCACTCATGTCTAGCAGCAGACGTTCCTTGGTTTAGGGGAAGTCTAGCAGAGGTAGGTGCAATGCATCATGGTCAAGGGAGTAAGGAAATCATTCCCCAGGAAGATGGAGCATCCGAGTAGGAGCGCAGAACTAGTGGGTGTGTTCTCCTCTAGGCCCAGTTTATCGGTAAAGAAAAAGATTCCTCCCAAGAGAGGGATAGCCTAAGAGGAAGGCTAACTCTCTGTGGGGGCGTTCATTGAGGGATTGGAAGCCAGGATGCTACCATGGGTGAGGTGCACTAGATTCTCCAAGAAGAAACCCTAAAACAGAAAAACAAACAAAAATATAAAATGCAGCGAGCCAGCAAGAACAGAAATGAGAAGCAATAGTTTTTGACGAAATGAAGACATTTGTATTAGAGAGAGGTTCACCTTATATAATAAGGGGCCTACTTATTTACATAGTTAAGTGTTCTAATACAAAGTAATAGTAATCAGCCTAAGCTAAACATGTGTGCCCCATTCTTCCTTCTTTGTTATAATAATCAACCCATAGTTACCCACATTTGACATTAATTAATCATTTTTGTCTTATTACCTAGATTCCTAGATTCCATTCTATGCTAGTTGTATTCCACATGTCCTAGAAGTCAACACATGCTAAAAATAGGTCATGGAGTGCTTGGGAAACATCCTGGAAACCATTTTTAGCAAGTATTCTTTTATTCCTGGTTACTAAAGTGCAGTTCTTCTTTTTCTGAAAGCTGCCTTGCTTTACAGCAGTTTTAAGGCAAAAGAAAAAGCTAGTCTAGGTGTAACTGCCTTGTTTTTTCCCACATCATCCTCCCTTATTTGCTCCAAATAAAAGCATGAATGAGTTGTCTTTCCATCACTCTTTATCTTTCCCACTTGCTTTAGCAAATTCGTGAGCATCTTCATAGATTTGGAAAATGGTTTATGCACCTATGGAGGATTTGACTATTTTTGGTAAGCCAACTTTTTTACCAATTCGAGTAGCATCCTTATGCTTTTGAACCACTCATCTAATTATATATTTGAGCAGCCTATTACTTCATAAGGTTGGCTATTGTACACTTACTCAATACATATTAGTGTTATGCTCCAATTTTAGTCTCCTTTGGTGTGAATTTTGCATGTTTAATTAGCAATTTTGTGAGTGTAATTGTTCTATCACTTGGGTTCAATTTCCATATGGTATCATAGCCTTTGTAGATCGATTTTTTTCCTTCCATATTTCTATTGTAGGTTTGACATGTTGACTGGGAGCACATTCTATTGACTGCATGGCACAGTTGCTGAGCTATGGACCAATCTCAGAAGATCATCATGACTCCATTCAATTTCTTTGAGTGGAAATCTAAATGGAGATATTGTTGAGAGAGAAAAGTCTCTATAGGGTTACCATGGAAACTGAGGCAGAGCCCAATACAGCTGCAGAGAAAATTAAATGGCACAACATGAGGGATGAGGCCTATGGTATTTTGTGTCTGAGCATTTCAAGAGAGCTCCTCTTTCATCTTGATGGATTGACATCACCTAATGAGTTTTTGGAGAAGCTTGCAGAGATTTTTGGAAAGACAGATGAGATGAAAGGACATCAAATCGAAAATGAATTGATCTCCTTGAGTCCCAGTAGCTTTGAATCATTACAACTCTACTTTTCCAAGTTTTAGGCCCTCGTTTTGTAGCTAAAACAGTGTGGGATCGAAAATAAGGAAGAGCAACTAGTCTTGGCCATAATCTCTAAGCTTGATCCTAACTAATCAGTGTTTTTTTTACCTTCCATGCCACCATGTTGACATCACGAGCCTGGAAGATTCCTAAGCTTGCAGAGTTCATGGAATCCCTCACCTAAGAGCAAGATAAATTGGTGATGATGGGCACCATCAAACCTTCCAAATACCAAGCTTTGGTTGCTGGAGATTCAAGGGTGGATTCAAAAGGAAAGAAAAATGCTAAAAATACACCTGAGAAAAAGAGAGACAAGTCAAAGTCTCAAGAGGAGCCCCAAGGCTCCAAGAAGAACTCCTAGAAGAAGAAGAATAAAGGAGAAATGAGCAAGTGCGCATACTGCAGATAAGGGCTATCATCCTGAGAGCTCTTGTATGAAGAAGAAAATTGACATGTTGACCCAAATCCTGGAGAAGAATAACATATCCCTTCCTGATTGCTCAAAGAAGAGGGAAGGAGGACAAATTCAGAAGACAGAGAGAGAGTACATGCCTTGGTTTCTAGCACATCAAGCTCACCTAGCTTCATCATTGATTCTGGAGCTTCTAGACATATGGTTTCAACAAGGGAGAGATTCTCCTCTCTTGAAATGTTGAAAGGTCCACCAATAGTTTTGGGAGATGACTCTCTCACTGATAGTTTGGGGAAGGGTATGATTGATCTTGACCATGGTAATTTAAATAATGTGTTGTATGTTCCAGGTCTTGCCTCTAATCTCTTGCCAGTGTATCAGATGAATCACATTGGATCTCCAAAGAAAGTCATATTCTCCCCTCATGAAGTTGAAATCACTAAAATTTCGAATTGTAAACTCATAGCAAAAGGTGTTGTTGATCACACTTCGAAGGTATACAAGTTTTCCCATTTTCTACCCTACTCAAACCTCTCTGCTCTTATTACTCATGCTAATGAATCAAGCAATATTTGAGATGAAATATTTGGCCATCTGAACTATAAGTATCTTTCTGACTTGAATGAAAAATATATAGTCATAGGGTTACCAAAGATCAAGTTTTCTAAGGGAGTCTGTCAAGGTTGTATCCTAAGAAAACACCCAGAGCACAAGTATGAGAGAGCTAATCATGAGAAAACCTCTGCACCTCTTGAGTTGATCCACAATGACATTGTTGGTCCATTCTCTCGTATGTCCATGAGTCAAGCCAAATATGCACTCACCTTCATAGATGAATTTTCCAGGTTTTGTTGGGTCTATTTCCTAAGGCACAAGTCTGTAGTTTTTGACCTCTTCAAGGTCTTTCGAGCCTTGGTTGAGAACCAGTTTAGGAGGAGACTCAAGATCCTCAGATATGAAAATGGTGGTGAATATGTCAAGTCTAAGTTCATTCAATATTGCAAACATGCAGGTATCCAGATGCAACATTTGATCCCTTACACACCACAGCAAATTGGTGTTGTTGAGAGAATGAACATATCACTGAAAGACATGGCAACTTGCATGATGGAGGCTAAAACTTTGCCACCAAAGTTTTGGTCCGAGGCTATAAATTGTGCATCCTACATCCAGAACAGGGTGCCTCATAAGCAGCTTGATGGTATTACTCCTTTCTAATCTTGGAGTGGGCACAAGCCATATGTGACCCATTTCAAGCTTTTTGGCTCAAAGGCTTGGGATAAAATTCCAACTGAAAAGAGGAAGGATTTGCAACCCTAAAAGCCAAGAGTTCCTATTTGTTGGGTATTCTAAATATTCAAAAGGGTACAAGCTGATCAACTTGAGCACTAACAAATCTTTCATTGAAATAAGTGTTCAGTTCGAAGAAGAGCCTTTAGCATCAGTTGAAGTTGGAGAGTCATCTTCATCACCAGAACCATTGATTGTAAGTGAAGAGACTAATGAGTTTGTTGAATCTGATATGTCTAATAATGATTATTTAATTGTAGATCCTAACATTCCTACAAGACCAAAATGGGCAGCAAATACCATTCATGCAGCTGGGGAACTAGCTGGAAATCTTAATGACACTAGGAGGACTAGATCTCAATTTGAGAGTGCCCATTGTGTGAAAGATCCTCTAGTTGTTGAGTGTTAGAATTATTAATCCTCCCTTGTCCAAATTTGGTCATATGTCTAAATCAGGAGTCATGTCTAAATCGGGAGTCCATCCAGTCTATTTATAGTCATTAGCACCATTGGTTAAACTTGACCTAATTGGGGCACATGTTTCAGTTACCAAAGTGTGGGGAACACTAATTGAGGCTCACTGCCACTTATTGCACTTGATTGCATAAGTTTAGGAGTCTCCTAGATCAATCCCTACAATTTAGGAAGCAACTGGGAGTGCCGAAACCAACCAAGGTCAGTTCACTTCAGTTAATGACTGGTCAAGCCAAGTTAGGAGTTATTTACTTTCAGTTCTAGCCCTCTACATTCAGTTAAATAATGGTTTAATTAATTGCACACATGTGGGGCGCTTTTCTCACCTACCACAGTCAGTTAACCATTATTTAATACTAAATGTAACAGTTGGTTGTGTTTTAGAACTCCGGTTATGATTTAGACAAGGACAGTTAACTACTGGGTCCTTAACTTCAGTTGATGACTAGTCAAGCCAAGTTAGGAGTCAGTTACATTCAGTTAAATAATGGTTTAATTAATTGCACACATATGGGGCGCTTTTCTCACCTACCACATTCAATTAACCATTATTTAATACTAAATGTAACAGTTGGTTGTGTTTTAGAACTCCGGTTATGATTTAGACAAGTCTTGGGTACCTACAGTCAAGTAGAGTCATCAATTCGAACTTCCTCATGTGGATTCGAATTGCTTGTGGCTATTAAAGCCATTTTACATCATTGTAATTATTATCTGGATTAATTATTTGATTAATGAAAGCATTCACAGCTGCAAGCCTTTTGCACTGTTTCATTCTTCAATGGTTGAGTAAATTGTGAGATCTTCTTTGTGAGTTGTGTGTTTGTCTACAGATCTATATGCTCAAATTTAACATTGAGAAATGATATCTGATGGTTGAATCAGTTCCATAGACATATGAAGATGCAGCACATGATCCAATATGGAAAATAGCCATGAAAGAAGAATTCATCTCGCTCCAGAAGAATAGCACTTGGGAACTGGTTGATCTTCCCCCAAGGAGGAAGCTAGTTCAGTGTAAATGGGTCTTCAAGACTAAGTTTGTTGCTGATGGTTCACATTTGAAATATAAGGAAAGATTGATAGCCAAGGACTACTCACAAGTACATGGCATTGACTATAATGAAACCTTTGCACCAGTGGCAAATATGGACTCCATAAGGCTAGCTCTAGCGCCCATTGCAACTTCGAAGCAGTGGGAAGTACATCACATGGATGTGACGTGTGCTTTCCTAAATGGAGATCTCATTAAATATATTTACATGCAACAACATAAAGGGTTTTTTTCTAATCCATCTTTAGTGTGCACGTTAACGAAATCATTGTATGGGCTCAAGCAAGCCCCTAAGGCTTGGTATGCCAAAATTGATAGCTTTTTGTTATCATTGAGTTTTGTTCGATGCAAGTCTAATCCGAATGTTTATTTGAAGTTGATTCATTGTTCCTTGATGATTATTGTTTTATATGTGGATGACCTACTGATTATAGGAAGTTCAAAGAAAGAGATTTCCTCCTTGAAGGATGCAATGAACCATGCATTTTCCATGACAGATTTGGGATTGTTGAGCCAATTCTTGGGTCTCGAAATTGCTCAATCCCAACATGGAATCAAATTTCATCAATCCAAGTATGCTTCAAATTTGATCGTCAAGTTCAACATGAAAGATTGCAAGCCAAGCAAGACTCCATTCCTTTCAGGAGTTAAGCTTGAAAAAACAGGTTCTTCTCCTATGGTAAATAATACACTGTATAGGCAGTTGATTGGGTGTTTGCTTTATCTTACACACACTCGACCTTATTTATCTTATGAAGTTAGTGTGGCTTCGAGATACATGCATCAGCCTCATGAGATCCACTAGAGAGCAGCCAAGAGGATCCTAAAATTTGTTCAAGGAATAAAAACTCCTGGGATCTTCTACAAAGCAAAATCTGATCTTGATTTGGTTGGATTTACTGAAACTGATTGGGCAAGTGACAACATAGATCAAAATTCTACATCAGGATATGTGTTCATGCTTGCGGAAGGAACAATCAGTTGGTCAAGCAAGAAGCAGAGTGCCATAGCACTCTCATCTATAGAAGCAGAGTATAGAGGAGTCGTAAATGCAGCAACTCAATGTTTATGGTTGTAGGGGATACTTCGAGAATGTGGCTTCGAATCATAGTTTTCAAATATTATCTACTGTGATAATAAAATCACCATTCGAATATGCAATGATCCAGTTCAGACACATCGAACCAAGAACATTGAGACCCATATGCACTACATCAGAGCGATTGTGCATGATGGTACCATTGTTCTACGCTTTTGTGTAGCTTCAAAACAAGTAGCAGACATCTTCACCAAAGTTTTTTGTGAGAATACCTTCAGCAATCTCAAATGAATGTTGGGGATTGCTAATCATGCTATGAAGCATGATTGATGACAAGATTTCCAAATTTTGTTTCATGTCCATGTTTGAGGGAGGATTTTTTCCACTGGTTTTTTGCCTCTTTCCTTGGTTGTATGGACAAGCAGTATGTAAAGGGTGACTAAGCCTTGTTGCTAGGCCCTATATTTTTCTTATATTTACTCATAAAATAAGGATTAAGTAGGGTGTTAGAATAATCAACCCATAGTTACCCACATTTGACATTAATTAATCGCTTTTGTCTTATTACCTAGATTCCATTCTATGCTAGTTGTCTTCCACATGTCCTAGAAGTCAACACATGCTAAAACTGGATCATGGAGCACTTGGGAAACATCCTGAAAACCATTTTTAGCAAGTCTGATTTTATTCCTGGTTACTAAAGTGCAGTTCTGCTTTTTCTGAAAGCTGTCTTGCTTTACAACAATTTTAAGGCAAAAGGAAAAGCTAGTGTAGGTGTAACTGCCTTGTTTTTTGCCCACATCATCCTCCCTCATTTTCTCCAAATAAAAGCATGAATGAGTTTTCTTTCCATCACTCTTTATCTTTCTCACTTGCTTTAGCAAATTCATGAGCATCTTCATAGATTTGGAAACTGCTTTATGCACCTATGGAGGATTTGACTAGTTTTGGTAAGCCTGCTTTTTGACCAATTCAAATAGCATCCTTATGCTTTCGAACCACTCATTTAATTATATATTTGAGTAGCATATTACTTCATAAGGTTGGTTATTGTAAACTTATTCAATACAGATTAGTGTTATGCTCCAATTTCAGTCTCCTTTGGTGTGAATTTTGCATGTTTGATTAGCAATTTTGTGAGTGTAATTGTTCTATCACCTGTGTTCAATTTCCACATTCTTCTCGGTGGCCCACCCTCTCTCACCTAGTGCACCCTCATGAGTTGTATTAATGTGACTCTTGGTGTAAACACTTGATGTGTAAATCCTACTTGTTATTTTTGGAATTTAAATCTCATGCTTGTGTCCCTCTCTCTCCCAAATAGAATTTCCAATGAAGGAATTAGATTTGTGTGTGTTGGAAAGTAGTTATTGTGTGTTGGTTCATGCTTTTTATCTTGTGCTTGTGTTTTTCACTTGTGGTTTGATTTTTCTCCTCTTGGTATGAGATCCTTGATGATATCATGCCCAATATGAGTTACTCTAGAGCCACTGGTATTTGTCTTGGAACCACAGGAATTGCCTTGGATTGGAAGTACTACTTGTCATTGGGTTGTGATTGGATTGTTGTCCTGGAGCCATTAGAATTGCCCTGGAGTGGAAGTAGAGGTCATATTTGCCATTGGGTTGTGTTTGGACTATTTTTTTTAGATAATTTGTGGTTGATTGTACCCTTGCTTGTGGAATCATGGTTCTGGATTAGGGGGACCATTCCAAAGTGATTTTTGGCTTACATTGTGTCTACAGTTGGGTGGACGTGGCACAGTCGAATCCGATTGTGTATTTGGAAAAGATAAGTGATTTATCTCATGTTTATTTAATTTATTTGGATATTATATGATTTATTTATGGATTCACATGAATTTTTTTATGAAACGTATGAGTTATTTGTGGAAAAAACATCTCATGGAATTCAGTCTATTTATGCAAGTAAATTTTGTGACGAAATTGGAAACCAGTATTACGAGTTTTTTGCACAAATTCTTTTAAGAAATTATTCTTTTGAACCTATCCTAAAAAACGGATATTTATTTCCCTATTCATTATATATTGTGTTTTTTTATGGTACAGTGTCCTCGGAATGGTTTAAGACACTTCTCTATGATGCTTCTATCTTTTATTCAAAAACAACTTCTTCGATTGGATTGTTTTGCATAGTTTGGAGACTTGTCACATGAAGTGTTCATAAAAATGAATGAGTGTTATCATTATTCTTATGTATTATAATTACAATTGAAATTTGTGTGATAATTTTAGGGGAAATATTCTTGATAGTGCTTGGGAAATGTCTACCTAAATTCTAGATCAATTTCCAATTTGTAGCTCCTTCAATAGAATTGTTTTGAGTAGATTTTTGAATTTGCATATGAAGTGTTTGATGAAATGTTTGAATGATAAATACATATTTTATGACTGATAAAACATTTTAATTAAATTTTGAATTGTATTTGAACTATTCTATGAGCTATGGATTTCATTATTCTAGCGATTACTAGAATTATTAGTCAATTCGGATGAGTAAAATTAACTAGTTTTATGAGTTATTTAATGGACTGTACATGGGAAGAAAGATACATAAATATGAATGTAGGTGAACCCTGATATGCCTTCCATTATCCACAGTATTCATAAATTTCTCTTTACATTGAATTTGGAAAGTTAAATTGGAAACTAGATACATTGCGATGAAAATTGATAACTAATTGTGGATTCAAATCTATGTTTTTATAAAAATCAAATTCTACATCCATGTTCTCTATTTATAATATGTTATTATGATGTAGGTGTATAATTATCAGGTGTTATCCTTTTCTTATGGATTCATTTCATTTTGGTTCAATTATTTAGACTCAATTCTTTGTGGTGAATGTTAATGAGTTTCATTGAAATTGATGGAAAATATGACTTTATGTGCAATTGGAATGATTTGCAAACAAACATTTAATTGGATATAGGTGCACACTTAAATATGTTGTTAATGGATGTAATATTTGTTTTTGTTTAATGGCATGGTTACAAATTGATTTTGTGCAAGACTAGTTGCTTATATTGGAAAACTAGTTAACTAGTTTTGTGAACTCTCTTTCATAACTACTGTGATTAATTATTGTAATTTTGGTTATTATGAATTATTTACATGCAATTAGATGTCAATAATCCATTTTGTTTGATAACCAATGTGTATTTGTTAAACAATTGTACTTGTGATAAGTGTAGCCATTTGCGCACTAAGTGTCATTATGTGTCGTAATTAACACCTCAATTACTAGTTAACTATGAATAACAATAATTAGCCTTTACAAGTGGTTATAATATCTGATATGGATTGGATTGAATGTTTGATGGTTTTATATGATGTTAAAATTAAATCACGAAAAATGAAATTAAATATTTGTTTGACTAATTCGTTGTGATAAAATTATCCAATTAGCCTTAGAGAGATAACGATATGTCGCTGAGACCATCCACGCAGGTTGAAGGATCCACGCATGAGTTGGATGAGTTGGATGAAAGAGAGGGCATGAATTAATCAATTAGATCATTGAATTTTCATGAATGGATATGTTCCAAAATAACCTTGTTGCGGGTTTTTGAATCAACAATCGACCACTGTAAGGATCGATAATAATGAGACTTAAGTCTGTGGAGACTTAGATGGTTTAGATCATGGTAGGAGAAAATCCACAGTTGAAAGTTGATTTCGCAGGTTGAAGTTACATCTGAGATAACCCAACACTACCTAAGTTAATTGATCCTCACAATTGTAGATCGTGTGGTGGAGATCTTGAGGTTTCGGAGATATACGGCTAATATGGATTTCGTTGATTTAATAGCGAGGAGGATAAAAAGGGATTTGGGATGCGAAATTAAAAACTAATCGCCAAGAAGGAGATCAAGATCAACAGACGAGGTTAATCATGGAAGCAGATTTACGGTTGTCGACAATTTTGCTGGGAGAACTAGCGCGGATTAATAAAATCCAGATGTGCATGAAATTCAAATAAAATCCTCCTTATGATATTTGGAGTCCAATGTCAATCTCGATCTGATGGTCCTCATGGATTTCGTAGATTCAACTAGCAAGTGAGTTAACTGTTGAGATGGGTGCGAAATTTTAATTCAAACAAGTTTAATACATTTGAAGTCCATCGTTGATCGATGGGGACCCTGATCCTACGGCGGTAAAGTCATTTCGTTGGGTGAAGTGACAGGAGTTTAACACGGACCAATGTGAGCAAAATTTCATTAAGAAATGATTGACAACGTAGACGGTCCATATCAGTCGAAAGAAATGCAGAAGCCGATTTTGAGAAGATCGACGGCAGAGAATGACTTCTGCACAAAGAAAATGGAAGATCCAAAAATCCGCATTTGATCATAGATCAATGGACGAGAGTGAACCCGCAATAAAATCAACGGTTCAGAAGGAAAGCGAAAGGTGGAGTATCATGAAAAGACTTTGGGAAATGTCACAGTTCTGCTACCCGAAATCCAAAAGATCAGCGGTCCGAAAATATCTGCATAAAATCGACGGTGCAGAAGAAAATGGAGAAAAGAAGTAATATAAAAATTACGTGTTGAAAAAGTCACAAACCCACAATCAGCTGTCCAAAAGATCAACAGTCACAAAGAGCTCGAAGAAGATCAACGGTGTGGAATGATTGGTTCAGAAAGCGAAAATCGTGGAATGATATTTGGAAAAAGTCACATATCCGCTATCAGATTTTTATCTCAGATCTACGGTCATGATAAAATCCCTAAATAATATCAATGGCTCAGGATGGTTGTGGAAATGAAGAAGCGTGGAAAGTCATCATTGGAAGTGTTTTTGAAGAGGTACGATCAATGAAACGACGCAATGGTGAAGAAATGTGTCTGCAGGAAGCATGAAGGTATTTATTGACACAATAATTGAAGAAAATAATTTGTCTCTGTGATTGCAAATGACAGAGTCCAAGAAGTGAATAATAGACTAATAAAAAATAGTCCAGGGTGGCAGGGCGGCGCTAGGACAGGCTATAAGTCTACAAAGGGTGTTGTATCATCCTTAACTGTTGTAGCGGACAAAAAACCAGTGTGTTGTAGCATAGTTTTCTGTTGCAACATGCAGAAACCCAGGGTGTTGGTGTATCCTTGTCTATTGTAGCATGAAGAAACTCAGGGTGTTGTTGCATTCTTTTTGTAGCAGAAGATAAAGCAATTTTGTAGATTCATTTTTTTATGAGATTGAATTGGTGGTTTTCTCTTTGAATTTTCCACGATAAAATTTGTGTCTTAACTTGATTGATTCATTTTTTGTTTTTATTTTTAAAATAAAAATACAATAATGATTCACCCCCCCTCGGTATTGATTGTGGGATAATCCCACAATTGGTATCAGAGCAGGTTCCTTCACTACAGTTTAATCACTGGAAGGTAGATCCTATTTAAAAACCACTATGGATCAACAAGAAGGTTTATCCACCAATAGACCTCCATTATTTACACGAGAAAATTATGCATACTGAAGTGTGAGAATGAAGTGCCATCTGATGTCCCTTGAATGGAAGGTTTGGGCGGCAACTGAAAAAGAGTATAAAATAGACGACCAAGAACCTACATACCCAGAGGAACTAGGCCAATATGAAGGTAATTCCAAATCCCTAAATGCAATCCTGAGTGGGTTGAGAAACTCTGTATTTACAAAATTTATGCAATGCAAGATTTCCAAACAAGCCTGGGATTAGTTAAAAATTGTCCATGAAGCAGCATCTAAAGTCAAATAATTCAAGCTTCATACATATAAAGGGTCGTTTCAAAGTATTAAAATGAAAGAAGAAGAAAATATTGGGGAATACCTTCTAATATTAGATGAGGTTGTCAATGTTATTAGAGGTCTTGGAGGAAAATTAAAACAGAAAGAAGTTGTGAGCAAGGCACTAAGAACGTTGCCAATAAAATATGACTCTAAAGTATCCACCCTATAATAACGAATTGATCATGACCATGTGACAGTAGATGAACTACGTGGAATTCTCACTGCATATGAGATGAGAACAGGACTAAATGAATCCTCAATAAAAGAAGCAGCATTTAAAGCCTCATCCAAAAATCAATCAGAGAACCTAGATGATGAGGAATCTCTTTTTATTAAAAAACTTGAGAAGGGTGTTGGAAAATATAAAGAAAAGTTACCCCTAAAATGTTTTAACTATGGAAAAATTGGACATTTTGCTTCAAAATGTACTTACCCTTAACAAGATGATAGTGATGAGAGAGAAACCTTAAAATTCAAAAAAGGTAAAACATGAAACAAGAAGAAGTCCTATGAGAAAATAAAATTGTCTACACCATGGAAGATAATGAAGATCCAGACACAAGTGAAGATGAAGAAACTAAAATTTTGTGCATAGGTCTAGATATTGAAGCTTCGAATAGTGACTCGTATGTAGAAGGAGAAGTAGACTTAAGAGTTGAGCTTGTTAGATCTCTTGATGAATTTGATAAATGCAAAAAAAAATACACACAGTCAAGTCATACCATTAGTGAGTTGGAAGCTCAACTTCTATATGCCAAAAGGATTGAGGAGGACCTAAACCTGTAGCTCAAAATAATAATACAAGAATCTGAGAAACTTGAAGAAGAGATCATACAATTCAAGGAAAAACTTGATGAAGGATCTATCAAGTCAAATTTTGAGAATAGCTCAAGGATTCTAGATGACAACCTGAATAGCCAAAGAGCATCAAGTGATAGATCTAGCTTGGGTTTTAACAAAGAAAAGAAACCAGAATGTTTATCTTTCACTAATCAAGGAGGAAACAAGAAAACCTATGGTGAAGCACTAAAGAGTTTTGTTAAAAAGGAAGAGAGCAAGAAATCTGCCCTAAAATCTCAAGATAAAAATAAAAATAATATGCTGCCTAAGAGACCAAATAGAAATCTGCAGATCTTTTTAGGTCACTGTTACTCTTGTAATAACTTTGTTCGTAAATCCTTAAATTGTAGAGCTTTTGGGAAGGTTCTGTTGGTGCCCCGAAATTCACAGGCGACAACAGTAAGGGATTCTCCCCAATCAATGTTCCCAACTAGCCCATTGACTGTTTGGTATAGGGAATCCGTCCAGTTTGCGATCCGGCTACCGTAGGTCAAGTAACAAAACAAAGGTTTTACCGGTTGCGGCCCGGTCCACCGTGAATTTTGTATTTTTGACTTAATGTATGATATGCAAGTGCCTAAATAACAATGCAGGGTTCCAAAGATGCAAGGAACAGTCACCATGTGATGCGCAGGTTCTTACCTCTCGTCTTAAGGTTCACAAGCACCCACAACACATACAACACGAAAATAAACTAACTACCTAAACTATCCCTAGGGAGCAGAGTTATCATTCATTGGTGAATAATACATTTTGTACGTGCATTATGAAGAGTTACAGATAGCTGATACTTCATTCAAAACACATGAACAATTACAGATATTTAAACAACCAGATAGCCGATTATTTGATGAACAACATTTATTACTCACAGTGGAAAACATCCCAAAAGATACTGAAGAACATTCAACAAGAACATAGGTTCAGGAAGTTAAATACTCTCACAGTAAATGAAACACAGTTGAAAACGAAATAGTTCCTCTTCAACATTATTCATTTAGTCGCATTGATATATTCCACATTTCGCTTTCTCCAGCATGCAAAATTGCAGTTTCTGATTTGTAAAACGAAGTAGTTCCTCTTACAAGCCAAAATAGTTTACAAAATTTTCGAGGGAAAAAGTCCCTCATCAGTCCTATCTTTACAGTATTTAAACTACACCCCCTATCGTTAGGGATCCCCCAACGTCTGACTTTCCAGTCTCTCCAAACGTTTCAGCTTCCTCTTCTGGCCGTTTTGTCTTCCCAATTATTTTCTATGAGCGTTCATCTCCTGATCAGTAACTGATAGGTCTTCCTAGTCTGTACCTCTGTCGTTTTCTTGTTTTATCCTTTTCTCCGCTTTGTCTTCCTTGTGACCCTGCCGGTTTCGATTTGACCAAGCTAAGCCTTCACTCCGGGTTGCTTCAACAGTCCATCGAATTCCTCCTGCAAACAATTACGGTGCATCATTCATTGGAATGGGATTTTAATCATTACAATTATCTACTCGGAACGGTCAATCCACAAGAAAATAGCCAGGTGCACCTGGACAGAGTCTCGATTAAGCCTTGGGCGGGAAGGTTATAAATCGGCAGTCGGCAATCTTTGGCATCGGACGTGGAAAGACTTTCATGGCTGCAACAACGGACAAGAGAAGGCTAAAGATACTCGACACAGGCGGGAAACGCTTCAATCAGAAGTCGGCACGGTTTAGACATCGGAATTCAAATGGATTTCCTAGCCGCAACAGCGGAAGGCGAATAAAGATCAATGCACGTCGGCAGTCGGAGCAATTTATACTTCGGACGCCAAACCGCTTTGGCAGCCACAACAGTGGAAGGGAGAAGGATTGGAGCTTCCGATTCAACATAGAAAGATGCCCGATTCAAGAAAACTTAAGAGTTTTGAACAGTTAAGGATCAGCAATAGCTAAAGTCGTTCTTCCTGCGAAATGGCGGCATTAAAGGACAAAGATTTGACTTCTCCAAATTCACACCCTCGATCCAACATGAACAATCTCTGAAAACAAACCGCAATCTAATATTCAGAATCAACCAAAGTTAAAGCAAGACCTCACGAGATCAAACAACTTTAAATGATAAGGAGGGGCCCAAAATTTAAGAAATTTGGGGAGAAAAGTTGCAGCTGCAACAAATGGCAATTATCTGGTGAACCTAGATCTCTGGGCGATTAATATTTGAGTGACAGACTGTTTAAGAGCAAAAGCATCATATCGAATTCTTCCAGCAATATGGATTTCTCAAATGACAGAAGTGTGTACCCTTAATCATTGATGACAGCCCAATTAGGGAGAGGGGAAACCAGAATAGTCAAGTCCAGATAACTATGCTGAGGCTAGAGGATGAGTTTCATTATTACCTTTGTCTTTAGGTGGCTGATAGCTTTGGACACCACAGGATTGTAGCATATGGTAAACAGAAATATTCATTTGTTCATCATTCCCATGCCATTTGAGTACTTTTGTACTTTTGGACTTTTGTCCCTTTTCATATGAGTTTGCTTACATGCCTTTCTTACTGAATTTTGATTCAGGATCCTCTATCCCATAGTGTCATTTTGTGTGAGTGGTGTATTTCAAGTTTAAGCTCACGGACGGAGAGGATCTTTCAGCAATTTAGTACTTATGATTCAGCATCTGCTTTGATGTATGATGCTTTTCATATGAGTTCTTTAATTCTTATCTGCCTTTTGGCATTCGTTTCTTGGCATGGGATCATTTATATTTAATATACTGTTCACCTTGCTTCTTTCCATGGGTCCTCAGCTGTCATCCCCTAGACATTTTAAGTGTGACGTCGATGGAGCCCCAACATAGTGTTCCAGACTCTCTGAACCCGATTTATTATACAGGGATTAAGCAGGACTTCAATGCGCACAAAATTATTCGAGAAAACGACTAAGCTGAAAGAAAATCTTTAATATAAACAACAACCCACAGTCTGATCACTAAATTGTTTATCACTCCCAAAAATTCTGATGCTCCCCATGCAACCGCAGGTTCGTCCCCTTTATTGAAAACAAGAAAAATCAAACTAAAGCAAACTGAAAAACATGACTCAAAAGACTACCAGATGGGTTATTTACATACAAGACAGAAGAAATCAAAAAGACTCAAGAAAAATAAGGCCTGAGAACCAAACCGTTTACTGGCAAGTTCTCTTCCCACCCCTGTAGATCCTGCAACTTGTAAGTAGATGGACCAAGCTTGGCTGCAATCTGAAAGGGGCCTACCCACAACTGCTGGAATTTGGTATGCTTTCCCTTCTCATCATGGGGGTGGTCCCACTTGAGGACTAAGTCTCCTACTTCAAATTCATTTGTCCCAGCTTTGTGCTTGTCAAACCATCTCTTAACTGACTCTTGTTGTTGCTTAAAGCGTTCTTTAGCTTTAGACCTAGCCTCTTCTACTTTCAGTAGATTATATATCCTTATCTATAAAACTTCATCATCAGACCCTCTAGACTCTTGAGCTAGTATGGAAGATGGTAGCATGATGTTGGGAGGAAGAATGGCTTCTTTTCCATAGACAAGGGTATAAGGAGACACTCATATTGCAGACTTGGGGGTGACTCTATCAGCCCACAGGGAGTTTGGTAGTTCTGAGTGCCAACTCCTCTGGTTTTCTACCACAGTCTTCTTCAAAATTCTAATCAGATTTTTATTAGAGGATTCAGCCAGGACATTCCCTTGTGGGTAATAATTAGCAGAATAATGCAATTTCATTCCTTTATCATGAGCAAAAGCAGTTAATTTAATTGATGAAAAGTATTTAGCATTATCAAAAACTAACGAAATTGGAACTCCAAACCTGGTCATGATATGATCTTGCAGAAAGCTGATGACTTCGTCTTCATTTATCTTGCGCAGCGGGACAGCTTCGACCCAACGAGTGAAATAATCAGTTGCAGTCATAATGTATTTGTGTTGGAGAGAAGAATTCGGTTTTATTTCTCCAATAATATCCAACCCCCATTGCTCAAATGGTTCTGTGATCATCACAGGATTTAGGGGTGCTGCTGCTTTAGGCTGTCTTCCACCACACCTTTGGCAAATGTCACATTTCCTGACATGTGCATGTGCATCCTTGAAGAGTGTAGGCCAATAGTAACCAGCTCTGAGGATTTTGTGGGCTGTAGTGTCTCATGAATAATGTCCCCCAGCAGAACCGTCATGTAATTCTGACATTACTTTCTTTGCATCCTCTTTTTCTAGGCATCTGAGGAGAACCCCGTCGTAATTCCTTCTAAATAATACTCCTTCAACAAGTTGATAGGAGGATGATTTAAGACGCAATGCTCTTCTTTGCTTGGAATTCCAATGTTCTGGCAACAACCCTGATTGCAAGTAATGCACAAGGTCTCTATACCACGACTCAGGAGCTGTAAACAAAGGACATACATCCACTATATGTAATTCGGCCTCATCCTCCCATGCCTGCTCTTCACTGTTCCCACTTTCAGTCATCATTTTGCACAATCCTTGTCCTTTAACTATAGAGGCTGGTTTGAATTCAAGGTCGTATTCTTGAAGAGCTATTACCCAATTTCCCCTTCTTTCTCCTAACTCTCTCTGTATGAGGAGGGATCTTACAGCTGGATAGGGGACTATTACGTTGGTTCGATTTTTTAATATACAAAGCCTGAATTGCTTCATTGCCTTAAATACTGCGTAAGCTTGCTTATCAACGGCTGGGTAGTTTAATTCAGCCCCTTGTAGACCAGTACTCATAAAGGAGATTGGGAATTCATCCCCCCCTTCTTCCTTTTGCGTAAGCACAGCAGCAAGCGAATCATCGGATGCAAAAGTATATAAAATAAAGTCTTTATCAAAATCTGGGCTTTTCAAAGAGGGTGCATGCGCAACAGCCGTCTTGATTTTGCTGAAATCAATCTTCTCAATTTCCATCCACTTGAACTGTGCATTCTACTTGACCATCTGCTGCAGCGGCTTAACAGTCTGGGCAAAATCGGGCACAAACCTTCGTACGAAATTTATGGTTCCCATGAAGAATTGCATCCCCTTTTTATTATGGGGCAAGGGGATTTGTTCAATAGCCTTAATTCTTTCTAGATCAATGGAGATCCCTTGCTTTGAAACTATGTGGCCCAACAAATTTCCTTCCGTGACAGCGAATACACACTTCTTAGGATTGAGTGAAATGCCGTACTTACGACAGCGTTCGAAAATTTGCCGTAAGTGAAATGTGTGCTCTTCTCTTTTCTTTGAGAATATTGTAATGTCGTCAAGGTACACTACAACACTTCTTCCAATCAATCCGCAGAAAGCTATGTCCATAGCCCTTTGAAATGTCGCTCCAGCATTAATCAGCCCAAAAGGCATTCTTCTATAGGCAAAGGTTCCCCATTTAGTTCTGAACGTTGTCTTTAACCTATCTTTTTAGGCTACTAACACTTGATTGTAGCCAGAGAAACCATCTAATAATGAAAATAGTTCAAAACCTGAAACCATCTGTAGCAGCTGCTCCATGGGTGGCACAGGGTAGTTATCTTTATCTGATGCACGGTTTAAGTTCCTGAAGTCCACATAGAGTCTGATTTCTCCTGAATTTTTTCTTACTGGTACCAGATTTGATACCCACTCAGAGTGTCTGACTTTGAAGATGATTCTTGCGTCCAATAACTTCTTCACTTCACTTTGAATCAGCGGTTCTAATTTCGGATGCATTTTCCTCAAAGGTTGTTGATATGGCTTGACGCCTGCTTTAATGGGGACGACATGCTTGATGATGTTGGTGTCATATGTTTTCAAATCTTCGTACGTCCATGCGAAAACATCTTTATATTGTTTAAATAAACTGATGAATTTGTCTCTTTCTGTTGGCGAACAGCATTTGCCGAGATTCACGTATTTAGGAGCCGTTTCAGTCCCTAAATTTATCAACTCAAACTGCAGAGATCAGCTGTGGGTCTTCACGTTGAGTGGTCTTCTGAATTTTTCATTTAAATTGAACATTTTTTCCAACGTTCTGACTCCTTTAGGAATGAAATTATCGTATTTCATCTCAGCCTGATGCTCTTCATCGTCTATGATCGCTCCTCTAAACACTTCATCATTCGTTAAACATTCTATGATCTACTGGTCGTCATCAAACACTCGTAGGTTCGTAATCATATCAGGCACAGAGGGCCTGAAAAACAGTTCAACAGAGCATCAATTATTAGTGGGTACGAGTCTAGCGGCTAATGTGGCCAACAAATCAGCAGCTGCGTTTTTTACTCTTGGAATTGAAGTGATATTAAATGCATTAAAATATTTCAGCAAATCCCATACCTCATTCTGGTAAGCTTTTAAGTGAGGAGAAATATAATGTATCTGATTCCGGATTTGCTTCACAATAATCTCAGAATCCCCAAAAACTTTTAGATTACTTACCTTCAATTCAATTGCCTTCTTTAGTCCCTGCACCAGTGCTTCGTACTCAGTTGTATTATTAGTACACTCAAACTCTAATCTACATGAAAGGAAATGTTTATTCTTCTGTGGGTCAATCAGGACACACCCAGCCCCTGACCCTTCTAATGTCTTAGAGCCATCAAAAAATAAAGCCCAAAAATCACTAACTACTGAAAACGAATCTATTCCTACTACTAAGTCTACTATTTTACAGTCAATCTCATCAACCTGTGAGAATCGAAGGAGATCAGGCTAGGTATCAGATGTGTTGTTGGCTTCTTCTGCTTGGTAATTACCTGGTTCCAACTCAATAAAATAGTTTCCCAAGACAGAATCCACAGGTTCATTCTTCTCTTCAAGTCGGGTAACATTGTACTTCATGTGAGGCTCCCTCAAAATCTTAATCTGGTTCGGACTTCCTTTGTATGGAAACCACAGATGTGGCCAATCAGAAGCGAAATATCCATTAAGTTTGGCTGACCAATCTCTGCTCAGGATAAGGCCGTACGCATCTGGTATATCAGCCACCACGATATTAATGACCTGGCATACTTTATCATTTGAATCCAAACGGACTAGGACATCTTCCATCTCACCAATTACCTTCACATCCGTCCTGTCCAACTGAACTACTCTCCACGGGGATGGCTTAGGATACCCATTTATTCTTTTACAGATAGATATCGGCATGACATTAACAGTTGCCCCTGAATCTACCAAGCAATTATGTACATTGTAGTTAAAGATTTCAAAAGTAAGGAGGAAAGGTGGATGCTTGTGCTTGGACTTACCTCCACTGTTGTTCTCTCCAATCTCTTCTTCTTCTTCTGGTTGATTGTTAGTGGGCGTCTTCTCATCTGATGTTTCAAGGGCTTTCAACAGCCTTTCTTTTTGCTGCGGCACTTTGCACATCTCGAACAGTGGAACATTCGTCTTTATCTTCTTTAAATCCTCCACAATGTCATAATCCATCTGTTGTTCCGTGGGATGAGGCCTATCAACATTCTTCTTACCTTCATTTGGCTTGGCCGTTGTATCATTCTGTCTAGGACTTTGGCCGGTAATAATGAATTCTGGAATTTTATTAGCCAAAGATTTGTCTTGAAATCTCTTCTTAACATTTCTCTGCAGCCTCTTAATCTTTGGGAGTATAAGACTGTCTTCCTCAACCATCCCTTGGCTCCTCGTGGCTACGTTGGTTTCCATAACGTCTTTACACCCCTGAGCCTTTTCTTCTTCAGCATCAAATAGTGAGACAGAATTCCATAAAGCCATGGTTTCCTCTTCCTATTCTGTAGTAGATGTGGAGGTAGAATTTTCCTTTCCTTCTTCATTTCCCTCTTCTGTCAATCTAGAATCTAACAGCTGATTCATGACCAACATCATCGAATTTATCCGCTGCGGACAATTCTTCTCAGAGTGTGGCTGTTGGTAGAATGTGCAAAAATTATCCAAGCCTACATCTGTTAAATTCATAGATGCAGTATTGTGTGGAGGAGGTTGAGACTGGTGGTTATCCTCTCTCTTCTTATAATATGGCTTATAAAAAATTTGTGCTTCCTTTTCTTTCTCCATATCTATGATTTTATTGGAAAGCTTCTACATCATTTTGGCCATATTTTTCAAATATGGAGACTTTTCTTCCTTAGGCTTAGTGAACAATAAGGATTTTCTTCCTGTGCCTTTCTCTCCAGACTGTTCTGGATAGTCTTCAATGCTTTCTCTTTCAGCTTCCACCACTTCTGTTTCTTCATAAGTTTCTGTCAAGGTAGGTTTGGCCCTACCTTTGGCAAACATAGCCAAATCAGGGCCTAAAGCTGAAGTATAGTATTCAATAAGAACTGTGTTTGAAGGATTATCTGTTTCAGAGAAGTTCTTGAGATATGCTGCAAACCTTTGAGTGAAACTGTGCACTTTTTCTTTTCTTTATTTCTTCAACGCGCACAACCCTTTCATGAGAGCCGCGTGAGTTTTCTGAGTTGCATACTTACTTCTGAAAATTCTTTTGAAGGTATCCCAATCAGGGATAGAGTTAGCAGGCAATCCAAAGTACCATGACGCTGCAGCTCCTTTAAGGGTATGCGAGAAAAGTCTACAGACTACATCTTCATGCTCCCCAGCCCTCAATCCTTCTATTGCCAAGTAAAAACTCTGCAGATGATCATCTACTAGTATCTTCTCAGTGGGGTCGAATTTAGGCAGCAACTTTTCAAAGGCTTGAGGTAGGTCATGTAAAGGGGGTGTAAGGTTTAAGGGTGATCTGGGTCTCCATGCAGGTGGTGGATTTGGTGGGTTAGGTGGTTGATTTGCGTTTACGCCAGCCATGAGTAGAGGTGGAGAGTGAGGAGGTGAACCAACTGGAGTGTGAGCAAGAGAACTGTGAGGGGTTTATGGGCCTTCTTGATTCAACGGTAGTGTAACTTCTTGTAAGGCTGTTTCTATAAGTTCTTCCCAGTCTCCAACCAACACTGAATCTTCCACTACAGGACGATCTTTCTTTTTATACTCTCTTCTGGGCAATTCAAGGAGGATTGGCAAACCTCCAAGCTTCTTTACGTATGCCCTGGTGTGTCTTCTCAGATCGTTAACAATTTCGTTACCAACAGAATATAGATGTTCTCTTTCTTCGGGAATTGGATTATGAAACCCACTGCTTTCAGAACTGTTACCGATGGTATAGTCTCGGAAAAACGGGTTTCCTTGGCCAGCCATGCACTGGCAGCCCTCCTTCTAGCGCCAAAACTGTTGGTGCCCCGAAATTCGCAGACGACAACAGTAAGGGATTCTCCCCAATCAACGTTCCCAACTAGCCCGTTGACTGTTTGGTATAGAGAATCCGTCCAGTTTGCGGTCCGGCTACCGTAGGTCAAGTAACAAAACAAAGGTTTTACCGGTTGCGGCTCGATCCACCGTGAATTTTGTATTTTTGACTTAATGTATGATATGCAAGTGCCTAACTAACAATGCATAGTGCCAAAGATGCAAGGAACAGTCACCATGTGATGCGCAGGTTCTTACCTCTCGTCTTAAGGTTCACAAGCACCCAAAACACATACAACACAAAAATAAACTAACTACCTAAACTATCCCTAGGGAGCAGAGTTATCATTCATTGGTGAGTAATACATTTTGTATGTGTATTATGAAGAGTTACAGATAGCTGATACTTCATTCAAAACACATGAACAATTACAGATATTTAAACAACCAGATAGCCGATTATTTGATGAACAACATTTATTACTCACAGTGGAAAACATCTCAAAAGATACTGAAGAACATTCAACAAGAACATAGGTTCAGGAAGTTAAATACTCTCACAGTAAATGAAACACAGTTGAAAACGAAATAGTTCCTCTTCAACATTATTCATTTAGTCGCATTGATATATTCCACATTTCGCTTTCTCCAGCATGCAAAATTGCAGTTTCTGATTTGTAAAACGAAGTAGTTCATCTTACAAGCCAAAATAGTTTACAAATTTTTCGAGGGAAAAAGTCTCTCATCAGTCCTATCTTTACAGTATTTAAACTACACCCCCCTATCGTTAGGGATCCCCCAACGTCTGACTTTCCAGTCTCTCCAAACGTTTCAGCTTCCTC
This sequence comes from Pseudotsuga menziesii, assembly GCA_001517045.1. Lineage (NCBI taxonomy): Eukaryota > Viridiplantae > Streptophyta > Pinopsida > Pinales > Pinaceae > Pseudotsuga > Pseudotsuga menziesii. Next base: position 358,390 of record LPNX010735174.1, read on the forward strand.
TTCTGGTCATTTTGTCTTCCCAATTATTTTCTGTGAGCGTTCATCTCCTGATCAGTAACTGATAGGTCTTCCTAGTCTGTACCTCTGTCGTTTTCTTGTTTTGTCCTTTTCTCCGCTTTGTCTTCCTTGTGACCCTGCCGGTTTCGATTTGACCAAGCTAAGCCTTCACTCCGGGTTGCTTCAACAATCCATCGAATTCCTCCTGCAAACAATTACGATGCATCATTCATTGGAATGGGATTTTAATCATTACAATTATCTACTCGGAACGGTCAATCCACAAGAAAATAGCCAGGTGCACCCGGACAGAGTCTCGATTAATCCTTGGGCGGGAAGGTTATAAATCGGCAGTCGGCAAGCTTTGGCATCGGACGTGAAAAGACTTTCCTGGCCGCAACGGCGGACAAGAGAAGGCTAAAGATACTCGACGCAGACGGGAAGCGCTTCAATCAGAAGTCGGCACGATTTGGACATCGGAAGTCAAATGGATTTCCTAGCCGCAACAGCGGAAGGTTAATAAAGATCAATACGCATCGGCAGTCGGAGCAATTTATACTTCGGACGCCAAACCGCTTTGGCAGCCGCAACAGCGGAAGGGAGAAGGATTGGAGCTTCCGATTCAACATAGAAAGACGCCCGATTCAAGAAAACTTAAGAGTTTTGAACAGTTAAGGATCAGCAACAGCTAAAGTCGTTCTTCCTGCGAAATGGCGGCATTAAAGGACAAAGATTTGACTTCTCCAAATTCACACCCTCGATCCAACACGAAAATCAAACACGAACGATCTCTGAAAACAAACCGCAATCTAATATCCAGAATCAACCAAAGTTAAAGCAAGACCTCACGAGATCAAACAACTTTAAATGATAAGGAGGGCCCCAAAATTTAAGAAATTTGGGGAGAAAAGTTGCAGCTGCAACAGGTTCCTGAATACAGGAAGAAGTCATCAAGTAATAAACCAAAAAGAAATCATAACCTTTTTACACTTCTTCAAAAATATGACATAGAGAGTGACAAATGTAATAACCATGGACATATGGCAAGAGATTGTAAATTGATGACTCCTATAAGGAAGACTGTTGCAATTAAGTCTCAAGACACAAAACAGAAGCAGTATTGGATGGAAAAAGAAGAAAAGGAAAGTTCCATAATTTCTCTATGTGCAACAAAAAAACAAAACCTATGGCACTTGGACAATGGGTGTTCAAAACATATGACCGGTTACCCAAACAAATTCATAACACTAAAAGATAATAAGGGTAAAGTCACTTTTTGGGACAATTTGTCTTCCAATATAATCGGCAAAGGAACAACAGTTGTCAATAACAAGATCAAAGCAGAAAATGTATTACTAGTAGAAATTATCAAGCCTAATATTCTTAGTGTAAGTCAAACATGTGATCAAGGGCACATCTGTATTTTTAACTCAGAGAAATGTGAGATCAGGAAAAATGACTCAAGAAGAGTTGTTGTCACTGCTATAAGAAATTCAAACAATGTATACATCCTAGAAAATGAAAATCAATGTTACTTAAGTATGGTTGATGAAAGTTGGTTATGGCACAGGAGGATGGACATTTAAATTTTGACAATATTGTCAAAATAAGTAAAAAGGAAGCCATAAGAGACTTGCCTAAAATTGTAAAACCCCTAAACTCAGTTTGTAGACATTGTCAACATGGGAAGCAAACTAGATCGAGTTTTAAAACAAAAGAACATATGACCTCACATCCTCTCTAAATAGTGCACACACATTTCTGTGGACCAACGAGAACTAAAAGCTTGCAGAGGGGATATTATTTCATGTTGCTAATTGATGATTACACAAGGATGGCTTGGGTGACATTTCTCAAAGAAAAAACAGAATCCTTTGAGAAGTTCAAAATATTCAAGGCAATGGTTGAAAATGAGACACATATGAATATCAAATGTCTTATATTAGACAATGGGGGAGAGTTTACTTCAAATGAGTTTGATGAGTTTTGTGATAAACATGGAAATAAGAGACAATTTTCAGCTACAAAGACTCCTCAGCAGAACAGTCTGACTGAAAAGAAAAAGAACAGCCTAAGAAGCTGCCATAACAATGCTTAATGAAGCAAAGTTGTCAGATGCATATTGGAAAGAAACAGTATACACAGTTGTCTATATACTTAATAGAGGACAAATCAGAGTGAATAAGGACAAGACCCATTATGAACTATGGTATGGAAGACCATCCTCAATCAAATATTTCAAAGTATTTGACAGTAAGTGTTACATTAAAAGGAACGAAGATGATCTTGGCAAGTTTGACTTTAGGGCTGATGAAGGAATATTTCTAGGATATTCATCATCCAAGAAGGCATATAGATGTTTCAATAAAAGGTTACACAAGATTGTAGAAAGTGAAGATGTAAGAATAGATGATATAAAACCAAGAAGTCATAAAAGTGCTGAAAATACAAATAATGAAGACTTACAAGAGGACAAAACTACTCATGATGAAGAAGAAGGAATAAAGAAAGAAGATACACAAGAAAGTGAAGAAGACTCCCCAAGACCTGATACAAAACTTCCATCTAGAACGATACAGAAGAATCATCTGAAGACACAGATATTAGGTGATAAAAATGTTGGAGTTAGTACAATGAGACGACTAACATTTAATGAACAAGCCCTACTCTCAATAGTAGAACCTAAGGATTTTATAAAAGCTAGAAAAAAGTAATGAATGGGTCAAAGCCATGAATGAAGAATTAGATCAAATTGAGAAAAACGAGACCTAGGAACTTGTCCCAAGACCCAAAGATAAGAATGTTATAGGAAAATATGATGACAGGGGGAATTGTCACAAAAGAATAAAGACAAGAAATCCTCAATAACATAATAGGTTATTTTTTTTCATTGTTCTCAAAGGGGGGTAATGTTTAGGTGTTACCATAAATTCCAAAGAGGGGTATTGTTGAGAATATAGTTGTCATTGATGTCAAAAGTGTTCATGGATGACAAAGCATTAACCAGTAGATATGGTAGCAGAATGAATTCAACAATGACAAGGGAAATAAGTAAAAGGATTGATTGATTCTATGACCAATCGACATGAAAGAGAGGTCATGAATTAATCAATAAGATCATTGATTTTTCATGAATATGTTTCAGAATAACCGTGTTGCAGGTTTCTGTATCAACGATCGATCACTATAAGGATCGATAATAAACGAGACTTAAGTATGTGCACGCTTAGATGATTTGGATCGTGGTAAAAGCAAATCCATAGTTGAAAGTTGATTTCACAGGTTGGCGTTACATATGAGATCACCCAACACTTCATAAGTTAAGTCATCCTCACAATTGTAGATCGTGTGGTGAAGATCTGAAGGTTTCAAAGATCTACGACTAATATGGATTTCGTTGATTTAACAGCGAGGAGGATAAAAAGGGAGTTGGGTGGTGAAATCAAAAACTAATCGCCAAGAAGGAGATCGATATCAATGGACAAGGTTGATCATGGAAGCAGATCAATGGTTTTCAGTGATTTTGTTGGGAGAACTAGCGCGGATTAATAAAATCCTGATGTGTACAAAATTCAAATAAAATCTGCCTTATGATATTTGGGGTCCACCGTCGATCTAGATCTGATGGTCCTCATGGATTTTGTAGATTCAACTAGCAAGTGAGTTAACTGCTGAGATGAGTGTGAAATTTTAATTCAAACAAGTTTAATACATTTGAAGTCCACCGTTGATTGGTGGGGACCCTAATCCGACGGCGATAAATTCATTTCACTGAGTGAAGTGACAGGAGGTTAACACAGGCCAATGCGAGAAAATTTTCATTAAGAAATGATTGACAACATGGACGGTCCAAATCATTCGAGAGAAATGCAAAAGCTGATTTTGAGAAGATCGATGGCGAAGAATGATTTATGCACAAAGAAAAGGGAAGATCCAAAAATACGCATTTGATAATAGATCAACGGACATGAGTGAACCCGCAAGAGAATCAATGGTTCAGAAGGAAAGTGGAAGGCAGAAGGTGAAAAATCGTGAAAAGACTTTGGGAAATGTCACAGTTCTGCTACCCGAAATTCAGAAGATCAGCGGTCCAAAAAACATCCGCATAAGATCGACGATGCAGAAGAAAATGGAGGAAAGCGGGAATCTCAAAATGACATGTTGAAAAAGTCACAAACCCGCAATACAAAAGATCAACAGTCACGGAAATCTCGAAGAAGATCAACGGTATGGAATGATTGGTTCGAAAACGGAAATCGTGGAATGATATTTGGAAAAATTCACAAATCCACTATCCTATTTTTATCTCAGATCTACGGTTAAGATAAAATCCCTAAAGAAGATCAACGGCTCAGGATGGTTGCGGAAATAAAGAAGTGCGGAAAGTCACGACTAGAAGTTTGTTTGAAGAGACACAATCAATGAAACGACGCAATGGTGAAGAAATATGTCCGAAGGAAGGATGAAGGTATTTATTGACAGAATAATTGAAGGAAATAATTTGTCTCTATGATTGTGAATGATAGAGTCCAAGAAGTTAATAACAGACTGATAAAAATCAGTCCATGGTGGCAAGGCTGCGCTAAGGCAAGCTATAAGTCTGCAAAGAATGTTGTAGCATCATTTTCTATTGTAGCGGACAGAAAACCAAGTTGTTGTAGCATCCTTTTTTGTTGTGGCGAGAAGAAACCCAAGGTGTTGGAGCATCCTTGTCTATTGTAGCAAGCAGAAAATCAGGGTGTTGTTGCATCCTTTCTGTAACAGCAGATAAAGCAATTTTGTAGATTTTTTTTTTAAATGAGTTTGAATTGGTGGTTTTCTCTTTGAATATTCCACGATAAAATTTGTCTTAACATGTTTGATTCATTTTTGTGTTTTTATTTTTAAAAGAAAAAAACAATACTGATTCACTCCCCCCCCTCCCACTCTCAGTATTGTGGGATAATCCAATAATTGGTATCAGAGAAGGTTCATTCACTACAATTTAACCATTGGAAGGTAGATCATATTTAAAACCCACTATGGATGAACAAGAAGGTTTATCCACCAACAGACCTCCATTATTCACAGGAGAAAATTATGCATACTGGAGTGTGAGAATGAAGTGACATCTGATGTCCCTTGGATGGAAGGTTTGGGCAACAACTGAAAAAAAATATAAAATAGATGACCAAACACCTACAGACCCAAAGGAGCTAGGCCAATATGAAGGTAATTCCAAAGCCCTAAATGCAATCCTGAGTGGGTTGACAAACTCTGTATTTACAAAAGTTATGTGATGCAAGACTACCAAACAAGCCTGGGATAAGTTAAAAATTATCTATGAAGGAACATCTAAAGTCATAGAATCCAAGCTTCAGACATATAAAGAGAAGTTTGAAATTCTTAAAATGAAAAAAGAAAAAAATATTGGGGAATACCTTTCTAAGAGTATATGAGGTTTTTAATGCTATTAGAGGTCTTGGAAGAAAATTAAGAGAGGGAGAAGTTGCGAAAAAGGTACTAAGAACATTTCCAATGAAATATGACTCAAAAGTATCCACCCTATAAGAACGAGATGATATTGACCATATGACAGTAGATGAACTACATGGAATTCTCACTGCATATGAGATGAGAACAGGACTAAATGAATCCTCAAGAAAAGAAGCAGCATTTAAAGCCTCATCCAAAAATCAATCAAAGAACCTAGATGATAACGAAGCTCCTTTTATTAAAAAAACTTGAGAAGGGTACTGGAAAATATAAAAGAAAGTTACCCCTAATATGTTTTAACTGTGGAAGAATTGAACATTTTGCTTAAAAATGTACTTACCCTAAACAAGATGATAGTGATGAGAGATGAACCTTAAAATTCAAAAAGAATAAAACAAGAAACAAGAAGAAGTCCTATGAGAAAAAGAAAATTGTCTACACCATGGAAGATAGTGAAGATGCAGATACAAGTGAAGATGAAGAAACTGAAATTTTATTCATGGGTTTAGATACTCAAGATTCAAATAGTGACTCAGATGTAGAAGGAGAAGTAGACTTAAGAGATGAACTTGTTAGCACTCTTGAAGAACTTGAGAAATGCAAGAAAAAAAAACAGTCAAATCATATCGTTAGTGAGTTGAAAGCTCAACTTCTAAATGCCAAAAAGATTGAGGACCTAAACCTGTAGCTCAAAATAATAATATAAGAATCTGAGAGACTTGAAGAAGAGATCATACAAATCAAGAAAAATCTTAATGAATGATCTATCAAATCAAAGTTTGAGAATAGCTCAAAGATTCTAGATGACATTCTGAATAGCCAAAGAGCATCAAGTGATAGATCTGGCTTGGGTTTTAACAAACAAACAAAAAACCAGAATGTTTCTCTTTCACTAATCAAGGATGAAACAAGAAAAACTATGATGAAACAGTAAAGAGTCCAGTTAAAAAGAAAGAGAGCAAGAAAGATTCTCTAAACTTTCAAGATAAATAATAATAATAATAATAATATAATGCCTAAGAAACCAAATAGATATCTCCAAATATTTTTAGGTCATTGTTACTCTTTTAATAACTTTGGTCATAAAGCCTTAAATTGCAGAGCTTTAAGGAAGGTTCATGAATACAAGAAGTCGTCATCAAGTAATAAACCAAAAAGAAATCATAACCTTTTTATACTTCTTAAAAAATATGACATGGAGTGTTACAAATGTAATAACCATGGACATATGGAAAGAGATTATAAAGTGATGACTCCTACAAAGAATACTATTGCAATTAAGTCTCAAGACACAAAACAAAAGTGGTATTGGAGGGAAAAGAAAGAAAAAGAAAGTTCCATGATATCTCTATGTGCAACAGAAAACCAAAACCTATGGAACTTGTACAGTGGGTGTTCAAAATATATGACCAGTGACCCAAGCATATTCATAACACTGAAATATAATAAGGGTAAAGTCACTTGGAAACAATTTGTCTTCCAAGATAATTGGCAAAGGAACAGTGGTTGTCAATAACAAGATCAAAGCAGAAAATGTATTACTAGTAGAAAATATCAAGCCTAATCTTCTCACTGTAATTCAAACATGTGATCAAGGGCACTTCTATATTTTTTACTCGGAGAAATGTGATATCAAGAGAAAGGACTCGGGAAGAGTTGTTGGCACTTCTATAAGAAATTCAAACAATGTATACATACTAGAAAATGAAAATCAATGTTACTTAAGTATGGTTTTGATGAAAGTTGGTTATGGCACAGGAGGATGGAAGATTTAAATTTTGACAATCTTGTCAAAATAAGTAAGTAAGAAGCTGTAAGAGACTTTCCTAAAATTGTAAAACCCCTAAACTCAGTTTGTAGACATTGTCAACATGGGAAACAAACTAGAGCCAGTTTTAAAACAAAAGAACATATGAGCTCACATCCTCTGTGAATAGTGCACACAAATCTCTATGGACCAACAAGAACTAAAATCATGCAAGGGGGATATTATTTCATGTTGCTCATTGATGACTACACAAGGATGACTTGGGTGACATTTTTCAAAGAAAAATCAGAATCCTTTGAGAAGTTCAAAATATTCAAAGAAATGGTTGAAAATGAGACACACATGAATATCAAATGTCTTAGATCAGACAATGGGAGAGATTTTACTTCAAATGAGTTCGATGAGTTTTGTGAAAAACATGGAATCAAGAGACAATTTTCAGCTGCAAAGAATCCTTAGCAGAACGGTGTGGTTAAAAGGAAAAATAGAATAGTCCAAGAAGTTGCCAGAACAATGCTTAATGAAGCAAAGTTGTCAGATGCATATTGGAAAGAAGCAGTACACACAGTTGTTTATATACTTAATAGAGGACAACTCAGAGTGAATAAGGACAAAACCCCTTATGAACTATGGTATGGAAGACCAGCCTTATTCAAATATTTCAAAGTATTTGGCAGTAAATGTTACATTAAAAGGAACAAGGATGATCTTGGAAAGTTTGATTCTAGGACTAATGAAGGATCATTTCTAGGATATTCGTCCTCCAAAAAGGCATATAGATGTTTCAATAAAAGGTTACATAAGATTGTGGAAAGTGAGGATGTAAGAATAGATGATATAAAACCAAGTCGTCATGACAGTGCTGAAAATACAAATAATGAGGACTTACAAGAGGACAAAAGTACTCTTGATGAAGAAGAAGGAATAGAGAAGGAATATACACAGGAAAGTGAAGAAGACTCCCCAAGACCTGATACAAAAGTTCCATTTATAAAGATACAGAAGAATCATTTGGAGACACGGATATTAGGTGATAAAAATGTTAGAGTTAGTACAAGGAGACAACTAACATTTAATGAACAAGCCCTACTCTCAATAGTGGAACCTAAGTATTTTACAGAAACCAGCAAAAGTAATGAATGGGTCAAAGCCATGAATGAAGAATTAAATCAAAATGAGAAAAACAAAACCTATGAACTTGTCCCAAGACCCGAAGATAAGAATATTATAGGGACCAAATGGGTTTTCAAGAACAAATTCAATCAGGATGGTCAAGTGATAAGGAACAAGGAAACATTAGTATGTAAGGAGTATTCTCAGGTAGAAGGGATTGCTTTGAAGAAAATGATGCCCCAGTGGCAAGACTTGAAGCAATCAAAATGTTTTTAGCACTCTCAAGCCATAGCAACTTTAAAGTATATCAAATGGATGACAAGTCTGCATTTTTTAATGGAAAAATAGAAAAAGAGGTTTGTATTGAACAACCTGAAGGTTTCATATTATCAGAATACAGAGACTATGTTTGCAAGCTAAAAAATGAACTCTATGGTCTCAAACAAGTTCCAAGGGCCTGGTTTTCAAGGCTAGACAGTTATTTAAAACAACAAAGATTTAAGAGAGGGGAATCTCTACTTAAAACTCGAAGATGAAATTATGATCATTGTTGTTCTTTATGTAGATGACATCATTTTTGGAAGCAATTTACAAATACTAAATGTCAAATTTTCTTCTGAAATGAAGAAGGAATTCGAAATGTCAATGTTGGGTGAACTAACATTCTTCTTGGGATTACAAGTTTATCAAATAGACAAAGAAATATTTATCTCTCAAACTAAGTACATCAAAGACATGCTTAAGATATTTAAGATGGAATACTCCAAACATTTTAGTACTCATACGATCACAGGTTGTAAATTAAGTAAGGACGATAAGTCTCTGGAAATTGATCATACCATGTACAGATCCATGATGGGAAACATGTTGTATGTGGCAGCTACAAGACCAGATGTGATGCAAGTTGTAGGTTTGGTTTCTAGGTTCTAGTCAAACCCCAAAGAAATGCATGTAACTACAGTAAAAAGTATTTTCAAATATTTGAAAGGTACTATGGAGTATGGGTTATGGTACCCAAAAATTCAAGAATTTATTTTAAAAGAATTTACTAATGCAGATTGGGAAGAAAGTGTGGATGATCGAAATAGTACCAGTGGAGCAACATTCTTCTTAGGAAATTGTTTGGTTTCATGGTTAATTAAAAAACAATCTTCCATTTCACTCTCCACAGCAGAGGCCAAATATATTGTTGTTGCGTCATGTTGCACCCAAATCATTTGGATGAAGCAAACACTAGAAGACTTACTTGTTAAGTATGAGCACCCAATAATAATAAATTGTGATAATACCAGTATCATAAATATGTCAAAAGACTTTGTCATGCATTCCAGGACAAAACACATACCAATAAAATATCATTTCCTAAGAGAACAAGTGTCCCAGAAGGTTTTCAAACTGGAGTATGTTGACACAAAAGAACATGTTGCTAACATTTTCACCAAGACACTACCTAAGGAAGCCTTTGAGCATATTAGACAAAAGATGGGAGTTATTCCCTTACAAACATTGTAGAGGAGGAAGCGCAATCTCAAGGGAAGATATGATAACAAGGGGAGTTGTCAAAAAAGAAAAAAGACAGAAAGTCATCAATAGCATAACAGGTTATCCTTTGTCATTGTTGTCAAACAGGGAGAATATTTAGATGTTGTCATTAATTCCAAAGAGGGAGATTGTTGAGAATATAATTTTCATTGATGTCAAAGGTGTTCACGAATAACAAAGAAATAACCAGTAGATATGGTAGCAGGATGAGTTCCACAATGACAAAAAAAACAGTAACAAGGTTGATGACAAGGATTGATCGATTCTCTGATCAATCGACATGAAAGAGAGGGCATGAATTAATCAATTAAATCATTGAGTTTTCATGAATGGAATATGGTATCTTCTAAATAAATCAGTCCTCAAGTTAGACTTATTTATATCGTGTAGTGATAGGAGGTCAAAATACTTTTTTAAAGGATCATTGTGAAAGATTGAGGTGTGTAATGAAGTTTGGAACACTTTTGACTCTGTTTTCTAATAAAATATTTGAAGCTTAGCTTTCGGTGGCTTAGGCGAACATCTCAATGATTCATTAGCAAACCAAAAATCCCAACTTTCGGCAACTTAAAAATAGAATTCGGGGCTACCTTAGCGAACGAAAGCGCACTGAAGTTAAAACGGCTGGTGCGCCCATCACCCTCAGCCAACCTCAGCATGAAGAGCGCCACTACCAAACCATTAACCGCTGAAAAGACAGAACCTGCAATAAATCATGAGTTGGTAAAAGGGGTCGTTCATAAACTAAAGTGACCTATCCAAACCTTATATTCCCCCCCACCTGTCCCATGTTTATGATCAAGCCACCACAAAGCATCGGTTTCCAATTAGAATGATTACGGCACTGGCTAGCTCATGGGTCTCATCAGAATTAACTGTCACCCTGCTCAAATCCCAATTTCCAGTCAGTTCTCTCAAAATCAGCACCCCATCCTTAATCCATTCCACATTTCTTGCATGCGTCCTCACTAAGCCAAGCTCACCGAAATCCAGCACTGTAATTGCCTTCTCCAGGGTTTGAATTTTCAATTTTGCAGGTACAAAAAAACAATCCAAGAGATGAAGAAAGGAGCTAGGTGATATTGGTTACCTCGAATCACACCCAGAGGTATGTCAGCTCTTCAAAGACTCGAGCTGCTATAGGTTCTACGAAAAGATTCAGGGATCCCATCAGCAAGTGGCAGAATCCTTTGCTCTCTCCTTTGATGGCTCGAAAGCAGTGATTGGAAGAGAATAATTTCAAGTGGATGAGGCTCTGATAGCAGAAGTAACAAAGCTCCCAAGGACTGAGGAAAGCTGTTTCAAAACCACAATCACAAAGAATGTAGAACTCAAGTCTTACCTGAAGCATGAACACAAGAACATTGTATGGAAGAAGAGCATTCCCACATCTTGGCTTGAGGTAAAATGGCAGCACTTATTGAAGGCAATTCTGGTCTACATAACTTGTGATGGCAGGTATAATAGGGTAATGATATACCATTTCAGTTAATGACACATTTTACTGGCAGAAACCCCTTGAACTTGTCTTTTTACCTATACAAAAGCCTGACTAAAATGGCCCATCAAGTTAAAGACTAGCCCACCAAGATTGCAAGCAGGCTATCACATCATGGCTTGATCAAGTTAATCATCCTTGAACTGCTGCAAAGAAAGAACATGGCCTGGACATACTTCATTTTTTGGAGTGAGTTCGAGACGGAATTGTAGCCAAAAGACAAAAGGAAGTCTTCTTCAAAAAGGTCATCCACTCCCAGAAGTGGTAAGAGGAAGAGGAGGGCCATCTCTCCAATTGCAGTGGATCAAGCCTCTCCAGCTGCTAAGACCAAGAAGGAAAAGAGGAACCTGGATTTCAGTGAAAAGGTAGAGGAGTTTCTAGCACCAGGCAAAAATATCCTCAGCCTACCTTACTCTGATTCCAAGGATGGAGAGGAAAAGAAAACTAACCTAGCAGATCAGTCTCAAATAGGGGCGGGAGGAGTTTCCATCACCTACACCAAAGGAGGATCAGGGTAAACCAGTGGCAGAGGCTTCATCCAACAAACCTAGATCCCAAAAAATCAATCAACAACTGAGGCAGGTGTATGAGCTAGAAATCTTGGAGAAGGAAATCAAAAGAACCAATGAGAGGTTAACCAAGAGGAATGTTAAATTATATGACTCTCTGCAGGAGATAAAAATGAAGTATACCAAGCTAGAGAAGAGCAATCTCAGGTTAAAGAAAGAGAAAATTAGGCTCTATAGGAAAATCAGGCTATCCAAATTGCAAAAAGAGAATTCTAGCCCTCAGTCTCAAGCTCACCAGAAGCTGGAAACCCTAGCAAAAGTAGAAATGAGCCTTTTTGGCCCAGAGGCAGCCTGTGATGTTGCTGCCATCCCAAACCCTAGGCAGGCTGCAAAGACACCCAAGGGTCAACACTGAAGCCTTAAAACATCAAGGTAAAGTGTGATTACAATTTTGATTAAAATTTTAAAACATACTTTTCGATGGCTTAGGCAAACACCGCAATTGTTCATTAGCCACCGAAAACAGAGCTTTCGACAGCTTACAGGCATAGAGTTTCGCTTCCTTAGCGACCAAAAGCGCAAAACCATGCAGGAAGGCATAGTTTCGCACATAACTGACTTTTGTTGATCCAAACACCTCATGGATGATTTATAAGATTTGAAAATTAATTAAAGGCACCAGTATTTTGGCTCTGTTTCAGTTTTGAAGGTGCCAACGAGGTAAATTAGGTCGCATTTCCTACCTACTCTGACAAAGTGTGACTTCTCTGTCAAATGGCAAGTTCGAGTTCTACTTCAATGTCTACTATAGCTATTAAAGAGTTAGAGGAGTAGAAAGAATTTGGAGTTAGGAAGATTGGAAATCTAGATAGGACCTTGACCTATTTTTTAGCAAATAGTTATGACTATTTATTTTTAGTAAATTCAATCCAATTTTTTAGGATCTAAAATAAATTTTGTAAAGGCTATAAATCATGTGACTAATGTAGAAGAAATGGTTCAACTTCAGAGACTTTTAGACACTTTTTGTATTCAAGCTTCTCATGTGCTTTGTCACTTAATACAAGCTCTTTTGTCATTACATGTTCATCTTTCATCTTCTTTATGTTATGTACTTGTGCTTGGATGTTTCATTCATGTTTATTCTATTTACCTAATGCAAGATAGTTGTCATCCTATCTCTGTGTGGATAATTGGAATTACAAGTATCTTTTCTTTGTTATGATCAGCTATTCATATGTGAATGCCTTGTGTGAATCTGCCAGCATAGTGAGTTCTTCATCTATTCACCTTTATTACAAACCCTCTGAACATTGATAGTTAGAATCCTTGTCTATTTGATTAAGTATTATCCAGGTCCCGAGTGAGTGAGGTCTTATTGGTCATCTGACTTGACCCATTGAGTAAACCATTTAAAAATATTGAAGTTACCAGGCATCTTCAAGCTGCAACCTAGAAGAGTTTTTTGGAGAGCTAACATAATATGATTCAAAATAACCTTGTTACAGGTTTCTGGATCAACAATTGATCACTGTAAGGATCGATGATAAACAAGACTTACGTCTGTGCAGGCTTAGATGGTTTAGATCGTGGTAGGAGAAAATCCACGGTTGAAAGTTGATTTCACAAGTTGGAGTTACACCTGAGATAACCCAACACTACCTAAGTTAAATCATCCTCACGATTGTAGATCGTGTGGTGGATATCTGAAGGTTCCGAAGATCTACGGCTAATATGGATTTCGTTGATTTAATAAAGAGGAGGATAAAAAGGGAGTTGCGCTGCGAAATTAGAAACTAGTCGCCAAGAAGGAGATCGAGATCATAGTAGACGAGGTTGATCATGGAAGAAAATCAATGGTTTTTAGCGATTTCGTTGGGAGAACTAGTGCAAATTAATAAAATCCTGATGTGCACGAAATTCGAATAAAATATGCTTTATGATATTTGGGGTCCACCATAGATCTAGCTCTGATGGTCCTCGTGGATTTTGCAAATTCAACTAGCAGGTGAGTTAACTGCTGAGATGGGTGCAAAATTTTAATTCAAACAAGTTTAATACATTTGAAGTCCATCGTTGATTCGTGGGGACCCCGATCCGACGGCGATAAATTCATTTCGCTGGGTGAAGTGACGAGAGGTTAGCATGAGCCAATGTGAGCGAAATTTCATTAAGAAATGATAAACAACTTGGACGGTCTAGATCAGTCGAGAGAAATGTGGAAGACGATTTTGAGAAGATCAACAACAAAGAATGATTTCCACACAAAGAAAAGGGAAGATCAAAAAATCTGCATTTGATCATAGATCAACGAACGAGAGTGAACCAGCAAGAGAATCAACGGTTCATGCAGAAAGCAGAAGGAGAAGAATCGCGAAAAGACTTTGGGAAATGTCACAGTTTCACTACCCGAAATCCGGAAAAACTCTTATGCCGGATTCACTTCACTTGTACCATGGACTACTTGCTTACAAGCCATCTTAAAAGTATAGTTGTTATTACAAAGTTGAATTGAATTTGACCAACTTACTCTCCCATGCGCACCTCCAAGTAGTTCACAATGTATATTAAACGCTATTAATTATTTTAGTAATGTGTCAGTTCTAAGACCCTTAGCAATCATACATTCAAATATGCATCCTACTACTTCTGTTCTAATGCTCATTCCTAAGTTCCACCAAAAAAATTGGCATAAGTGTAAGTCCCTTTTCATCTAAGCCTTCTACAATAATACCACCATAACTGGACAACCTAAATTTGTAATATGCAATATGATCCTAAACAATGATACTGCAAGCACCATCACACTGTAAGCCTACAAAGGGCAAGTTTATGCAAGCCAAACCAATGCACAATTGCCAAATGACAAACAGAGCGGTCTACCTAAAAGATTATTTAGTCATTTAACAACTTCAAATTGACAAAACTTCATGAATGAAACAGTGCAACAAAACAACTCAAAAACAAGAATGAAATTTCCATTTTTTTTTTTGTATAACTTATTTTAGCAGTATTTAATAAATGTATATAACATGAGACACAAGAGGGAGGTATTTAAAGCCAAACCCATCCACTAGCAAGATCCCTCGCTCTGACAAAAAAATTTCCCTTTTAGTAGAACTATATATACAAGATAATGCAGCATTCCTTCACAATTTAAATCCCTGCTTAGCTTCTTCTACATATACAAAAATGGATTATGCATATCATAGGTTTTTATGACTCAACATGCTCCTTTCGAACAAAACGCTTTTGAAGCCATTACAAGGCATTCATTTCATCCTGTCTATTATGCTGCCTAGTTTGTGAACAAGAACCTAAGATCATCTTCTGTTAACCTTCCCAAAGCCTCTGAAGAACCTCCTACAGTGCTGAATTTCAAAGCAGTAAAAACATGAGAATTTATTTAGCAACTCCCTACATATTGCAATTACTTTAAAATACATCAAACATGTAGAAGCAACTGATGGCTATAACGTTTACCCTTCAAAAACGAGTTGCTTTTTCTCCTGTAATCTAAGAATTCTCTCTTCAATTGTATTTGCAATGACAAATCTCACAACCCTGAGGAATGTATAAACAGGATTTACAATAGTCAGTTGTTGTATTAAAAGACTAGTTAATTGAACAAACTATTGAACTTTATGATCATAGATGCAACAGAATGCATTTCAAAAAAGCTTTCAAGGGCACAGCCTAAAAACTCTGCAAAAGGGCCAATTGCAACAGAATGTATTTAAGAAACGTTTACAATGGTGAGCCTTTAAAAACTTTGCAGATGACCAAAGAATTAAGCAATTTGACTTCTCCGGAAAATTTTATATATTTTTAGCATCCGCAAAAAAATTCAAAGTTCAAATTTGTACTAATGAATTGGTTCACAAAAGTTGTGTTATGGTACCAAAATGGTTATCTTAGTATCCTTTATTTCTTGATCAAAGTAGCTTGAATGAGACTATAGAAACCTAAAACTAAGCTGCTTCCAAAGCAACCTGACGACAATGTATCAAAAACCTATGGTTAATGATTATTAGCAATTTACTGTTGCATGAATACCATTATTACATTTTGATAAGCCTTTTTAAAATTTCAAAACTTGTTTTGACCTAATCATATATTATTCTTTGAGGAACGTATAGATAACAGTTTAATTAACATTGGTTCAAAATAAACTGCCAAGGAGAGGAAACAGTGGTCCAAAATTCAAATATACTGCACTGTGTAATTCGCTAATAGCGTGCGAGCTGCTTCAAATAGGCAACAGGATAAACTAATACTACCACAGTTGTATTACAAAAACTAGACACAAGCATGGTTTCATTGTTATGAGATATATTTTTCCAGGGCAACAGAACAAACCAAACCAAAACAAAGACATAGTTACTTACAAACTGACTAGACTGTAAACAAAGTACCTGATTGGTTTATACTGTCCAAGCCGATGAATGCGATCCTGAGCCTGCTGTTCCACTGCTGGATTCCACCAAGGATCCATCAAAAAAACCTGAAAATGATGCAGATAAAATTATATCTTGGATTAGAAAATTCACTTGCCTATTTGCTAGGCACATTGCGAAGTTGAGCTGAAAAAGATCCAAACTAGAAATTTATTGTCTTCAGCAGAGAAGGATCAAACATACAAAAGCAAAATACAGTACCAGACAGGGAAGGTTCTTACATGAGAAGCTACTGTCAAATTCAGGGCCACACCTCCTGCCTTCAAACTCATCAGGAAAATCTACAAGACAGATAAATGTTAACACCCAGATTATAAATAGATGATCAAAGTCAGAATTTTCAGAGATTAACGACAACAAAGGAAATACCTTACAATCCGGATCATTTGAAAACTTCTCAATTGTTTGATCTCTCGCCTGAATACTCATACTTCCATTCAGTTGAGTGCATTTTATCCCTGACTGCACCATTTGACATCTATTTATGTTCAAGCATTTTCTATTGACATAAAGAACAATCCACAGACTTTAACTAGAAGATCTTTTAAAGCATAGCACCATAGTGATAACACACATTAAGAAAATCCATGCTGACCCCAAAAACTGACAAAGGAATGGAAAATATGCAATGGCAATATAAGATAAACATTGTTAAACCTGCCAATGGTTCACAAAATATTCAATGTGGAAAAGACAAGGTTATAGATCAATATGATTTAAAAAGAAATGATTTTTTTTCCAATATGAATGCAATATATTTTTACTTTAAATCATTGCAGTCAACAAATATGACTTTAGAGTAATAAGTTATAACCAACGACAATTACAGAAACTGTTTTTGAACACTCTGGAGTATATTGCCATCATGCTTTAACATAATGCTTAGAAGTTATGTACAGAGAAAGTATACCTTCTGTAGAGAGAAAGTTATTAAATCCAAAAATGATGTAAACTGGCTAAAGACTATTGCCTTTGCAGCAGCATCCTTCTGTAGCATAAGCGCTATTTCTTCCCTCTGAAAACATCAACCTAAGTAAGTTCCCGTCTGATAACTGAAAATAAAAGGATCCATAATTAAGACAACCAACATCATCCAAAGCAACAAAACATATATAATTCCTAAATCATACACTAAGCAGGGATTATGCAAAACATTGTTTCAAAAGTGTTTCTATAAAAAGCAATGAGCCACAATTACTTAATAAACGTGTACCAAATAGCTAAATAAAGAAAAGAAAAATCTGATTGAGTAAACTTTAAGCATATTAGGTGATGTTAAAGAACTCAAGCCTATGGATGAGTTTATTCAATCAACTATATAGTTGTCCAAATACTGTGAAAATAAATACAAACCCCATGGAGGCTGCAGATTCTTGATGGAGGTTGTGAAACAACAGAAAATAGCACCTTGGCCACTTGGTCACATACAGTCAGGAGTTAATATTCGCTGACATTTAAGTCAGAAGCATGCCATCTGATATTTAAAGTCATATGACCTTTAAGTCTCCCATTTTCTTGTCCACGGGACTGTGGTCTAGCAGCAAACAGTAAGTTGATCAGGGTTGGATTAAAACAGAGACTTGAGTTCAACCCCCCAGAGTGGGTGCAGATAAGGCCAGGTGCAAGTCTTGGGTGATCTTGACAACATAGCTACGCCCTTCATAGCAAAGTAATTTAGTCAAAGGGACAGCTCCAAGTTTCTATAAGCAGTATTTCCCCAAATGAAAGTCTCCCACTATCTAAAAACTGAAGGGTAATCTTCAACTGTTTCTTACACCTCAGTCAGGTACATTGATTGTAAAATTCTTCTGTTAGCTTAAATATTTTAAAGTTCAAATACTTCCTTAAGCCTCCATAAAATGTAAATTCATCGAGGTACAATGTTGCGAGGAGGCCCTGAATCATCTCTGCCTTTAATGTAACATATACTACTCAAGTCCAATGGGCTAGTTCCGTGACAGGAGGTGCCCAGTTCGAATCTCCCTGGGTGAGGCATGTTAACCCTTTTTCAGCAAGGGGTGATATATCGATTGGATTTGGTTTGTGATCATATTGCTGACATGTGATCCTGAGTTGAAATCTGTGGCTTCCCCATAGATCATTGGTCAAAGGTCCTTCAAGACTATCAGATGGTCCATATGCCTTGGATGTGCCTAGTCAAAGACAGTGTCAGATGTTCTATGTGTTGTGATATCTCTAAACCCTCGTTGACACTTTAATGTTTTCTTATATGATGATATGTTTACATGAAATGTTATATTTATGCTCGTGTTTGGATTGTCATTAGTTATGCATGTCTTAGTCTAATGTTGGTGTCATCCTTTCTTAAAAGTGTGTCATTCCAAAGGTTAATTTGAACCCTAGTGAATTAAATTAAATGAATTCATCCATTTCATAACATTTTACCTAGCCATTTTTCATTTCACTAGCCAATTCATCCATCCCCTTCATTTTCCCCTTTGTAAAGCATCTATCATTACTAACAACCTAAGGTCTCACAATTATTCCCGTGTATGAGTGTGCCTCAATAAAGCTATAAGTGTATAACACTCTGAGATTGATGCTGCTAAATATAAATGGAAATATGGGAGATAATCCCCTCGCAAAAAACCAACTTCCCTTGTCACAGGTTATCAAAGCCAAATCTAAAGTAAAAGGAACTAGCCTATGAAAGGGCTAAGAAATGCAAATAAATGAAACATCAAAAAAAGAAAAAGAAAACAAATCGCGAGAAAGAGGCACAAGGATGGATGATCCATGATAGCACTTCCTTCTAAGGCACACATGCAGAAGAAATATTTTAAACCCTAACTCTTAAAAGCCAAGAAAAAGAAATATCACACTTAGTTGCTATGAAGGTTAACTTGCAAAGACCCCATTCTTTCCCTAAGTTCACAAGTACTTTATTCAGCCTCACTTTAGGAATCTTGGATATGCAACTTAACTTATGGCTTTCACATGTAGTCAAGACTTTAGAAGGGCCACACCAATGTTAGACTTTAAGTCGTTGAGTTGTTAGAAGGGTGTAACTGTAAATTAATTTCATGTATTATTTTCATATTTGAGAACACTTCCCAAGTTATATGTCGGTTTAACCTCTAGCACTAGAACATTCATTCATATACACATGCTATGACACTTGATGTGGTATATCTTGATGGCTACTACATTGTTTACATGGAGTGCTACATGTCAAATTTTTTAACTACTTTCAAAAATAGTTCAACCTTAACACAATTACACATGAAAGTATCAACCTTATTAATTTCTTATGGACAGTATGACAGTTACCTAAATAGAGCAGAAAGTAAACACATCACATCTCAATAACATGCATAGTAGACACCATGATTTTTACCCTAGGAAAACCCTCTCTCCTCCTAAGGGGAAGAACCCAGCAACCTTTCTTATGATAGATTTATTAATAGAAGAACACGTATACATCAAGTGACCATGAACATAGAAACCAAGTACTATCTGAAACATGAGAGATTGCAAAAATAAGAGCTGCTACTTTTTCTTTATCATAACTGCTGATGTAAGCCCTTCTGGATGTTGACGTCAGCCCTAGATCGTCTATTCTTTCCCTGCTGACAAAACAGAGATGAATTCTGTAACAAGCCACCGTCCAACTGTTGTAGGTGAAGAACAGTCCACTGTCCAATTGTTGTAGGTTAAGAACAGTCCACTGTCCAACCGCTGTAGGTGAAGAACAGTCCACTGTCCAACTGTTTAGGTGAAGAACAGTCCACTGTCCAACTGTTGTAGTGTTATACCAATATTTGCCACCTTTGAGTCTCATATCAACCTCCTCAGCATGCCATGACTGAGACACTTCTACATCACCTTGATTGCTTGCTTGATCATACTGAGTCTGACCATTTTTAGCCCTAGATCGCGCCTTGCTGTCTAGCAAGCTGCAATAATAGCCATGAACGCGACTTGCTCTTCTGCAACCTGCAATCCGAACGCAGGATTCTTTGTTCTGAGGTTGCAATCCCGACTCATGATTAGGTTTATTGAGGAGTTTCGAGGAGATCACGATGGTATGAGTTGGATCCTTTGCAGCACGATCTTGGGGACTTGCAGCAATTCGGGTTTCCTGAGTTCTAGAACTCTAGATTCTTCCTCTCCTCCTCCTCCATCTAACTATAAATACAAGGCATATCAAGTGTAAAGAAAAGGAAGAGAAATAGCATCAAAATGCTGCTCAAAACCAGAGAGAGCATGTTCCTTCCTACATAAATGGCCATTGAGAAGGCCCAACCTTGGTGATAGGTCAAGGAAGAGATTGGATCAAGGAGCCAAGGAAGGTCCTCTATCATGGATCAAGGTGAAATTGTGAATTGATCTATGATAAATATACATGTTGATGGTTTCCCCCATTCACGTCGTCTTTATGTCTATGTTCCATGATTGGATCTAACCTATGCATTGATGAAATGTTGGAAGAAGTATATTGCCTTTGAATCTTTGTATGTAGGGAGCAGGTGTTAGAGGTTGGAGCATATGATCTCTAGGGACCACATCAGTCGAGACGTACACAAAGGACAACCATTCGATAGCAAGGTACGCTTCATCCTTAGCCATCTTTTACATAATTGGAAAGATGCAAAAGATGGACCATTTCTTCATCTTGGACCAATTGGAGCATGTTCTAGAGCATTCTTGGACCGTTGGAGCTGATTTTGAGAGTCGCCCCACACATGTGTGCCTTGGGATGAGTTTATTGCTAAGTTGTCTTCACCCTTTAGCTCTCTCCAAACTTCATCAAATCAAACCATAGGGAAGCCTCTCTTGACCTTATGACCTAATCTCAAAGTGAGAAGTTAGCACTGAGGTGACAATGGAGCTTTCTTCCAAAATTGCTCCTTGACAACACTAGTGGATTACTTTTCCACCCAAGTATTAAATCAAGCTATAACATTTTTGACATTGTTGCCAGTGATAAGTCCTTTCAACCCGAGCTTGAACAACATCCTAATCCTTGATAAGCCTTTTCCTAATTCACAATTTAATCAATTCATATGGCAACTCCACCTAGAGAATTTGTGCCTAAGAGGTACTCCATAAGAGGATCTTATCAAGCACTTCTTGCTTTTGATCCCAAACTTGAAAGATACTATAGAGAGAAAAGAAAGTTATTCAATCCATCATTCAAATTAGTTCTTCTCAAAATAGTTATTCAACTCAATCTAATCCTACAACTCAAAACATGGCTACTCCTTGGTTAACAAATTCCTATAAGCCTTTTGATTACTCAAATATTATTGGTTATCCAAATGCTATACCTAAGTTTAAAGAGAAACTTCTCGAGTTTAATGGAAACAATGCCATATCTACTTGCAAAACATTTGGATGAGTTTATAAAATGCATAAGTATTGAACCAATTAAAGATCTTAATGTCCTCTTTAAAAAAATTCGTGTCAACGTTAAGCAAGCCTATCAATGGTTCCAAAACCTTCTCGACAATAATACCATCAAATATCATGAGGACTTGTGAAAGGTTTTCCTTAACTGATGGCAAGAGAAGAAAGACACTAGATTCATCTTGAACACATTAACTTGTGCAAGTTAATAAAATGATTGATGACATTCCTCCTTATTATGTCACTCCTGCTCCTACAATTTTGTGATTTCACATGAACGCTTTAGAAAGTTCCTCAACCAAGCCAAGCCCACAGATCTTAAGGATGTCCAAACCAAGGATGTAAACCTTAATACAATTCTTGGGGTGCTATTGTAAAAGATCGATCTAGTCTTAGAGCAACCCATAGCTTTCACGAGCACAACTCTTATTTAAGTTGAATTGAAGTATACCATAATGGAAAAGCATGCTTATGCTCTCATGCAACCATCGAAACACTTTAAAAGTTGTGTTGGTTACTCCAAGATAATAGCCTATGTACTTTGTGAAGTCAAAAGCATCCTAACTCAACAAGATTGTCTAGACACTAAAGGAAAGTGGTAAACCAAAATTCAAGAATATGAATTGGAGATTAAACCCACTAAATTGATCAAATGACAAGGCTTAGCACAGATGCTCACAAAAGGAAATCTTAAAGCCTTAGGCATGAAAGATGAATCCCCTAAGATGAACTTCACAGTAATTGAGGGAGAACAACACGCTTGGTACTTGAACATTATTTACTACCTGAAGAACCTTGCATGTCAGGACAACTTAGTTGACCTTAAGTGGAGAGCATTATGACTTAAAGCATCAAAGTATTGTATAGTACAAGGAGGACAACCTTTGAGAAACCCAAATGGATTGGTCCTGCATTGTGTAGATGATGTTGAAGCATAACAACTAGTGGCTTAGTTGTGCAAAGGCTTTTGTGGTGAACATTATGCCGCTAGGATGACTACTCATAAGATATCGAGGATTGGTTACTATTGGCCCTTAAACAAATAATATTTGTTTATTGAAACTTCCACTTTAGAAAGGATAAATAATCCATGAATAAAATATGAGATAAGATATAATATTGATGAATTACATTTACATTGGTCGAGATTTACATAAGCCTTAGCATGCCTTTTCAAATGAAAGGCAATGGTTGAGATATGATTTCAGAAAAGAAAGAACACAAAATGAACAAGCTAAGCAGAATTTGAGAAATTCCATTCAACAAAGCGATCAACAAACAACTCCAATAAAGATAGACCTCGAATGGACAACTTCACAAACGATGCAACAATTTTTCTTGGGAATTTGTAACTCATATCGGTTAGTTTCGTCAAATATCGTAGTTACTAACACAAAGATCGAGAAGATGTCATTACAAATAAGACAAGACAAAGTCGTGTCTTCTCTAAGCTTTGAGGACAAAGCTTCTCTTAAGAAGAAGGCAATGTTATATAAAAAATTTAACCTAATATATAAATATATATATAAACATATATAAATATATCAATATTAAATATCAATATTAATTATTAATATTAATATATATTAATAAGTAATAATGATTAATTAGTTAATTAGAAAAAATAAAGAGATATACCCTTTCATTTAAAAAGGCATGATAATGCTTATATAAATCCCGACCAATGTAAATGTAAATCATCAATATCATATTTTATCTCATATTTTATTCATGGATTATTTATCCTTTCTAAAGTGGAAGTTTCAGTAAACAAATATTATTTATTTCAAGCCCACGATATTCGTTGATGTCCATAGATTTGTAAGGAACTTCCTGTTAAAGATAGTACAACTACGACAACCATTCTTCGAATGGCACCCTAGTCAGTTAACTAGGGTTTCAAGTCAGTTAACCAAGCAATGGAAGTCCCTAGCAGGTACCCCAAGGCCCCCAACAGTCTACCGAGGTTCTTGGTCCAAGCCCAAGCAGGTTGATGCTATGGAAAAGTCGCTAGCATGTGGCTATGGCCCCTATCTGTCTCTAGGGCCCTATCTGTCTCTAGGGCATTCTGGTCAAGGACCAAACAGTGCTTAGTCATAAAGACCAAGCAGATCCTGCAGGCTGAGACAAAGACATCTCAGTGTGGAACCAAGCAGATTCTTGGTCTAGGACCAAGCAGGTCATGCAGGTGTGTACCTGGTCAGTTAACCAGGTGGATCTTGGTCAGTTAGAAAAGATGATGATGTGTGATGCCCTCCTCTCCTAAGTCTTCGAGATGGTTGAGCTAAGTGGCCTCCTCAAGGGACTGGCCACCCCTTATTGGAATCACTAGCATTTGACCTTAGGAGCAGTCAAGAGGACTAGAGGATCACATCATCCAATTTGGACCTTTCTTGTGTAGTGATGATAAAACTTCAATTATTATATGGAACACTTGTGGACCACATACCTTGAGAGAGAAAGATAAAAGGTTGGTTGCTTCTACTACACTTGTGGACCACATACCTTGAGAGAGAAAGATAAAAGTTTGGTTGCTTGTACTTGTGGGTAAAAGGGTTGTCCTCTCATCTTGTTGGTACACCTTGGTCTTATGGGTAAAAGAGTTGTCTTCCCACCTTATCGTTATACCTTGGTCTTGTGGGTTAAAGGGTTGTCTTCCCACTTAGTTGTGACATGTCTTGTTGACATGTGGTTAGCCTTGTGCTTGAATTAGTCTTATGTTTCCCTTGTTGGTCCTAGCACACCCCTTTTTAGTGTGGTACCTTAACCCTTTGTTTATGTTGACTTAACATTAAGTTATATTTTTAATACTTGTCAACCCTCACATTGTTTTGACGTCATAGTAACCCAAGTCAATGAAGAATTAAAAGGGGGGTCCTTCTAGAAGTCCTTAAGAGGTTATAAAAACAATTCTAATTCTTCATTGTGAGATCATCTCGAAGTGACATTTCAGATCTGATTTTGTGTGTGACTGATTTAGGTTCTTTTGCAGCCTTATGGGTGAAGTTTTGGGTTCTTTTGCTACTATGAAGTATGCCACCACCTGTGTGAGGGTTTCTCTGCTGCTAGGGTCCAATTTTGTTGATTCTACCTTTTCTAAGCCCTGTTAGGGTTGTTGTTGTTGTTTGTGAGGAGTCGTGGCCTGTTTCAAGGCTGCTAGGGATGTTGTTGTCTGGGAGAAGGCCACTACCTTGTCTAAGGGTTGTCACTACCTGGTTTAGTTGTCGTTGCTGTTGGAGTCTACCCTTGTTGTTTGTGAGGGTGTTGTTGCCTCTTGTGAATGTGACGTGGGTTGTTTGTTGGCCCTTCACTTGAGTCTTGGGTTGTTTGTAGTCCTTCACCTAAGCCATGGGTTGTTTGTAGTCCTTCACCTTAGTGTGAGTTGTTTGTGTTGGGTTGTCACCTTAACCATGAGCTTGTTGGAGGGTTGTCACTTGAATCGTGGGCTGGTAGTTGGACTATCACCTAAGAAAATGTGTCCTGTAATATCTCTATACCATCATTAACACTTGGAATGTGTTTTTATATAATGATATGTTTGCATTGAATGTTACATTTATGCTAGTATAGTCATTCATAACACTCGGTTACCTTGGTGTCATCCTACCTCACAAGTGTGTCATTCTAAAGGCTAATTTGTACCCTAGTGAACTAAATTAAGAGAATTTATCCATTTCATAACGTTATGCCTAGTCATTTTTCATTTCACTCACCAATTCATCTATCCCTTTCATTTTTCCACTTGTAAAGAATCTACTATCAATAACAACCTAAGGTCTTGCAACTATTCCCATATACGAATGCCTCAATAAAGCTAAAAGAGTCTAGTACTCTAAGGTTGATGTTGCTATATGGAAATGAAAAATATGGGAGACACTCCCCTTGCAAAAAGCCAAGTTCCCTTGTCCCAAGTTATCAAAGCCAAATCTAAAGTAAAAGGGACTAAGCCAACGAAAGGGCTAAGAAATGCAAGTGAAATATCATAGAAGGGAAAAGAAAAGGGATCATTAAAAAGAGGTGCAAGTATGGATGGCCCATGATAGAACTTCCTTTTAAGGCACACACGTGGAAGAAATATCATAAACCCTAACTCTTGAAAGTTAAGGGTAGACCTACCGCACTCTGTTGTTATGATGGTTAACTTGCAAAGACCCCTTTATTTCCCTAAGTTCACAATCACTATATTCACTCTCACTTACTTTCGGAATCTGGGCTATGCAAATTAACTTAGGGCTTTTACAAGTAACAAGGACTTTCAAAAGGGTCACGCCAATGTTAGAGTGGATGGGTAAAGGTTAATTAAGTTATTGAGTTGTTAGAAAGGTGTAACTATAAGTTAATTTCATGTATTATTTTCAAATTTGAGAACATTCCTAAGTTATATGTTGGTGGCTTAACCCTTAACACTAGAACATCCATCCATATACATGTGCTATGATACTTGGTAGGGTATATCTTGATGGCTGCTGGGTTATTTACATTAAATGGTACACTTGGACATTTCCTTGCATTTGGATGAGGTCTTCTCCCCTTCTTCATGATGGAGACCCGCCTCCTTTACATGTGGGAGATGATTGACACACATTTGGACCTTATCCTATATCACTTATGCACCATTTCTTCATCACTTGGAGCATGTTGTAGACAATTCTTTGACCGTTGGAGCTGATTTAAAGAGACTCATCCCACACATATGGGCCTTAGGATGAGTTTAATGTTGATTTATGAGGAGCACTCTAGGGTTTGACCCTAGATTTGGTCTTCCCCACCACTTGGCACATATTTGGAGGAGAGCGCTTCCCATTTTGAGATGATTTGTTACTCGTAGGACCACCCTTGAGGGTTGACATCACACTTTGATAACACTAGGAGCCAAGTGTGGGAAATTTATTGGAGCACTCTAATTTGTTGAGCTTGGTTGTTGTATATGGTCATATATATTGGACCATTGGAGGAAAACACTCCCTCTCTTGAGCTCTTATTGTATCATTATCTCATGTATTGACCTTGACTAAGTGTTGCACCATGCACCCCCCTTGGCTTGGGACATTGCAAGTTGGTTAGCATTGTTCATCATCTTTTACCATGTCTAGAGGATTTGTGACCTTCCCTAGGTTAATTCTAGAATTTTAATACATTTACTATTTTATTGTGAACAAAAAGTTAAACTCCTCTCTTATAAAAGAGAGCCTCTTTCTCATTGCATCTCATTGAGTATTGGAGAAGAATACTATCTTTGCATCTTTGGCTCTTAACTCTTGGGATTTTTCATAATTGTAGCATAGCTTGTGGATTCTAATCTTGGGGTAACATGTGAATTTCTTGCATTGTAAGGTTATTAAATCTAGTCCATAGACGAGCAAATTTATTCTATTGGATCAAGCAATAAGGAATCCCTTTGCTTGTTTCATATTTTTGTTTTATATCTTGATTGTATTTGGCATCTTAGGAGGGATAAAAGTTTTAAAATGCATAGGCTAGGGTATGAACTAGAGTTTTCTAATTGAGGCTGTCTGCCAAGGTGATATGCATGAAGTCTAGAGGCTTCAGAGGAATTTGTAATGCTTTTTGCAGGCATTCCAGCCAAGTAAGTCAAGAAAAGGCCCAAGGAGAAGTGTCCTAAAGACTACATCATTGCCTAACCTTGAGTAGATCAAGTTAGTCGAACATGTGACCTCCCCAACTTTGGGGTAGAGACCTCACATCTGGCTCATGACCACTTGAGCTAACCCTCAAGGGTAAACCTTTTTTTAAAGGGTGAAAATTAATCCTTTAAAAGCTAAAAAAAATTCTCCAGATTTTCACCAAATCAAACCAAAGTAAACAAAGATAAAACAACCCTAATTAGCCTTAAATTATACATCTTTGTTTAAAAGATTTTATGCTAGAATAAATCACTGAAACTTTTGGATTATAAATCTGAATTTAATTGTTGGTTTTAGTGGCTTAATTGGCTAATTTGCAATTTTAATAATTATGAAAATTATTGCAGCAAATTACTGTTCATTTCTACAAATTTTCTAAAGCATCTAGCATTTAGAAATTTCAATTCTCATTGCTTTATAATTCTGTAATCAATTTATGGATAAAATCTGAAATTTTTCTAAGTTTCTTGCTTCATTTTAATATTGGAAACATAATGGGACAACAATCAAATAAAACATTCATTTGGTTTAATATGGTTTAGCATTGCATATTTAATCCAACACACCTATTGGCTAAGTGTATCATTCAATTTCTGGAAATTCTTTTGTACGTTTTACTTACCTTGTGAGTCTTTCTATAGCAAAAGCTCTTGATGATGTTCTTTATTTTATGAATCATGGATGTATGACACATTGTCGTTTTTTGAAAATATTTAATTTTAAGTATTGGCAAATTATATCATAAGATCTAAATTTTTAATAACAAGGAGGGTGGAGGAGCTCCAAGAACGTTGGTGGGAGTTTGAGGGTTTGGGGAGGACTTGCAGCCTGCGGCCAGTAGTCGCCCAGGCTTGCGCCCCCTCCTCCTCTCAGATCCGCCACTCTAGATTTTTGGAGCTCTTTCTCCGCTCACTCCATTCTCTGGCCGAAAGGGGTTGTTCTGGTCGTCTGATCGATTTTTGGTCGAGGTGATATGTGTCGCGGGATCGATCTTTCAAGAATTTTGGCGCATGCCAAGATGAGTTCTCGCTGATCGATTCAAGCATCTGGAAGCAGATTCTTTGGCCATGGCTTCTTGCATTTGGATGCAGGGAACCATCTGCTCGCGTTATTCAGGCGTTTCTTGATTGCATGTTAGTTTTGGGGTTTAGTCTTCTTGCATGGTGCAAGAATGCGGTTTCACCCATCGATCGGTATGAGTGAATCGTCCTCTCGCATGGTCGGATTTATATGCACCGATGTGGGCAGCCTACTGGGCTCGTTTTTTCCTCTGGGTTGCTGATTTTTTCCCGCCGACCTGTTTTCTTGCCGGCGTTTCTTCAGTGGCGGGGCTTCGTGCTTGGTCTGCTGTCGACGGATTCCCTGTGTGGCGGTGGCGGTTGTCCGTGGTTGGCTTGGTGGAGGTGTGGCTGTCTCCATGTGCAGTGTGCCCTCCAATGCTGCAGGCACCGTTTTCTTTCTTGGCAGTTTCTACCCTGCCGCCTTCTCCTGGGGGTGTATGGCGGTGGCTTTTCTTGGGATGTGATTTGTGTCTGTGGGTGGCCTGCGGAGCCTTTTTGGCTACTAGATCTTCTATTGCATCGCGAGCCTTATGGCGGAGGCAGTGACTGTGGATATACTCTTGCGTGGCGACCCGTATTGTGTCCTTAGGGATCTTTGCGACGGCGACGACGTTTTCAGAGGTGGTGGCCTTTGCTATCGGCAATATATTTGATGTTCTGTGTTTTTATGATTTGGGTTGTGATACCCATATTTTCTGTGATGTATCTTGCTGATAAGCTTTTACAGTTACAGTTTTGTAATTTGTTTTTGGTTTTGACAATATGCGACAACAAATATGTGACAATGTAGGGATCCTAGTGATCCTCTTACATGTGCAGATGTAATTCTGTTCTACTTTGAAATAAAATTAAGAATTTTTTCCGAGGAAAAAAAAAAGAAAAAAAAAGAACCATCACCAAAGATCATAACAACATCAATAAAAAGAGTATGTGACAGAGAAATGGTACCAACCACTTTGATACCTTTGATAATATGTGAATCCTTTGCCTGAAGGAGGAGCCTACTGAGTCCTTCTATGACCAATTGAAAGAGATAAGGTGAAAGCGGGTAGCCTCAATGAATGCTAGGACAATCTTTAAAAAAGGTCAATGGCAAACCATTTATCAGTACCGCAAAGCTGGCAGAACATACACAAGACATAATCCACTGAGTAAGCTCCAAGGAGAGCCCCACCTGAAGAAGAATGAACCTAAGGAAGGACCAGTCAACCTTATCATATGCCTTCTCTAAATCCGGCTTTAAGATAAAAGCAGATAACTTCTTCGACTTCACCAAATGTAACACTTCCTGGACAATCCCAACAACATCCAGAATTTGTCGATTCAGAAGAAAATTGAACTGCTTAGGCGACACGAACCTTCCCAAGGTGGGTTTTAACCTTTCAAAAATGATCTTTGTAATAAGCTTATAAAGGAGGTCACATAAATAAATCGACCTATAATCAACAAAAGTTACAGGTCTGTCCAACTTCAGGATAAGAGTAAGAGAGGTAGTTTCATTGGTGCTTTCACGGGTCATGTTTTTTAACCAAAGGAAACCCCATGTAAAAAAGTAAATTTCTCGAAGTTTCGAGTTGGGTAGTTCAACCCATCTTCAGGAGATACCATCAAGTTTCCCAACTTAATCTTTCAATTGGTTCCCATAATAATAATGTAACTTAGCCTAATTATTAAATTATGTCGGCCTTAAGAAACACTATTAAGATGTCGTAGTTGTATTTTTGATTTGGTTAATGAGAAGGGCCCACGTCCTGCTGAGATTCCATCCATCATCCTGATTGATATTGAGAGTGTGTTTCTCAATTTCAATTGCTTCTCTTACTCGTCTTCTTGTGTAATGGTCAATGTTAGCGATGACTTTGGCGTCTGCCATGAGAATGTGTTTTTTGGAGGTTATGGAGTGTTCTACTAGAGCGGAATTCTTTATCCATCAATGAATGATGTCTGCGTTATCTTCTTTTAGTGTAGTTAGTACAGAGTGATCGGTTTCTCCAATATACACCTTGCCACAGCCACATGGGATCGAGTACACACCTTTATTTTTCTTTGGGTCCGCTTGATCTTTTGCATGGTCTAAGATACCATGCAACGCGTTGAGAGGTGAGAAGGAGAACCTTATTTGTTTCCTCCTTAGTATGTTGGCTATTTTGTCTACCGCCCCTTGGATGTAAGGAAGCTTTATTGATTTAATGATATTGTTTTGATTCCTTTCTCGCCTTGCCCTTTGGGACATTTTCATGGTTTTTTTTATTAGATTTTTCTTGTAGCTGTTATTTGTGAAGACTTTGACAAGGTGTTCTAGTTTAAGATCCAAGTGTGCCAAATCAGATATTCTCTTGGCTCTAATCGTCAGAGTGTTAATGATGCCAATTTTTTGTGTTGGGTGATGATGAGATTCAGATCGAATATACTTATCTGTGTGCGTCTTCTTTCGATAAACTCGGTAAGCTAAATATCCATCTTCTTTTCTAGATAGAAGGATGTCTAAAAAAGGAAGACTGTTGTTCTTGATCCAGATTTATACGTAAACAAAATGAAAGAATGGATACATAATCATAATAACATACATTTTTCAAATATAACAGAGATACATTAAGCAAATATTCTATTAAATGGCAGAAATAGAACATAATGTAATACAATAGCTAGAATGGTGGTAGCTATCTCTAAGAAGAGATGTGACTGCTACGCTCATCTGTGCAAAGATGAATACAAAATGAGGCCAAAGGGGCCTATTTGTAATAATAATGAGGGTGAGAACCCCAAAAGTCCAAAATGTAACCCTAGAAGATGAACCATAATAGAGTTTGTGGCCCCAAGGTGGTAAGTTAAACAATCAACTTCTCAAGGTCATAACTTTTGCATACGATCTCTGATTTGGGCATTCAATAGCTCGTTGGAAAGGTCTATCTAAGATTTACAACTTTCGTCTTGAAAAATGTATACTAATGGCACCAATGGCAACCATTTATCCCCCAAATCGCTAAAAAACATCGTTTAGGGTCTCAAAACGGCTTCGGAAGTTTAGGACCCGAAAAACCATAGAAAAATAAGTAGGAAACTACCACAATGGACAATTGTTTTGAGCCAGTGGAATAGTTGGATGGCCATCGATCTCCATCTGGATCAGTTCTCCTCGATTTCCATTGTGAATTTGATGTCTTATGATTGGCTGTTCATGTGTGTTTAAAAATCCCCTAGCTTATCTTTCCCATGGGGCCAAATGAAGTGGGTGTCATCCACATAGCTTTGCCATTGTTGCACTTTTTCTGAAGTGAAGTTGATGGAGTTATCCTCGAAGTGCTCCATGAAGATGTTCGCCATGATGGGGAAGAGAGGTGAACCAATTTCTACCCCATTGATTTTCTCATAAATGTCTCCACGGTAACTAAAGTAGGTGGATCTTAAACACACCTCAACCAGGTTCGCAGTCTCGTCATTTGTGAGTCCTCTTATCACGACTATAGCCTCTTTTACTGGAACTTTGGTGTAGAGTGAAACGACGTCGAAGCTAACCAAAAAGTTCGATTCTTTTATTTTAGTGGATCTTATGGTGTGCAAAAAGTGAAAGGAGTCCTTGATAAAGGAATGAGTTTTACCTAGTAGCGGTTTTATTTTTTCTGGAGAAGTCTTGCCAATCCATAAGAAGGCGAGCCAATTGTGTTTACGATCGGTATGAGAGGACAACCAGTCTTGTGAACCTTCGGGATCTTGTATATATGTGGAACAACCGAGTTTTTGGGTGTGATCTTCTTTTTAATGATGTCATCTAAAGAAGAGTTCTAGATAGCCCTGGTGATCTCCCAAATAATTTTATTGTTGGGATCCTTATCGAATTTCTTATAGCTCTCGCTGGTGGTTAGATGCTCTATCATTTTCTTGTGATAATCATCCGAGTTCATGACGACCATTTCATTCCCCTTATCAGCTTTCAAGATCATAATGTCTTTGTTCATCTTCAGTTTCTTCAACGCAATAGATTCCTCCCTGTTCAGATTATTTTTTGGTGGTTTGGCACGTCTAAGAGGTAGTATTCAAATTATCAGGAATAACCCCCGAAATTCTGGATTCCTCGATGGCCTGCAACAGATCCATACCCATCAAGTCAAAGAAATGAAGATAAAATTCCATCATCCAACCATCGGGACCTAGACTCTTGTCCTTGGCGAACCCTTCCAAAGTCTTTAGAACTTCTCCCAGAGTAATAGGACCCCCAATAACTTCACAGTTGGAACTGTCAAAGAAGGTAGGGTAATGCTTAATGATATCCAGTTGATCGTTGACTTTGGATCCCTGTACAAATTAGGAAATCACTTAATTGATGCCAATTTGATGGATTTCATGTCATAAACCAAAGAATCCTTATCATCTTTAGCTTCCCAAATCGAATTCGTAAGCCTTCTCTTATTAGCAAAGTTATGAAAAAACTTCATATTGTCATCCCCATCCTTCAGCCCGATAGCTTGAATTTTCTGCCTGAGTGTTTCCTCCTTGTGGGAAAGAAGCCTCTGCTTCTGCGAAAAGATCTCCTTTAGGGACGTAGAACAACCCTCCGAAAAGAAACCTTCATCTAAATCCTCCTCAAGAGACTGGATGGCATTTTCTACCTCACATAAGGAGCTGCCAACTTTCTTTTTCATCTCCTTCTCCCAACAAATCACCAAGGGGCGCAACTTATTCAACTTATATATCAAACTTTGCATCGGATTCAAGTGTGAAGGGACTTCAACAGATAAACGAACCCACTGTTCCACAACCATTTTGTTGAAGTCTTCCTCAACAAGCATTTTCCGTGTAACATGATATATATTCAAAATTAAAATGCCACATGATTAGATCTACTTGGTATGCAATAATGCTTATAAACATTACTGCTTAAAATTTTCCAATAATAGCATGTAATAACACATTAATATTTAATAGATTTCAATTTTGGCATACAACTTTAACAAGTTTTCCTCTCCTTCAATAATCACCTTGCAGTTGTCTTCATATGACAAATTGCCACAATGAAAAAATATTTTTCTGAATTCTTAATATTAAATCACAAATTAATTTATTTTGATAAATTTATTAGATAACCTTAAAAAAAGTTGGCGTTTATATTTCATTATAAAAAGAAATTTCATTCTCCTTAAAGTATGATATAAAAAATGAAGTATATATATATATAACACTTACAAAAACATAGGTGGAAGCCGGAAAAAAATTTAAAATTTTGCAATTAATATACACATCATCATTTCTTCATGTTTAAAAATAATCCTCAATAACCTCTTGCCACCCGTTTGAAAAAGAAGAGATATTAACTAATTGTAATTTATATTTCACTGTAAAAGAAGTCAATTTTTTCAAATGGTCAAAGTATGATAGAAAAAAATAAATGTGCATATAACACTTACAAGAGTATAGGTACAAATTGCACTTATAAGAGAAAAAATAGTCAATTAATGTAGATGCCATTTCTGCCTCTTTACAAATAAGATTCCATCCGTCCATTTTTTGCTTTTCATTTCCTTTTTTGTCACCTCTTTGAAGAAGAAGTTACAATAACCAATTGCAATTTAGGTTTTATTGTAAAAATAAATCATATTGTTTAGGTGCTCAAAGTATGATATAAAAAGGAAGTACATGTGCATACAATGCTTACAAGAGTATAAGTGATATTGTATTTATAAGAGAAAAAATATACAATTAATATTTATGTCATTTCTTCCCCTTTAAAAATAATCTTCAATCTGTCCATTTTTTTGCTTTTTCATTTTAGCCTCTTGCCACCCTTGTAAAGAGGAAGACACAATAACTAATTATAAGTCAAACAGTGGTACATCAGAGTTTATAGAGAGAACATATTCTGTATCTAAACCAGAGGTATTGATTTTATGAAGTCTTCTCATTCTACCTAGAGAGGCTTGAAGTATAACTTCCTCCCCCAAGGAGGAAACTCTAGTTTCCATGTTTTCTACTATATTGTTAGAGGAATGAGTGGATTTCCTAATTGAAACATGTGGTCATTGATTTATCTCATTTTGATCAACATTATTATCCAAAAAATTCCATTTTATTATTATTATTTTATTTTGTCCCTTTCTCTCTGGAGGATGAACTCAAGCATGGTGACAAGTCGCTTTTATATGTCCTAGAAGTTGACACATCCAACATTGGAATATTGTGTTCTCATAATCCAAGACTTGAATGTATTGAATTTTTTTTCGTTTGAGAATCATTTTGTCTATAAAACTCTTACTAATATTTATCTCTATACATATGCATGCATATATGCATAAACCTACTATATCTCTCTCAAGATTTGATTTTATGTAAGTGTTTAAAGAATTCCCAACATCATACAAGACTAATAATACCAAAAAAGAAATGGTTGAATTAGGTAAGAAAACCAAATAATCATTCTAATAACTCACATAGAAAAACAAGAAGTTATAAAAGTGTTGTACTTTCCCAAAACCAAAGATCATTCTCAATTATCAAGAATTTTAATACAGTAATGGAGCCAAGTCATCTCAATTTTAGAGTGATGTGTGTTGAAAGAGGTGGGGGCAGGGATGGAATTTGACGGGTAAATGCCTATCATGAGCCAATTTACCCGTCAAATACAACTAAGATTTGACAGAAACCGTCAAAATCTAGCTTGGAATATAAAAAATCTTTCAGATTTTATATTGTTACCGGCAATTTTGACGGGTGTCCGCCATTTGAAATTCCTACCCTAGGTGGGGGTGGATGTAGTTTAAAACAATTAGAAGCAAAGATTATAAACGAACACTGGTATTTGAGTGATATGTAAAAGCACTGGATGGTATAGTTTTAAAAAATTAGAAGCATATAACTAAAACACAAGAGGAAAATGTATTTGTTTACACATTTTGGAAGTCATATACTGAATAGATGATCGAAAATATTAAAAATAAAAAATTAAATGTTTCTCTCCCCTCTTGGAAGTGAAGAGAAAAGATATATCCATTTATTAATTAGTAGTGATGCTTGACTATATATAAGGTGTTGGAATAGTATCCCTGAATATTATGTGTAGAGAACTAATTATTTACTAAATATATTATATATTATTAGTTTAGGTTTAAGTTTAATATATTGATAGATATTTATATTTTAGAATTTAGGGTGGATTAGCATTTCTATATTTTTAGATTGCAAGTGGTTAAAAATTTGAAATAAACAATTATATAATAAAAATGAATATAAAAATGTATTGGTAGCTAATGCATGGTAATTGAGTCTTAGTTGATGCAAAAATGACTAGTAGTTAATGCATGGAAAACATGTTTAAGTAGAAGAAGGTCGGTGATACCAAGTAGCTAAGGCATAAACAATGGGTGATTACAACTACATATGGACAACAAGTAACATATAATGTTCAGGCAACTTAACTTGTGTTATATTGGTGTTAAGCGATTGTGCTTGTGTGTGTGTAAAGATTAAATATAATATTGAGAGAGTAATATACTTTTAAGCAAGAGAAATGTATCTATCTTCTATCAGATTGGATTATGTTGTTTCTTAGCTATGTACGGCTTTGATTATATGAACTTTATCTATTGATCATAAAAATTGGTTGTTTCTTGATTTCATATATCACAATAAGATTGAAGAAAATAAGAATAATAATATTATCAGTAATAATATTAGTCATATTAATATTAATATTGACATTAATATATTAAAAAATTACTTTAACTTTAATATTAACATTACTATTATGGTTGTATTAATTAACATGGTCAATGATATTATGTGTGAACAAAATTTGTGGCAACATAATGTAGAAAAATGTCAAGGATGTGTAAATAGAGACAGATTATTACTTTTTAAACAATAGAGAAATAGTCAATTCTACTTCTAGTGGAGTGTAAGTGGCTTCAACTAAAAAATGAGGATGTATATTCTACATGGCATAGTGTCAAATTTTATGAATGGTTTTAACAATAGCAACAATATGCAAGTGCAAGTGGTTATACCTTAATTTTTTTTATAAATGTGATTGGTTACATGCTATTCAAAATTAGTAGATTAAATGAATTGAGATGTGGAATGAGTCGAGAATGACCTAGGGATTGTTTCCCTTTCTCTACAACTCTGATCGATGTACTATGTTCCTTTCCATGTCCATGGTTCAAGGGAGGAGTAGGGCTCCCTTGTATCGGAAGAAACTCACTCTATCCTTCACACTCGTGATTCCTACGCCCTCAACTTCTACCAAGCTCGTTGTTCCTTAGATCTCTCTTCATCCCTTTGCTTCCTCTATTCCTCTCTATGACCTGCTGCATTCCATTCTTGACATTCATGTGACCTCAACCTCCAAGTTTTAGCTTATCACCTCTAAGGGATGTATTCCCAAAGCTTTAACCATCCCTCGATATGAAGTTACCTATGATAGACTAGCGATATACAGGAAACACATTACGAACCACACCCTAATGTGCAAGTTTATGGTATTTTGTCCAAGCAAAAAACATTTGATCGATTGGATCAATAGTAAATGGAAACCGAAAGGAGAAGTCAAACTAAATCTAGGTTCAAAAGGATTGTTCATTGCTATTTTATTTAACTTGGAAGACCAAATCAAAGTAGTAGAACAGGGTCCCTACTTCTTATACAATGCATGCTTATTCATGTGCTTCTGGATCAAAAAATCTATCTTAGAAAAAGAGGACTTATCGAAAGTTCTCCTCTGGATTCAACTATATTCCCTCCCTCGGGAGTATCAGGACAAAGAAACTTTGATGGGTATCAAAAACACGTTAGGAAAATTAATCAAAGATTTAGATCCAACCAAAGGAGGTAGATACACCTCATTTTCTCACATTTGTGTCCATATGAATGTTTCTAAACCTCTTGCAGACTAAATATCTCTCGCCTTCCAAGACTCAGAGTGGATCCAAATCCTAGATTATGAACATATCCATTTCATATGAAAGAATGCCATTAACACAACCACCTCTTTAAATATTTTCCACTGAACAAGCCTACCCATCAGCTAATTCTAGATCAAACTAACTTTGAGGATTTTCGAACTATTCAAGGAAAAAATAAAGGAAATAAAAAATCTCCCCCCTCCCTTTGAAGGACCAAAACCAAGACCCAAATATTTTGAAGCTCTGAATAATCCCTCTCTCAAACCAAATGCATACCTCCAACCTCGACTAAACAAATATGCTCCACCCTTTCAAGAATCCGCTCTTGACTGCATCAAACACCGCATTATGAACTTGAAGGAAGGATCCCCAATGGAGGAAGACCAATACCCAGTAACAAAGGAATAAAAATATATGATCATAGAATATCTAGACATTCAAGCATTCCTTGAAGCATAAAACAATGGATACCATCAAGAAATTTTAGACTCTCAAATGGATATAATCCACAAAGATTTGCAAGAACTAAAGATGCCACAAAAGTAGAATAAATATAAACATGTGACGCCATAGGATCCATGGACATACATCAAGATCCCTCACTGAAATAATGCTCCAGAACCAAAAGAGACTCTAAGAAAGGAAGGAAGACCACCAATCAAAAGATTCATAAGTTAGGAGTCAGACTCAGATCCTAAAGTAAATACAACTCGATCTTGGACAAGGTCAAGTCCAAGGCTCCTCTTAATCAATAGTTATTAATTAAAATTATTTTATGGGATATTAGAGGGTTAAATGGGAAGACTAAGGAACACAATCTTTGATCAATAATCCACCAAGAATTTTTGTATATAGTCATGCTGCAAGAAACAAAATGCCTAGAATCCTCTTTAAAGTCTCGAGCTCAACTTTGATGGAAAGGTGACAATTCCATATCCATGGATGCCCGAGGTTTATAAGGAGTAATGGAAATCGTTTGGGGCCCAAATCTCATAGATCTTTCTAATTTCATATCCACTCCTAAATCCCTCACTGCTCACTCTTGTCTTATAGGCACTAACTCCCATGGCTTCGTAACCGATATCTATGGTCCTAGTATTGTTGAGTGGAAAATGAATTTTCTAAACTCCCTCCGATATCTCAAGGGCCTGGTATAGGAAGAACAATGGATCATAGGAGGTGAATTCAACCTGATTACATCCATTCTAGAAAAAAGAGGAGGAATATGTATACTATACCTAGTTAATTGAGCCTTTCAATTTCCAATAGAAGACTTGAAGTTGGTAGATATAAAACCCAAAAATGGAAAACAAACCTGGAATAACAAAAGAGGAGGGGAAAAGCAAGTGGCCTCTCACCTTGGTAGATTGCTAATATCAAAATACACCTTCAATCAAGGAATCCCTTTGAATCTCTCATTCTCCTTAAAGCAGGTTCAAATTATTAGCTAATCATCCTAAAGGTAGATATCATGCAAAGACCGAAGAATCGACCCTTTCGATTTGAAAAGTTCTGGATAGACCATCCTTAGTTCATGGACCAACTATCTCAATGGTGGCAGGAGAACGCCTTTATGAAATGATCTAAATTGTATCAACTTCAACAAAAGCTCAAATCCATTAAAAGGAAATTGAAAACATGGAACAAAGAGGTATTTGGGAACATCATAGAGGAGAAAAAAAAGCTGGAATCATAGCTAGAGCACATCCAAGATACAACAATAAACCAAGGATACACATAAGAATGACTCCCAAAAATATCAAGTCACATGGCTTAAGGAGA
The DNA here is from genome assembly GCA_001517045.1 of Pseudotsuga menziesii. Lineage (NCBI taxonomy): Eukaryota > Viridiplantae > Streptophyta > Pinopsida > Pinales > Pinaceae > Pseudotsuga > Pseudotsuga menziesii. Next base: position 397,498 of record LPNX010735174.1, read on the forward strand.
GAGAAATGAATTCCAAATTCTTTCATGCTTCGATGGTTCAACAACGAAAAAATAATCGATTGTCCCATCTACTCAATGAGTAAGAAAAATATATCTCTTCTCACCAAGACATAGAAACAAAGATAACTTCCTTCTCTTTGAACCCCTCCTCAACCGAGAATTAGAAATCAACAAGATATTATTGTGAGTTGGAAACCATTGAGGGACAATCCCAAGAACACATGAATAAGGGAAAATCATTATTCCAAAACCATGATACTGTTCTAGCAAACCAAGTATCTTCTGGGATGTGCCATAACATAAAACACCCAAAGATTGTTTGCAAAGGGAAGTGACGACATAAGTCTCTTGGACAAATTTGTTAAGATTCCATATGTTAAGCTATATTATTAGCATTCAATTTCAATTTCATAACAAAATCATATAGACAGGATCACTGAAAGAAACAGTATCACAAGATCAACACAAATTTACCCTAGGAAAACCCTAATGGGAAAAATCCAGCAAAAGCTTCCTCAATATAGATGATCAAAAGACAAAAGATAAAACCCCAGGCTGATCCTTCTACTCCTTGCATCTACAACTATATCTCTCTCTTATGCCCTATACAAGTGAGTGTGTGTGTGTAGAAATGAGGAGAGCCTCACTTCTATTTATATTCTTCTGTTCACTTGAAATTTCACTCCAACAAGTCGGCCCCACTAAAACTGATTGGGTTGACTTCTCTGGGAGGACACAAACAACTTAATATAATATTAATTAGGGTGCTAATGAACTGAATTACAATGGAGGGAGTTTCCTCATGACTCTTAGCAGTTCTCCCGATAGGATCATTTGGGTATAATAAAATTCAAATGATTCTCCCGATAGGATCATCGGGGTATAATAAAATTCAAATGATTCTCCCGATAGGAACATCGGGGATAATAAGTGAATACACTTCAAAGTTACAATAATTCAACACTCCCCCTTAACGAGAAGGGTATTCTACAACAACATCAACAACAACAACAGGAGAAGGAGAGAGATCATCTTCAACATCATCAGGGTGATACATTTATAAATCATAGGAATATTTTTCAACATCTTTGACATATAGTATTCATATTCAATTTCAGCAGCAACAACACTTTTATTGACAACATCATCATCGACATTTTAGTCTTCAGCAGCATCATCATCAATAGTACTTTGACGTTTCGATCATCGTCATCATTAGCAGCAATTATTTGAGCAACATCATCATCACACTCTTATCTTTCGATCAGAAATATCATCATCGTCATCATCAATACTTTAAACAAAAACAACATCATCATCATCATACTCTAATATTTTGATCACTAACATCATCATCATCATCAACAATATGCAATCCACAATACGAAGATGAAAGTCTTCGGATCACTTTTGGACTTAAGACTAGGGATGATACAATCCTACCACATTCTCGACAACCGAAGTCACCGGATACAATTACAGGATAATCACTCCCTATCACTTTAGGACTAAGTCCAAGGATGATGTAATCCTACCACATTCACAGGGACCGAATCCTACAGATACATTTTGAACAAAATTTCATGGATGATGCAACCCCACTACATTCATGGGGACCGAAGCCTCTGGATACATTCTGAACAAAAGTTCAGGGATGATGCAATCCCACCACATTCACAGGGACCGAAGTCTCCGGATACATTATGAACAAAATTTCACAGATGATGCAATCCCACCACATTCATGGGGACCGAAGCCTCTAGATACATTCTGAACAAAAGTTTAGGGATGATGCAATCGCACCACATTCACGGGGCTGAAGCCTTTGGATACATTATGAACAAAGGTTCAGGGATGATGCAATCCCACCACATTCATGCAAACCGAAGCCTTCGGATACATCTGAACAAAATTTTAGGGATGATGCAATCCCACAACATTCACGGGGACCGAAGCCTCTAGATACATTTTGAACAAAAATTCAAGGATGATGCAATCCCACCACATTCACGAGGATCAAATCCGATGGATACATTCTGAACAAAAGTTCAGGGATGATGCAATCCCACTATATTCTTGAGGACCGAAGTCACTGGATCACTTTAGAACGAATGTTCAGGGATGATACAAACCTTATTCTTTCTTGGAGACATAAGTCTACGGATCACTTTAGGACAGATGTACAGGGATGATACACTCCCACTGCAACCTCTCTACTTCCCCTTTCGAGAAAGGTCTTTCCGAACAACACCAAGTTTGTCTTGAAAGTATTCAAACTTTACTCGAGATAGTGGCTTCGTCAACATATCAACAACTTGTTCATCGGTACTCACATACTGGAGCTTTATGGAGCCCTTCTACATCATATCTCAAATGTAGAAATATCATATTTCTATGTGCTTCGACCTATTGTGGAGCACTGGGTTCTCTGTCATCTTTATACAACTTTGGTTATCACATAGAATCACGGTAGTATCCAACTCTAGGTTGAATAAACTTGACATCAGCTTCAAATCCATATGGATTCACAACTAGCAGAGCAAGCTGCTATATATTATGCTTCAGCCGCGCTAAGAGTAACACTGGATTATTTCCCGCTAAACCATGAAATCATAGCAGACCCCAGACTATAAAAACCACCTGATGTACTTCTTTTTCCTAAGACACTTCTAGCCCAATTTGCATCTGTATAGCCATACAATATGTAACCATGGTTTCCTTCATAGTATAGACCAAAGTCTATAGCCCCTTTCATATATCTCATCACATGCTTTGCAGCTACCAAGTGAACATGTCTAGGTTGAAATAAATACTGACTCAAGGTGTTCACATCAAAACAAATGTCTGGTCTGGTATTTGTTAGGTACATCAACGACCCAATAATATGTCTGTATTGAGTCACATCCACCAATTCTGATGATTCATCAGCCAACAACTTCAGGCCGGTATCCATGGGTGTGGCCATGGCTTTACATTCCAACATATCGAATCTTTTCAATATTTCCACTGCATACTTTCCCTGGTTGAGAAAGATTCCTTCTGAGTTCTGCCATACTTCCAGACCTAGGAAATAATGCATTAACCCAAGGTCTTTCATCTCAAATTATTCAGTGAGCTTCTTCTCGCATTCCACAATCTGTTTCCCATTCCCTGTCAGAAATAGATAATCCACATACAATAATAGTATGACAGGTTCATCTTCTATAACCTTGTAGTAAAGGTTAGGATCGACTTTACTCTTGGTAAAGTATAAGCTCGTCAGGAAACTATCTATCCTTCCATACCAAGCTCTAGGAGCTTGCTTCATACCATACAGGACCTTCTTCAACTTGCATACGTGAGCCTGTCTGTCTTTAACTTCAAATCCTTGTGGCTGTTCTATGTATACTTCTCCTTCAATCACACCATTCAGGAAAGCTGTCTTCACATCCATATGGTGTAAGTCCCACTTCATCATGGATGGAAGTGCCATGATAGCTCTAATCGAAGTATATCGTGCTACTGGTGCAAATGTTTCTTCATAATCAATTCCCTCTTTCTGAGAGAAACCTATGGCCACAAATCTTGCCTTGTACTTCTCGATACTTCCATTAGCTGCATGTTCTATCTTGTAGATCCATTTGGAGGATGCTACACTCTTGCCTTCTAGTTTGGGAAATATATCCCAAACATCATTCTTCATTATTGACTAGTACTCTTCCATCATTGCTTCTACCCACTCTTTCTTCTGTATAGCTTCTTCATAGTTTGTTGGTTCTTGATCTACGAGATCACACATCAGAGCTACGTAGTTGAAAAATGTCTTGGGATTCTTGCTTATTCTCATGGAGCCTTCAGGAGCTCCATACTATTTTTGCTTCTTGTATAATTTATCTTGCCCAAGCATGCTTTCTCTTTCATGATATTTCCATCGTAGGGGGTTCTTGTGGTTTTGTCATATCATGATCTTTAGGTGCTTCATTGTTAGGGAGGATTGTAGCCTCTACATTTATGGGAGGTGCATCTTCCTCATACACTTCTTCATGTTGACATATTCTGGATCTCTTGAGGGATTCTTCTTCATCGAATGTTACATCTATACTGATTTCCATGTGATGGAATCCAGGAATGTAAATTATGAATGCCTTGGACACTTCACAGTATCCAACAAATATCCCCTTCTTTCTGGAAGGGTCCAACTTGGTTTTTTTCTCTTTCGGTATATGAACATATACTGGACAACCAAATATCTTGAGGTGACTTACCTCAAGATTCTTTCTTGTGAACATCTCTTATGGAGTCTTGAATCCAAGAGCACTGTGAGATATTCTATTATTTACATAGACCGCAGTTCTTACTGCTTCTGCCCATAGATGCATTGGAAGATATTGATCACATATCATTGTGTTCACTGCCTCCATGATGGTTCTGTTCTTTCTTTACGCAATGCCATTTTGTTGAGGATTGTAGGGAGTAGTTAGTTCCCTCTTGATTTCAGCATATTTGCAATAGGATTCAAATTCTTTTGAAGTATACTCTCCGCCATTATCTGATCGGAGAGTCTTTATTCTCTTATCTGAAAGATTCTCTATCAAGGCTTTGAATTGCTTGAGTTTCTCAAACACCTCGCTCTTTGCTTTCAAGAAGTATATCCATGTATTTCTTGAATAGTCATCAATAAATGTAATATAATATTCAAAACCACTCAAAGATGTGGAGGACATTGTACCACACACATCTGAATGAATCATTTCCAATGCACCTTTAGTTTTTGTTTCACTCTTCGGAATGGATTCTTGATATTATTTCCTTTCGCACATCCTTTTCAAATGCCTTCATGGTTGATATTCAAGTTTGGTAATCCCGTCACAACTTTGTTCACATGACGTAGTGCTTTGTAATTGATGTGGGAAAGCCTTCTATGCCACATTTCACTAGGGATAGTGGACTCATGAATAAGGGATGTTTCTGAATGTCCCTTCAGTTTATACAGGCCTCCTTCTTCTTCACCAATGAAAAATGCATCTTCAATTGAATTTCCTTTTGGCCACATGAGTACTTGGCCATCTATGAATTCAACTCTAAATCCTTTCTTATCTAGAGTTGAGATAGAAATTAAAACCTGGTACATATAAAACTTCCTTCATCTTCAAGGGATTTCCTGAATCAAGATTGTAGCTTGCTTCACTGATTCCTTTGATTGGATTATAGTACATATTCTTCTGCATCTTCTTCTCTTGCTTGCTTTCTTCGAGGTCCTTCCTCTTCTTCTTCTTCTTCATCCTCATCTTCTGCTAGATGTGCATGATGTATTTTGTTGTTGTCATTCCTCTTCTTGTATTCTTGTCTCTTCAAAGGACAATTTCTGGCAATGTGTCCTATCTTATCACAATGAAAACATTGAAAGTTGGAGTAGTCTTTATTGGAGAGAATTTCTCTTATTCTCTGGAACTTTCTGGGAGGTTGAGACTCCCTGTGGTTTCCCTTCTTGAAATTGGGTTGACTTCTTCTTCTCTTGGTATGGGTGGCTAGGGCTTGATCATCCTCCTTCAGTAGAGCTTCTCTATTTTCCACTCTAGTCTCCTCTTGAATACAATCTTCCCATACAACATCAAATTTCATGCTTTCCTTCCTGGCACACATCATTTGGATGAATGACTCCTAGGGTCTAGTGAGACAATTGAGAGAAGTCATAACCAATTCATATTCATCAAGTTTGTCTCCAATGGCTTCTAGTTGTTCCTTGAACTGGGAGATCCTTCTGAAGTATTCATGGATGGATTCTCCATGACTCATCTTGGTGCTCTTCAACTGAGCTCTTAGATTCATCTTTCTGTTGATGTTTCTTCCTTTGTACATTGTTGCTAGGGAATCATACATTTCTTTCAGAGTCTTCTTGGATGACACTTGAGAGATCAAGTGATCCTTGATGGAGTCAACAATAATCCTTTGTTCCCTAATAAGATCCTTTCTGTGCTTCTCCTTAGCTTGAGCCTCTTTAGGTTCTGCAACTTCATCCTTGATATATTTCTCATGATCATTCTCCTTGAGAATGAGACCAATTCTGTATTTCCATGCTCTGTAATTCTCTATGCCTTCTAGCTTGTCCTCAAGCTTGGTGCTTGGGGCCATTTTGACAGGAGATCAAAAAAAATTGAAAATATGGAAAATAAGAAACTGATCTTACCAGGAGATGCACTTGACTGATATGAGTTGATTGGTGTGCTTGGTTTCTAGAGATCTCAAGTCTTCACCTTTCAAATTTGACTTACGAGATTCATCACTGCAGCTTCTAGCAGTTTTTTGGTTCACTAGATCTGCAGTTTTTCTGGTGCAGTGTCAAACTAGGGTTTGACTTTCTGGGAGATTTGCTCCTCCAAAAAATTTGATCCTAGGCTCAGAAGATGATCTCTAGAAGGGTGCAACTTTCCAGGCACTCAGTTCTTCAAAACTCAAAATTTTCTTGAAGCCCTAATTTCTTATCGGAGAGAGAGAGAGAGAGAGAGAGAGAGAGAGAGGGATTTTTCACCTTGTGAAAGCTGTCCTATTCAGGTTAGCTCTGATACCATGTTAATATTCCATATGCTAAGCTAGATTATCAGCATTCAATTTCAATTTCATAACAAAAGCATATAGACAGGATCACTGAAAGAAACAGTATCACAAGATCAACACAGATTTACCTTGGGAAAACCCTAATGGGAAAAACCTAGCAAAAGCTTCCTCAATATATATGATCAAAAGATAAAAGATAAAATCCTAGATTGATCCTTCTCCTCCTTGCAGGCTACAACTATCTCTCTCTCTTATGCGCTACATAAGTGAGTGTGTGTGTAGAAATGAGGAGAGCCTCACTTCTATTTATATTCTTGTGTTCACTTGACAATTCACTCCAACAAGTAGGCCCCACTAAAACAGATTGAGCCGACTTCTCTAGAAGGAAACAAACAACTTAATATAATATTAATTAGGGTGCTAATGACCCAACTTACAACGGAGGGAATTTCTTCATGACTCTTAGTAGTTCTCTCAATAGGATCATTAGGGTATAACGAAATACAAATGATTCTCCCGATAGGAACATCGGGGATAATAAGTGAATACACTTCAAAGTTACAATAATTCAACAAAAGTGGGGCACCTGGAAACATGGGTTCATTAGATGTTGCAAAATCAACAAGAATATCATGCCAACCTTAATGCTCTTTCCTATGAGGTGAGTGGCGAGGCATTTCAATGTAGAGTGCCTCACTTGAACGCAGGGCTTATCTACCGCAAGAATCCAGTGAAGGAGAACACCAACAAATCTCCCACGACTGCTAAGGAGATGAATCCAAGATAGTCCCAATTATCAATATTCTATATGATTAGTTGTTCTCTCTGTGTCAATCCTAGATGGCCTGATTTTCACTATAGTTGGTTTCTTGATTTCATAGAAGCAATGGAATCCATTTTTGTTTAAGACATCCATCTTGTGAAGCATATAATCCCCATAGTTTTAGTCTCAAAACTTCTATAGGCGTAGTAAAGTCCTTCAAATTCAGTGCTTTAAGTTTTATAGTCATAGACAAGTCTTTCACTTTCAGGTTATCAAGATGTATGGGTTGCAATTATATATATTTAAATTGGATGCTAATGATGGAATTTCAGAGAGGGGATTGGTTAGGCTTTCCTATTGATAAACCAAACTTTACAGAAACAATAACTTCATTTTTTATAATATAAACATTTGGCTCTAATCTTAATAAAATTAGTAATATAAATATATATATATATANTATTTGAAGTTTTAAGTTGAGGATATTAAATGTAATTCCATGTATTATTAATTAGGTTAAAAGTACTTAAATAAAATAGTTTATAAACTTTCTTTTACACATGTTAAATATTTTTAAGAAATTTTGTTTGGAATATTGAAATAATTGTACAAAATTTTATAAATGTGCAAAACAAAATCTTCTATTTCAGATTAATGTTTTAGGTAAAATTTATAATATATATATAATTTTTATTTGGAAGTGATAATTTTATGTCATTTATAAAATATTCTTACAATTAAATAGAGATGTTTTACTATTTTTATTTAATTGTTAAAAAATAAATATAAAAAAATATTTGTAACATATTTATTTCATTTCATTATAGATTAAAAGTATGTTTTTATTATTGTAAAAATTATAAATTTTTGACTTTTTTTATAAAATATTTGTTGAATGAATCCAAAATAATATATAATAAAAATTAAATTTCATAATTAAAATATTATAATTTATAAAATATAAATAGTTAAAATAAATTTAATAATAAAAATAATAATTATTACTAATTCTTTTTTATATACTTCTAAACATACCCATTATATAATCACATTACCAAAATAAAAATAATTAAATTAACAAAATTTAAAGATCTCATTATTATTATTATATATATATACATAAACAAAATTTAAAGATTTCATCGAGAATATATATATATATATATATATATATATAATTCATAAAACAATGAGAACTCTTTGAAATCCAAACAAATGCATTAAAACGGAACGAAAAACCAACCACATTGTTAATGTGTTAGGATGCAATCAGAGTTTAGAAAGGAAGAACCCTACGTAGAGGTAGAAAGATAAAATTTGAATCTTCAAAATGTTTATAAACATGTGCATGAAAAAAAAATTATAATAACTTTCCAAGAATCATGTACTTGGGTATGATTGGTACGGTGGCTCGTCTTCGTTTTCTTGGAAGCTGAACACGCATCGCTTGTTCTTAATACTTTATGGACGATAGGAAAGGGCTATCTTGTTTTGAACAGATGGCATGTGGCTTTCGACCCTTTGCACGAAAGGGTGGTCAAGCGCCACCTTTGGGTCATTCTGCTGGCTCTGCCCTTTCCTATGTGGAGCAAGGGTGTTTTGGAAGGCATTGCTAACACGATTGGTAGATTTGTGGCGCTTGAGGATGACTTCCAGTCTGTTTTTGATAAAAGGAAGGCGAAAGTGCTAGTAGAGATGGATATTTCTCAGGCACTGCCAGCAAAAGTTGAAATTTTATGCCAAGACCGTCTTTTCAGACAAAAGTTGGACTATCAAAATGTCCCCTTTTGATGCAACTGTTGTCACGAGGTGGGGAATATTCGGCGGTCGTGTCCTTGGTTGTTGAAGGGTATGGAGAACTCCTCGCAGGCCGATGACACCCCTTCTCTGTCTGTCCAGGGCTTTTCACAATCTCCTCCTCTCCTGGCTGCTCCTCAGAATGCAAAGGATGGTATGTATTCTCGTTCTCTCTTGTTATTTGATGATGCTTCATTAAATGAACTTCTCTTTATTCAGTCGGTAGAGGATGAAGCTTCTAAGCCTCTGGGTGCAGTGTCTTCACCCCTCACCCCTTCTGTTGATTCCCTGGTGGAGCCTTCCCCCTCTTTAGCTCCGTTACCCTCGCCGAGCTCTATGTCAAACCCTAGCTTGGATGCTCCGGTTCTTATTCAGCCTCAGGTGGAGGCTCCCATCGAAACACCTCTTTCCTTTCCTGAGGACTTCCCTCCTCTTGCTAGACAGGATCCGTCACCTGGTACGACCTCCCCACCTCATAGCCCCTGTTTTGAACCTGCTTTCTCGGATCAAGGCCTGATGAAATCTCTTTCGATTTTCTTGGACAAGACACCCATTTCTCCTTCCACATTACCCCTCGACTCCATTCATTTTGAAAATGTCATGATTAGGAAGCAAAGAAAGAATCCTCTGGGGAAGTCAGGTCTGAGCCAGGATCCCTTACCTTTCACTCCTTTGTCTGTCAGAATCAAAGATGCAGCCAAGAACCATTCTGTCTCCCTTACCCGGGCACTTAGAGCATTGTCCCCCGCTGATGATGTTGCTTAATGCACATTGTTTCTCTGAATGTATGCGACTTTGGAGGGTTAGCCAAGCAAAGAACCCTCCGCTCTCTTTTTCACTCTCTAGATCCGGATATGATACTAATTCAAGAAACCATGTGTAGCTCTTACCTTGCCCTTTGGGCCTTCTCCAAGCTTATGCTGGGTTGGGAATTTTGTGCCATCAGTGCTCTTGGTGTCTCTGGTGGTATTTTAACGGGATGGAACCCTCTTTCCCTTAGATGTAAGGCCTTCGAAATAGTGGCTGGTATTCTAGTTCATGCTTTCTTTAGAGACTCTTCCTCCTCCCTCTCGATTTTGAACTGTTATGGTCCATATAGAAACATAGAACTTTTCTGGAAGAAGGTGACTAATGGGGGTTTACTGCATTTGCCTAATATTGCTCTAGTAGGAGACTTAAATTTTACTATTGGTGTAGCCTAAATTTTGGGGAAAAAATCCCGGGCCTTGATCCTCTTGCGCACTACTTTTCTCAACTTATTGCTGATCATGGGCTAGTTGATTTGGCCCCTCCTTGTGCGGGACCAACATGGAGAAATGGTAGGGGAGGTGTTGGCGGAATCAGTAAAAGATTGGATAGGTTTCTGATCTCCTCTTCTCTGGTTCCAACTTTGCTCCTTCATCAAGTGTGGACTGTTCAGTACGAGGTTTCAGACCACTACCCTGTATGTCTGGATTGGGGGGGCCTAGCCTCAGCTCATAATTATCGTTTTAAATTTAATCGTGCTTGGATACTAGAGGATGATTTCTGTCTCATGGTGAAATATTTTTGGACCTCGTGGGTTCCAAATCCTCTTGTTGATTCTATGAAAGGTCTAACCCTAAAACTCAAAGCCCTTAAAGTACGTGTTAAGGATTGGGCCCGGATTCGTTCAGCTGAAATGAATTGTGAACTTCATGAAGTGGATAGTTAAATTCATTCCCTACTTGATTCAAATTCCTCTGGGTTACTCTCTGTGGAGGATTTGGAATCTCTGCTCTGAGAGGTAGAAAAGCAAAGCTTATGGCACTTGAAATCGCGACATGGATGCTCAAGAGCAGGTCTAAGTGGGTTGAGATGGGGGATGCAAATACCAAGTATTTTCATTTGATTGCATTAGCTCGAAGGAATCAGAACTCCATTTGGGCCTTAATAGATGAGGAGAATGTTTGGGTGGAAGATGAGTCTAAGCTAAAGGAGCTGGGGGTTAGACACTTCTTAGAGATCTTCAAGGATGACTTCAAAACTAATATTGCTGATCAATTGCAGGTGATTAAACTCTTCTCTGCTTTCCTGTTAGATGAAGACTCTAGTTGCTTCTCGTCCATTATTTCCCTTGGTGAAGTGGAATCGACTCTAAAATCCTTTAAAAAGGATGAAAGCCCAGGCCCGGATGGTTGGCCAGTAGAATTTTTCCTTTGGTTTTTTGATTTTGTGGGGTGAGATCTTCTTAATGCTGTTGAATCTTCGAGGGTTAAGGGTAGGATGGACAGTGCCCTGAACTCTAACTTGATTTCCTTGATTCCAAAGGAAGATAAGCCTCTTTCCTTTATGGACTTCAGAGCTATCTCGTTGTGTAACCTTATCAACAATTTGATCTAAAAAATTGCAGCTCTTAGACTCAAGCTGTTCCTTGATAAGGCCATCTATCCTAAACAATTTGGTTTTTTGAGACAGAGGCAGATTGTGGAGCCTATTGGAATCACTCAGGAATCCCTCCATACCCTCAAGACAAAAAAAATTGTGCCATGGTCTTGAAGATCCTTGAAAAATCCTTTGACAGGGTCAATTGGACCTTTTTGAGACTCATTCTCCTTCAGATTGGTGTATCTCTGGGAGGTGTTAATTGGTTAATGGGATGTGTAACCTTGACAAACTTTGCCATCTTGGTAAATGGAACACCTTCGCATTTTTTCACTGCCTCGAGAGGTATTAGGCAGGGCTTCCCATTATCCCCTCTTCTGTTCATTTTGGTCATCAAAGGGCTCAGTCTTTTGATCAAAGATGCAAAGGCCAAAGGTAAGATCCGGGGCATCAAGATTTCAGACTCATTATATTTGACTCATCTACTTTTTGTAGATGATTTCATTCTTTTTGGCATGGGTACTGTGATGGAATGGATGGCTTTTGATGTACTTTTGGAGACTTTCTATTTAGCTTCTGGCATGAGTATAAGTTTGAATAAATAAGGTTTTTTGTTCAATGAAATGGATATGGGGATTTTACAAAACATACAACACTTTATGCCCTTCAAAGCAGACCCCATCCAACATGGGTTCAAGTACCTGGGATTTTATAGTAAACCTATTGGATATAAGGCTGAGGATTGGAACTGGCTGGTTGAAAAGTTTGAAAAAAGGATCCACCTCTGGTCCAACAAGTTCCTCTCTCTTGGAGGTAGGCTGGTGCTCATACGGGATGTACTTACTAGTCTACCTATTTACTGGTTTGCACTGGTCCCTCTCCCAAAATCCATTCTAAACAAGCTTAGAAAGTTAATTTTCTCATTTCTCTAGGGATCCATGGGGGACAGAAACCGGTTTCACCTCATGGACTAGAAATCGCTGTCAAAACCTCTTGAACTTGATGGATGGGGGCTAAAAAATATGGATTGGTTTACTGTTTCCCTAAGACTAAAACCTTTGTGGATGGTGCTTAATGGAAAGGGCTTATGGTCCCAGGTTATCACTGCTAAATACTTGAAAAATCTATCTCTGGACAGGTGGCTTATGTCCAAGATTTTCTTTAACAGAGGTCCCTCAGTCATATGGAATGGGTTCCTTCATACTCTCACGTGGTTAGGAAGGTCTTTGGGCTAACATATTGGAAATGGTAGAGACATTCTCATGGGCTCTGATCCTATGATTGGCACATGCTCTTCTCCATATCTTCCATAGGATTTGATTGACTATTTGTAGGATTTTGGAATCACGATGCTTCAGCATGCTCAAAATCCTTATCCCGCCTTATCAAATTACTGGTTATCATCTGAAGACCTAGATTTGGGGAGTGTATGGGCTCATATCTGGAATGACTATGTGGCGGGACTGAATTATGGGGGTATTAAGCTCTCCGCATCTGCTGATAAGGTTATTTGGACTTACAATAAAAAGGAGGGAAAAGTGACTACTGCTCTGGCTTATGAGCTGATGGTAAGTTCGATGTTAACTCCAGTCAAGGATAAATTTTCTATTCTCCTTTGGTAATGCATTTTCCCTTGGAAGATTAAATGCTTTATTTGGATGTTAATTCATGGTAAAATTCTAACTTGGGACAACCTATCGAAAAGAGGTTGGTCGGGTCCGAGCATCTGCGGGCTTTGTAGGTGGGGTGAAGATACGATTCACCATGTTTTTGTTGATTGTAATTTCACAGTTTCAGTTTTCTCCACATTTTGTAACCTCTTCAATTGTGATCCACCTATGTTTGGGATGGACCTCAAGGACAGTTTAGAGCTTTGGTTCTCTTCTCAGACCTCTCACACGTCCCACAACTATCTGCCTTTTTTTGTGTATTGGTGCATTTGGCTAGGTAGGAACAAGAATCTCTTTGATTATAAGCCAGCTAGGATCATGGATACTCTGCACCATATTGATTTCTTTTTGCACTACTATCCGGTACCTAGGTTAAAGTCAAGATTCAAGATTATTGGACATGCCCTAGTTATGTGTTACCCGTGTGGTTTCTTCAATGGTGCAGCTACAAATTCAAAAGGTGGGGCAGGTGTCTTTATCACCATCAGTAATTCTCATGTGCTCTCTTTCAATATAGGCTATGGACTCTTCACTAATACTAGAGCATAGATTCTGGCCTTTTGGACTCTCCTTGTGGTATCCAAAAAGATGGGTCTTCCATTAAAGAAAATCCATGGTGACTCTCTGGTAATTATAATCTGGGCCATTGGAAAATCATATCTTTCCTCTATTGATCTTGCTCATTGGTGTGCTGAAGTTATAAATCTAGTCCAATGTTCATCCAGTGTGGACATCGGTCATGTCTACAGGGAGCACAACCAGAGAGCCGATTTCTTATCCAAAGATGCCTTACTTTTAGAACCTGGTCATTGTGTTTTTTCTGAATATTTTGACACTCCATTTTTTTTGGGCATTTCTTCTGCCTTATATGATTTTCTGTTTGAGATGGGTGGCATCTTTGGATCAGCAATCCGAGCTCTCCTTGTGCTTCAAGATATAGACCATCACTATGTTCATCAGTTGAACTCATGGATATGTTAGATAAGTTTGGCCAATACAACATTCTCATTTTTGTTTCTGATTTGTATCTCTGGATGTTTGAGTCCTAGCCCTGTATCTATGCAGTGCATTTTGTAAATTCCACTGAGGAAGGCACTTAAGATGCCCTTTGATTCAATATGAATATCAAGGACATGTTTTTTTCTTTTGAAAAAAAAATTCCATGGTAACAATTTTACATAAAATAATTTATATAAAATATATAACCATTTGGATATGAAGTAAATATATTTTGCTTTCAAAATTTTAAACATCAAATTCCCAGTTAAAAATATAGAAAAACCTAATATTTCTCACTATTTTTTCCTAGTTTCGCATCCATTAATTAGAATAAATGTTATATAAGAATTTGGGCTTGAGCTAAATATATTTTTCCTTTGAATTTTTAAATATCAAATTGATAATATTTCTCACTAAATTTGTTTGGTTTACCATCCATTCCCATTCCATAGGTGGTTAGTCCATCAATTGGTGGACTCGACCATCCAAGCTAGGAACCTCCGTATACCATATTTTCCGGTGGAGCGAAGGAAGATATACTTGGAGGTAGTATGTTGGTTATATGATTGATCATAGACAATTTGGATTTGACTTAGCATGTACACTAATTTTTATTATGTCCCCGATATGTTGTTTTTGGTCGGGGACATAGAGTCTTTAGGTTTTTGGTCAATATTTTAGCCTTTGTTAAGGTTTTAGAATGGTCTATGATAAATAGGTGTATTTTAAAATTTTCCGTAGTTAAATTATCTCCTTCCTTATTGGCTTTGTGCACCTTGTCGTCATCCTTGATTGGCGTGTCTTGCCCTTTGATGGCCTGCTTGCATCATGTGGGTGTTAATTGGTGGAGGGGTTTGTTGGTTATTTTATTGCCATTTACTACAAGGCACAACGTTTGAGGGTGGTGGGTTGTAGGGGATTTCCATCTGTTGTACTACAATTCTCTGTTTGGAACAACTCTCCATGCTACTATGTGTTGTCCTTTTTCAGAAATATTTTGCCATGCTCTTGCCGTAGGCTTCAACAACATCCTCTCTAGTGATTATGGATGGGGTGTTGTTATCACTGGAATCTGCACCTAGACTACTAAGGTTCAAAGTACAAGTAAACTTAAGGTTTTATAATAAATGACTAGGTTTTATGGCTTACAAATATCTTATATAGGTGAGATGGAGATCATGCATAAGGTAACTAAAATAATCAAACGATATATGAATGAACCATGAACATATATAGAAGAATATGAATATGAACTACATAAAGAGTGAGAGAGTTCAAATCAAAAGTACATAATAAACAAGGTCAGCGGAGGCGGAGTAGTGGTAATGCGGTCTTGTAATCACGGTCAGGTCTTGTGCTCGAACTCGACTAAGGTCGAGGCTCATCGTGAGATTTGCAACCAGGACCAAGCTCGCTCACCTTTTTCTTGGATATAGGTGCTCTCCTCGGGAAAATTCCACCTGGCGCCTCACTCCCACCATCTGGATCCGACACGTGGCACACGACACCCGTCACCCTCCAACCATGCAGAGAGGATGCCATTTAATGGCGATCATTCAAAAAATTATGGTTTTATTGCGCTCCAATGCGAGGTTAATGAGCCTCGATATTATGCGACGGAGGCCATCCCCTGGCATTAATGCTGGAAGTTGTTTGATGTATATTCTGCGTGTGGCTTACCTGTCTCCCTCTCTTGTGATGCATGAAATGACGATCAAGGCCGGTTCCTCCATCATTCTCTCCCCCTCGTCGCTCTCTATGTGGCTCTGCACTGTTTTGTTTGGCTTTACGCATTCTGTGAATGCCTGAAGGATTCCTTTCTTCACCATGACCTTTTCAAGAGGTACCTCTCGTCGTGGATCTAGACATGGTGCTGGCAGAGAGGTTGTGTCTCCAGGTAAAGGAAAGGTGGTCAACAATGGTTATGACAACAGTGTCTCAGCCCCTGTTTGTGTGCTCATTGACGACTGAGAAGCTGGTGAGGTGTCATATTTTATCGCTACAGTTAACTACGAAAACCAAATCAATTTATATTGGTTAATTAAAAACATGCTCAACAATATGGTAGAAGAAGTGTTGGCCAATTGGACCTTTACAATGACCTCCATCATGGATATCAGGTCTCTTCTAGTGCACTTGGATGTAAAAATGGCCAGCCTTGATGCCAGCCTTGTCAGTGGAAAGTATTCTCTAAGGCGGTGCTCTAAGCTGCAAAGGCACTCCATTTTTGTAAATCCCACAACCTCTCGAGTGGATTTAAATAGCCTGATAGCTTCTCGTCCACGAGGGTCTTCGTCTGCTCCTACGATTCCGTCTATTATGGGGGAAATGATGGTAGGGGTTACCAGAAGCTCTAAGGCCTTGATGGTTACCACCTCTGGTTTGACTTTGCTCAATTCTGGTGTCTCCCCCAGCTTGGATCCTCTTCACACAACATTTCCTGTGCCCACCACCATTGATTTGCTGCACTTCTAGTGGCTCCAAACTTCTGCTGGGGGTGCTTCTCTCTGTCACAAACCGAACCTCTAACGCTTAAGCTCCCTCCATAGGTGTGGGATGACGACTTCTTCGATAGCTTCCCCATTGTTGAAGACAAATCCAACTCATAGAAGGAAGAAACTACTCCTTCTTATGCTCGTCCTTAGCTCCCTTGGCCATCGTCAAAGGTTACACCATTTTTTCTCTACAATTTGTCTTTTTGCTTGGTTATGGTTTATGTTTAGAACAATAAGTTCTTCTATGGGGCCAGTCTCTCGGGACTGGCCTGTTTATTCATGCAACTTCTCATCCTAGCAATTTTGAGAGTATGGGTTGGTGGTTCCACCAACCTAGACTGCCAAGGCTAGCCATCTACCATGTATCATTTTTTGTACTCAGAAAATAATTTTTGTTGTAGCCTTACAAAAAAAAAGTACATAATAAACATTTCAACTCATTCATAAGAATTCAAATATAGATGACATTTATCAGAGAACAGAGTTATGAATCAAGTGTTCAAACTGAACATAAATATTTATCATGACAAAAGAACAAACATAGGCTCATCTCGAATATAATATCATTCAATAACAATCTGTATATAAGCTAAAATATGACATACATGCCTTACTCTGATCTCCAAAACCATTCCTAATACCTTCTATTCTTCATTGTCACATATATAATATACAAAATATTTAAAACTGTAGCATTTTAAGATACAAATGTTATCGATCAAAATGCCCAAAAATAGAAAAGATAATTCATATTCTATATAGACTTAATGACTCATAAAATAAAGCTCGTCACTTAATACTAACAACTAGCAAATGATAATGACAAAACAGATCTGCCATCGAAGATTTTTGGGGATATGACATGGATCTTAAGTGTGCACATACTTTGAGTTGGATTTGTCCACAAAAGGTCACAACTTCCTGGTTTCTTCAGCTAGTATTGTCAAACCATCAAGTGCTTGTGATATTTTTTGTAACCGAGAGTGTTATGCTTGCATGGATTGAATCTTGATTTGAAGCTATTTGTTTTGACCCATGAGGTCTTCATTCTGTTGCTGAGTGGCTCTCTTCCTCCTTAGTACTTCTTTAGATACTATTATGAGTTCTTGATAATTAGCATTGATCTCTTCCAGATCTTCCCTTAGCCTTTTGTTTGCTATCATTAATTTCTCATTGGAATAATTTAAATATATATTTTTCTCCTTAAAGTATTTTAAATATTTCTTCAATACCTCGACTTTTGACAATGATTCCATCACCTCTTGATGTGTAGGGTCTTCTTCAATATCTGATGGCTTTGAGCACGTACCAATTTCATATTCAACAACTTTATGTTTATCTTTATCTTTGCAAGCTTCTTCAAGCAAATTGGGTGTATGCCTCAATTCTGCTTGAATTTATTCTAGGGTTTGATCTGCTGTGTGATATTATTCATTTGCAACTTGTAGATCTTCATCGCTGGAGGAGTCCTCTATAATATCTACATCATTCTTTTACAATTTTGGATTAAGGATGGACTTCATATTCATTCTTAGTTTGTTCTTTGGTCGGGTTTTGAGTCTCCAATTGTTTCCCAAATTATCTGCTGCAGGGGTTTCATTATTTTTTGAATTAGATGAAAATTCTTGGACCATGACATTTTCCCCAACATCCCTAGGGGTATTGGGAGCAGTTACATCTTCCTTCTGAAACTCAATTACCAATTTCCTCTGTACCTTTGTTCTAGAAACTTCTAACACATACATATTTACAACGTCGAATTCCTTTCTTGAGTGCTCATTTCCATGTTTAGCTGCCTTTCTCTTCTGTCTTTTCGAATCTCTGTGCTTTTTCCCTATTTCTTTATCATCATCATGCATCTGGGATTCAGGCTCAAAACTAGACCAAAATAGAAAATGTTCCCAAGATCTGTCTATCTTCTTTAACTCAGTGGTTATCAAAAGTTTAATTAGGCCATGACGAAACACAAAGTGACTGGTATGGTCAGGGTAATTCTTAACCCATGTGACCATCTTTTCTATGATTTTAAATAAGTAAAAAGGTAGATTGATCCTGGATTCACGATTGAAATGTAGTAAAAGCCTCAAATGATACTTGAACACAGTTGCAAATCGACCTTCGCAGGTTATATAGCGCTGGATAATGCTGAGCACATCCCTCCATTAAGGTTTAACATTATTCAAATAAATACCTTTACCCCAATCCATATTCTCAAAACCAAGAAATACGAACATACCTAGGTCAACCTCAAACATATGTTTCTTAAACCATCTCTCACCTTCTAAGGATATGCCCATTGCTTCTGTAATTGTGGCTTCATTTACCCTACAATTGAAGGTTTGAAAACTAACAGAATAATCCTTGTAATTCTTCATGAAGGCATTTGTTACCTCTAGATTATGACCTCTTAAATTTTCACAGAGAGAAAACCATCCTGCATTTCACATCATTTCTGTGCACTTAGGGAAGTCTTTGACCCATTTAACATTCTTTGTTTAACTTGCAAATTTTTTCACTGAGTTTCTTCATCACAACCATCTGGATCCTGTGAGGTCATGTATTCAAGACTAATAAGTTTATTTCCTGTTCAAAACAAGTTAGGCAAATAATAACTTATGGACAATATTTCATAAAGAACTGGAGTACGAATCCTTTTTTCATGCATTTTATAATATCAAGAACAACCTATACTGTAGGCTTATGTCAGTTCCATAATGAACAGAGACTCCTCGATCAACCATGCACCCTTAGTATGACAGATGTCATAACTCAATTCCAAGTGTAAAACAATCCGCTAGCGCCACTGCCAACTTGTAACCTCATTATGAAACTTGATGTCGGAATGTACTTTGACCAATTATAAAATATAACCATTAAATTATAAATCATTCATCAAAGTTGAAAACTTGGAGCTTTATAGGTTAAGGTTAGATCTTTTATCAAACTATGAATCATTCATCAAATATTAGAATTTGGAAGATTTAATGAAAATGAGGCATATTTTTTCTAGTTATCATAACAAATAAATAAATAAATGGTAAACTTAGACCTAAGGAACCTAATAACTAAACTAGGGAACTTAATGAACTTCGAGGAAGAAAAATTTTTATAGGAAAAGATATTGGGTAGAACTAGGATACAAATCTAGTGATAACATCTGGCTTCGATTGGGGATGGATTCCTCCCTGTGAGGCTCCAAGAACTCACTGACCATGTGCCTTCTGAAAACCTACTAGAATCATACCCCTTTAAACTGAAACTAAACTGCTTTATTGTGATGGAGTCTTATATACAAAAACTATAATGATATAAACAATGAATGTAAATTCCCCATTATTTCAATATATATAAAAGTGTTTCAAAAACCGCCCATTGACTAGGCCTGCAACTTCTTCACCATCCAAATTTTGTAATAAAAAAGTGTTATTTGCCAAAAATATTTATTATTGTAAAAGGTCATAGCCATAAATTATCAAATTTCCATGCTTACCTTTTTCATCATTTCGTGCATCCCATGTGAGAATTGCATCACCACTTAAGAAAGTGTATCTTTTAAACTTTTTTTTATCAAAACTTTCCTTTACTTTCTTTTTGTAATTTATAGCTTTTTACATTATTGCTTCTCTTTCTTGTTGTAGCTTAACTATCTGAAACATTCTTCTCTTCATTTCATCTAGTTCTTTCTCTACATCATGCAAAAAATTTGACAAAACTTGATTACTGGAAAGCTTATTTGGATAGGAAATAATGCATCAATGCCATAGACAAGCTAAAAAGGTGATGTTTCGATGGACCTTTTTATAGTTACCTTGTCTTCCCAAAAGAGAATATTTTAATTTAATGTCCCAAGTCCTTTTATTTTGAAATGACATCTTTTTTACGTTGTTCACAATACTCTTATTAGTAGACTCTGCTAACCCATTCCCTCGAGGGTAATAAGGTGTGGAATGCTTTAATATGATGTTATTTTCTTCACATAAATTTATCATATTTTTGGACTTAAAGGCTGGAGCATTATCTGTTACCAATTTCCTTGGGCATCCAAATTTGCTCAAGATATTATCTTGAATGAAGTTAATGATAACTTTATACGTTTCTCTTCTTGTGGGAATTGCTTCCACCCACTTGGTAAAAAAACCAGTGGTAGTTAAAATCCACTTATGACGGCCACTAGAAGAAGGATGAATTTCACCTATAAATTCTAAAACCCATTGTCGAAATGGAGAATTTCACGCAATTGGTTTTAAGGGTAAAGACTCCAACTTGTGTTTACATGCTAGCTTTGACTTGAAGATACACATATGTAAAAAGAGTGGGATAATAGTAACCAACCCGCAAAATTTTAAATGTTGTTGTTTTCCAATACTTATGTCCCCCACATGCACCCCCATGTAATTATGCAGCAACAATATCATCCTCTGGTCTGTCCAAACATTTAAGCAATATACCTCCAAGATCTTTCCAATATAAAATTTGATCAACTAAAACATATTTTAAAGCCTTAAGATTTAATGATCTATATTCACTCTTATTTAGATCAAGAGGACATTGTAAATGCAACAGAAAGTAAATAATTTTCCCATACTATGGAGAATCAAAATGGATGTTATAAATATATTCATTGTCATGTTCTGACTATTCAACTACCAGATGAAGATCTAAAACCTGGCAATTTGATTATGCTTTAAGTTTTTCTAGACCTTGTCCTTTTATCAATTTGGTAGGTTTAATGTCAATATCATATTCCATAATTTTGGCTATCCAACGTCCTCTTTTTCCTTCACTGTCAGGTTGCACCATAATTTATTTGACTGCTATGTTAGGAACATATGCTATAATTTTGGAATGCAGAACATAAATCTCAAAGAATTTTAGAGATTTGACCAATGCATAGGCTTGCTTTTCCATTGTATTATACTTCAACTTTTAATCTCTCAATGTTTTGCTAAAGAATGATATTGGTTGTTCTAAACCATCTGAATTTTTTTGTAATAGAACAACAACTATAGTATCTTCGAATGCAAATGACAAAACTGAAAATTCTTTAGCAAAATCAGGACTTATTAAAACTAGTGCTTCTATAAGCGCTTGCTTTATTTTTTCAAATGATGACCTAGACTCATCTGACCACTTCACTTCTTTGTCCTTCTTAAGCATCTCAGTGATAGGTTTAATGATTTCTGCAAAATTAGGGATAAACCATCTTACAAAAATTATCTTTTCGAAGAAGGATTGAATTCATTTTTTGTTTTTGGGTATGCTGATTTTTAGGATGGATTTAACCTGTTCTGGATCGATTTTAATCCCTTCAGTAGAGACTATATGACCTAATAGCTTACCTTATGCCATAACAAAATGAGAATTTTTTGGATTCAAAGATAATCCATACTTCCCACATTTAAGAAAGGTTTGTTTTAAATGCTTCAGATGTTCATAATCAAATTTAGAGAATACTGTGATTTCATATAAATATATGACTACAAACTTTTCTTTCTCACCAACAAAAGCTATATCCATAGCTCTCTGGAATGTAGCTCCTGCATTCATGATCCCAAAAGTAATTTTGTCATACATAAATGTACCTTAGGGAGTTGTAAAATCTATTTTTTCCCTATCCTCTAGTTGTACTGCAATTTGATTAGAACCAGAGAATCAATAAATCACTGATATCCCCTGGGAACCCACTACTCTCTGTAAAATATGATCAATTTTGGGAAAATGATAATTTTCTTTAAGGGAGCAACTGTTCAAATTACGGAAATCCACACACAACCTTATGTCCCCATTCTTTTTACGTACTAGCACCAGATTTGCTACCCAAGATGAATATTTAAGAGGTATTATGATCTTTGCATCTAATAACATTTGTACCTCTTTTTCAATAATTAGGAGTAATGCTGGATTAAGTCTCCTAAGGTTTTGTATGAAAGGATTAGTATTTGGCTTTACAGGAATCTTATGTTGGATTATGTTGGTTTTGTATGTTTTTAGATCTTCATATGACCAAGCAAAAATATCCAAAAATTGTTTTAGCAATTAAATGTGCTTGTTCCTTTCCTTTTCTGAAAGTGCCTTAGATATCTTAATCATTTTAGACTCAGCTTTAGAGCCAATATTGTAACTTAATACATTTTCTTCAATAGATTGTAATGTAGGTTTTAACAAAGTATCATCTTTTGAGAACAATCTTTCAAGAGGTACAAGTCCTTTAGGAATAAAATTCCCTTTTAGTTGAACTATCTCATGATTTCCAATTGAATGCTTGTGCATGAAGCATTTTCATTCCAATCAATATCTTGATCTCGATCAACCAGTGAACTAGAAAATTCATATGTTAATTCTAAAAATTTCTTAATTTCCTGATCATCATGAAAAACTTTGCAATGTTTAATATTATCTAGAACTGAAGGTCTATCTCTTACATCAATTGGATACTTACGATGAGTTAATTTAGCGACTTTAAAATAAGTTGCTGCCAACTCCAATGATTTTTTGTTTGATTATGATCTCTTGGGATATAAGTTATGTTGAAATCTAAGAAATAATTATTAATAAAATCCCATACCTCATTCTGGTATACTTTCAACAAAGGATGTTTAACCTGATAAACACCTTTCACTTGATGTACTATTAATTTGGAGTTGCCAAAACCAACAAGTTGTTGGATGCTTAAATATTTTTCATCCCTTAACCCCAAAATCAATGCCTAATATTCAACAATATTATTTGTTTTTTGTAATTCCAACTGATACATTAATGAAATAATCTCACCTCCAGGGGAAATAAGTAGAATACCCGCTCCTTCTTCTTCTATACATAATGAACCATCGAAGTACATCTACCATAAATAGTCTTGATCTCTCATCTTAGGCTAGACTGTATGATTTTTCTCAACCTGTAGAATAATTGTGCTATCATCATTCAGATGTAACTTGTAAGTACCAAAATATTTTTGAACTGAATAAATTTAACGGTTTGTAGGATTTCTATTATCACTTACTAAGTATGCAAGTTGTATTTCTCTATAAATTCTTCTATAATCACCTCCAAATGTTGGTATTATAGCATAATATAGATCCATCTATAGGGTTCCCCCTTCCCTTTTTTTCCCAAGATCTTGACAATAGCATACCAAATTTAGGAGAAATATCAGCTATGACGACATCCATGAGTACACTTTTCATTGGAAACTATGTAATATTGGCCAACAGATCTTTAATGACCCCAAGACATTTTACTACTCTAGATTCAAAAGTATAAATATCATGATAGGGTTTAGTAATAGTCAGCCCTAAGGCTTCCATGACTGCCTTGGGCATGAGATTGTGTGAGGCACCAGAGTCTAGAAGACAGTTGTGTAACAATTGATCATGAACTATAAGCGTGATATAAAATAGAGGAGGATAATGATATTTATCATCTAGTTGATCAAATTTTTTAAAACAAAAAATAATGGGTGGATTCTCATCTTGAAAATTAATCACATCTGAAGGAATAGGATTTGTTGAAGAATTCAGGATGTTAAGAGCAAGCTCCTTGTATGACTTATTCCTAACCAGCTCAGTTAATGAAATAGGAATATTGATTTTGCTAATTTCATGTTCCAAATTAAAACTAGTAGCAATTTTTCCTACTTCTTCTATTTCTGTAAATCTATTCCTACTTCGTTGTTGTTCCCGCTTCTTCTCAAGAGGCAAACCTTCTTTTGTACGCACATTCTTTAAATTCTTCTTTCCTTGTGCTGCTTGCTTCATCCCAGATCTAAGACCATATGACTTCTGTTGCATCTCTTGACAAATTTCCGACATATATGATCCTTGTTCAAAATAATATGTTCCATGGTAATCAACCATTTTTGCATAGTGGTATTCAGATTTAGTTAAAAAATGAGAATAAGAGACATCGTCCAACTGATCAATATCGGGTTCTAAGTCTTCAACTTCCATTCCATCTATTTCATAAGACTCATCATCCCGTATCAAATTATTTTGGAAAGGAGGTTGTATTTTATGATCTTCATTGTTTTCCCTATCTCTAGGAAAAAACCTAGGATTGAATGTCCTTCTAAATTGATTAGGATTTTTATTATCATTAACCTGAACAAGATTATTTTGATTTTGATTTTCCATTTCCATTCTACTGACTTTTGCAGATAGATTCTTAATGAGTTTGGTCATATCATCCATTTTACTATCTGTTACTTTTGTCCCTGAAGCAGATGCTGCCATTTCTTTTTTCTTTTTCTTATCTTCTCCATGATAATCTGACTTATTTCTCAACTTATTAGCTACCATCAAATTTGATTCTACCTCTAAGGATGCTTCTTGCATGTTTACTAAGGTAATGTCTCTCCTTTCCCTCGATAAAAGGGAAAATTCAGCATCAAAATAATTTGCATAGGTTAATTTTGCAGATGTTTCAGTAGGCTTGATTTCTGCAGGGATTTTACTATACATTTTGTTAAAACATTTAGTAAATCAGTAATTGTTTCCCCATGTTTCCTTTTTAAGGGTCCAAACTCAGTAATAAAATAGACATAATCCTTAGTATCTCCCCATTGCCTCATAAATACTTCTTCCAAAGAATTTATCCCATCAATTGAGTTTGGATACAATTCTTTGAACCATTTCCTTACTTCTCCATCTAGAATTTGAACAAAGATCCTCATCCATACAACCTGATGTTCTATATTTTCATTACCAACATAGCTAAAATAGGCATTCCAATGTTATTTTGTTGTAACCTATCCTTGGCCATTGATTATTGGTAGATACTTCTGACAATCTCCACCAGGAAGGGAATTTAAAGGTTGGGGTAAACTAAAGGGGCATATCTAGCAGCGATTATAACATCCATCCTATTAGGAGGCTGAGTTGCCATATTTGGAGTAGTTTGAACAAAGGGTGATTGGACTGATGTAGTAAATGGTTGTCTTTGAAAGCAATGGTATTTTGATTCCTATTTGACTAATATGAATTTTACTAGTCAGAGGTGTGTAAGGTGATGGAAAAGACTTTGAGTAATCAAACCACTTTGAACTTAAGATTTCTTCTTTTATATTCCCAGTTGACAAATGGTTTGAATAAACTATAAAGTTATCAATCTGACTAGGACTCTGGAATTCAGGGATAATGATGGATAAATCTTCCTTCCTTTTATCTTCTTTGATTATAGATAATTTTGAAAAAGGAGGATCATAGATAAATTCTCAATATGGCTCATAAACTGATGTATTTTGAATACTTTATGTTGTAGAATTTAGTCTTTGTATAGCTTCCCTCAAGAATCTCTCCAGATCTAAAATAGCTGGATGCAAAGGAGATGAAAGAGTTCCCCTAGTTCCTATCTTCTTAGAAGCCACTGTGATGATTGTTAACTGCTGGTGAAAATGTAGTCTATAAGATTTTTTATTTCGTTCACCTTCCCAAAATCAGACTTAAGAAAACCCAGGGAAGATCTACATTCGTTTCTTCATTCTCCGACAATGGTGCCATAAGATGTTATCACTAGAGTATGCACCTAGACTACGAAGGTTCAAAGTCCATATAATCTTAAGGTTTTTTAATAAATGACTAGGTTTTATGGATCACAGATATCTAGATATAGGTGAGATGGAAATCAGGCACAAGGTAACTAAAATAATCAAATAGTGTATGACTGAACCAGAACATATATAGAAGTGTTGGGTAAAATAACTCTCGATTCATCTTATTTCATAGCCAAATAATTTATTTATACATTTACAATGACTCTTGGGATTACACCAGGGATGATTTTAAGGAACCATACTTATTTAAAAGTGTATAAATGTTGGCGAATATTACGAATTCTTAAGACGCCAACTATAAAATGATCGGTGATATTTTTCAAAAAAATATTTTAATTTCCAAGGGTCTTATATCGTTTATATAATAATTTGGCGATTTTTAGGGTGAAAAAATTTTACCCCATCAAAATAAGGCGAAACAGGGCTTCAAAAATTGTAAAATGGCGAATGTTTTTTGGGAGAAAAACATGGAAAAATAGCCCACTGGGCTAAAATTCGTCCCTAAAATTATCCCTGGATTACACATCCGAGAGTCTCTTCAGATTCCTATTATTTACACTAACGTATAATCCTGACGGATTATATTCCAACAATCCCCCCCTTAATCCAAAGGGGTGTTAGTAAGTCCGAGCATGTTTCTGAATCTTTCAAACTTTTCTCATCCAAGCGCTTTGGTGAAGATGTCTGCAACTTGATCATTTGTGGAACAATGTCGAAGATGGACTATCTTGGACTCTACATGATGTCGAATCAAATGATACTTTGTGTTGATGTGTTTGGTTCGATCATGGAATCTAGGATTCTTATCCAGCTTGATTGCAGAAGTATTGTTGATCAATAATGGAGTGGATTTCTCTTGTTTTTCTTGCAGATCTTCAAGTATCTTCCTGGGCCATACTATTTCTTTCGTTGCTTCAGTTGCAGCCACATATTCTGCTTTTGTTGTTGAATCTGCCGGAACTGACTGTTTGCGTGATCTCCATGAGACAGCTGCTGATCCAAGACTCATAGTGTATCCAGAAGTTGATACTCCTGTCTCCTTATCGCCATCAAAATCCGAGTCTGAGTAGCCAATAAGTTTGAAGTCATCCACTTTAGAGTACTTGAGTCCAACGTCTTGAGGCCCCTTCAAGTATCTTAGAACTCTTTTTGCAGCTGACCAGTGTCCTTC
>LPNX010735174.1:426071-443398 GCA_001517045.1 Pseudotsuga menziesii
GTTCCCTTCTTTCCAACTTCATATGGATGGACACTTTCAAGTGTCTTTGTGGCCCATTTAGGAATCTTCCGTGATGGTCCTGGTTGATCAGCTGGTGGTGCTTCATCATTGATTGAGAGTCTTCCAATTCTCTCAATCACATCATCTAGTTGAATCTCTTGTTGAGGTGAAGTAGCAGGAACTTCCTCATGCGGGGGAGTTGGTGCTTCATATGGAAATTCCAAATGTTGATCCAGAATAGGAATCCCCCCTTCAAGGTTTGGAATTTCATATTCATTTTCAGAATATTTCTTTGGATGAGGATATTTTTCCAAATGATCAAGTTGTCTCTCAATGGACTGGTCATTTTTATTAGTTTCAAGAAAAATGACATCTCTGGAAATAACAAACTTATTGTTTACCTCATCATACAGATGGTATGCCTTGGAGTTTTCTTCGTACCCCAGGAAAATGCATTTTGTGCTTCGAGCACCAAGCTTGTTTCTTTGCTCCTTTGGAATCAAGGCATAACAGGTGGAACCAAAAACTATGAGATGCCTGACTGAAGGGAGATGGCCAAACCACATTTCATGTGGAGTCTTGTTATCAAGAGCATTTGAGGGACTTCTGTTTCTCAAATAGGATGCACATTTTACTGCATCACCCCAAAACATTAGTTTTACATTCTCAAAAAACATCATTGAGCGAACCATATTCATTATGGTTCTGTTAATTCTTTCTGCTACACCGTTTTGTTGAGGATTGTAAGGAACGGTAGTCTGATGTGCAATTCCATGTTGGCGAAGATAATCTTCAATAGCATTTGAAGTGTATTCTTTCCCATTGTCAGTA
Organism: Pseudotsuga menziesii; assembly: GCA_001517045.1. NCBI lineage: Eukaryota > Viridiplantae > Streptophyta > Pinopsida > Pinales > Pinaceae > Pseudotsuga > Pseudotsuga menziesii. Next base: position 426,903 of record LPNX010735174.1, read on the forward strand.
TGAAGTGTACCAATTTTAGATTGTGCTTGTTTTTCTATCAATGCATGAAAGTCCTTGAAGGTTTGAAATTCTTCTGATTTTGTCTTTAATGTGTAAATCCAGCACATTCTTGAGTAGTCATCAAAAAAGGTCATAAAATACTTATTCCCATTTGCAGAAGGAGTTGGCATTGGGCCACATAAATCAGAATGCACTAATTCTAATTTCCTACTTGCTCTGAAATTAGATTCATGGAATGGCAGCTTAATGTGTTTCCCTACTATACATGCATCACATTTTCTCTTCTCTTTGGGAATGGTGGGCAAACCAAATACACCATTCTTTCTCAACAAACGAAGACTGTTATAATTTAGATGACCAAATCTTGCATGCCACAATAAACTTGATGACAAATTACCTTCTCCATGCTGAGAGAGGTAGGCCTAGTTCTGAACACTTGCAGATGAACCCTTTAGCTTCAACAGCTTCCCATCTTCGTATCCAGTCATGATGACTTCGTTGTCAGAGGACTTTCTTATTTCTACGATTCCATCAAACATGTGGATGGAATGGCCTCGCTGTCGAATCTCCACCAAGGACAACAGGCTTCTCTGCAACTCTGGAAGATAAAGAACATTCTTCAACAAGAAATCAAGGAATCCAGGAATATTCAGTCGAATGGTGCCCATTCCCTTTGGTTTAAGACTTGACTTATCTGCAAAGTATACTATCACATTTATTGTTTCATTAAGTTCTTCAAAACAGTCTTTTCTAAAAGTCATGTGTGATGTTGCACCAGTATCAAGCAACCAACAATCTTTGTAAGATGAAAGTGAAGTCATTTCATTAATTCCAAGATTACAATGTGCAACAATACAATGAGCAGAATCAGAAGATTTACTAGCATCTTGGTTTTTATTGTCATCTTTCTTCTGGTTATGTCTGTCTTTTATGGAGTCCCATGAAGCCCAACACTGATCTGATGTGTGTCTAGTCTTTCCACAACGTTTGCACTGCAAATCTGATCTTTTGCTGGAGTTGTTTCTACCTCCTCTACCTCTGAAGTTTCTTCTTCCTCTGCCTCTCTTGCTGCTTTCTCCTTTGGGGTGATATTTGAATTGGTCTTTGGTGTGGTTCTTTGCTTTTTGAGCAAAGCAAAGTGATTCTCCAGAATGCTCGCTTGTCTTCTTACCAAAGTCTTTCTCTCTGTCAGCTATCTTTTCTACCAGGGTGTCAAATGTCAGTGATTTGAACTTGTCACTAGCTTGTAATGACTCAAGATAGTTGGAGTGAGAAGGATACAAAGATTTTACAAATGCTGCAAGGGGAAGATCTGGTTTCATACCAGAGGATTGAATCTTGTGCATGATAGCTTTGATTTCAGAGGCAACTAACATGGGATCATTGTCTTTTACTTCTAAACTGAATAGTTTTAACATTAGTTGAATAACTTCCATTTCAGAGTGTGAATCATACAGATCTTTTAACGTTTTTAGTGCTTCAAAACATGATTTTGCAGGCAATATGTGCTGGCTCACCTCTTCACTGACTGTGGCAGTGATTACTGCTAAAGCTTTCTTGTCTTTTGTTCTCCAAATGGCCTTCTCTTTCTCGGATTCTGGAGGTCTTGGGTCTATGGTTATGGACTTTCCAGCTTCTGGCTCTATTGTGGTTCCTTCGCAAATGTTGTCCCAAAGGTCACTGTAGATGAAGGTAGATTTGATCTTCCTCCACCATTCTGGATAAGTGTCTTTGCCAGTGAGAGTGGCACCAACTACAGATGCTATAGATTGCATCTTCTATGATGAATTTGCAACTAAAACAAAAAGAAGAAAGAGTAAAGGTGTAGGTCTAAGTCTCTGCCACCTCCCTCAAGCTTTACAACAATGCCAATGATAATCAGTCTTCAAAGCGGTCACAGCAAACAGCAACAATCTTCTCCTATACTGGTCACAGTTTTGAGCCTATGAGTGGACTCAAAATGCAGCTACTTTACAATCAAATTATGCAGTTGATTATTGTTTATTCTAGAGTGATATTACATATGAACTATATTTTAAATACATCAATAACTTGCAGCATAAGTTGCAGCACTCTACAGAGAATAAATAACTCTGATGGAACAAAAGTTTACAGCAATTCTTCAGTCTCCAATACTTCAGTCGCAGCAATGGTCTTCAAACAGTATTCAGTTTGGTCTTCAGTCACAGCAATGGTATTCACATTCAGAAGAAACAGCTCATAGCTCCACATGAATGGATTCAAGCGCGAGATTCTTCACTCACATTTAGACTCGGCCTCCATGCATTTCACAAGCAGTCTTCAAGCAAATGCTAGATTTTTCATCGTAGTCTTCTCACCGGTCTACATAAATACACTTCAACGTAGTCTTTACGGTCTTCAATTCAGCTAGAAATAAATTAAATTCACACCAACATAGCAGTGAGATGAGAGGTTGCGGCTCCTTGAATTCCCAACAGCACTACATGCACTTCACACAACTGCACACTGTTGAAAAGGGCTTTGAATATGCACTATCGGTTTTCAAATACATAGCAACATCATATCACGACTTCAGTTCTTCACTTAAGTGAACGGATGCGAGTCTTCAGCAGGTTACACATCCTAAGAATGGTCTTTCACACACATAAATATTGAAACTTTATTTAAACCCATGATTATGAAATAAAGACAGTCTCGATAGCAGCAAAGTCAACATATAATGGAGCGATGAGGAATGAAGAGGCGGCCCGCAAAAATTAGGGTTTCCATAAAATTTGGAGAGAACACCTTCACAGTGATTCAACAATGTTCATGAACGCAGATGCAAAAACTACATTCAACGTATCAAGGCAGAAAACCAACATGACACTGAATAGATATGTCTTATCCATGCAAAAACGAACCTTCATTCGAAATCGTAGCTCACACAACACTGCTTCACGGTCTCCACTTAATGGCGTGAGTATTTAATCACTGGTCTTCAACAAACATGAATATACATGCAAAAACAGAGTAAGAGCACGCTGTGCATAATAATACACATACAAAACGCTCGCGGGATTAGGGTTTCACGCACAATGGAAGACTCTTAATCAAAGATGGAGGAGTCTCTACAAAATCGCAGCACAAAAAAACTTAACGTGAAGGAAATGTAACGCATACAATGAATGTGTGTAGGCTGGCAGGAGAAATGCATGCGACTGGAAGACTAACGGAGCAGGTAGCCTGAAACGAATTTGGCAGAACAAAGGTTTGGCAGGCAGAATGCCACGATTGAAACACAGGCAGGAGTTATGGCAGGTGGTTCTGATACCATTGTTGGGTAAAATAACTCCTGATTCATCTTATTTCATAGCCAAAGCATTTATTTATACATTTACAATGACTCTTGGGATTACACATCCGAGAGTCTCTTCAGATTCCTATTATTTACACTAACGTATAATCCTGATGGATTATATTCCAACAAGAATATTGTGAGTATGAACTACATAAAGAGTGAGAGAGTTCAAATCAAAAGTACATAATAAACATTTCAACTCATTCATAAGAATTCAAAGATAGATGAAATTTATCAGAGAACATAGTTATGAATCAAATGTTCAAACTGAACATAAATATTTATCATGGCAAAAGAACGAACATAAGATCATCTCGACTATAATATCATTCCATAACAATATTTATATAAGCTAAGATATGACATACATGCATGATAGATGATAACAGTCTGACCTCCAAAACCATTCCTAATACCTTCTATTCTTCATTGCCACACACACACACATATATATATATATATATATATACAAAATATTTAAAACTGTAGCAGTTTGAGATCCAAATTTTATGGATCGAAATGACGAAAAATAGAAAAGATAATTCATATTATATCTAGACCTAATGACTCATAACATAAATATTGACACTTAATACTAACAACTGGAAAATGATAATGACAAAACATATTTTCCATCGAATATTTCTGGGGATATGACCTGGATATTAAGTGTGCATAGAATTTGAGTTGGATTTGTCCACGAACAGTCACAGATACCTTGAGTCTTCAGCTAGTATTGTTAAACCATCAAGTTCTTGTGATCTTTATTGTAACCGAGAGTGTTCTGCTTCCATGGATTGAATCTCGATTTGAACCTCTTTGTTTTGACCCATGAGCTCTTCATTTTGTTGTTGAGTGGCTCTCTTCATCCTTAGTACTTCTTTAGATAATGTTATGAGTTCTTGATAATTAGCATCAATCTCTTCTAGATCTTCCCATATCCTTTTGTTTGCTATCATTAATTTCTCATTGGAATCATTTAAATATTAATTTTCTCCTTAATTAATGTATTGTAAATATTTCTTCAATAAATTGACTTCTAAAAATGATTCCATCACCTCTTGATGTGCAGGGTACTCTTCAATATATGACGGTTTTGAATACATACCAATCTCAAATTCAATAACTTTCTGTTTACCTTTATCTTTGCAATATTCTTCAAGCAAATTGGGTGTATGCCTTGAATTTTGTTTGAATTTATTCCAAAGTTTGATCTGCTGTGTGATATTCTTCATCTGCAACTTGTAGATCTTTATTGATGGAGGAGTCCTCGATAATAGTTACAACATTCTTTTGGAATTTTGGATTGAGGATCGCCTTCATATTCATTCTTAGTTTGTTCTTTGATCGATTTTTGTGTCTCCAATTGTTTCCCAAATTATCTGCAACATGGGTTTCATCATTTATTGAATTAGATGAAAATTCTTGGACCATGACATTTTCCCCAACATCCCTAGAGGTATCGGGAGCAGTTACATCTTTATTCTAAAACTCAATGACCAATTTCCTCTATACCTCTGTTCTAGAAACTTCTGACACATACATATTTACAACATCAAATTCCTTTCTTGATTGCTCATTTCCATGTTCAACTGCCTTTCTCTTCTGTCTTTTTGAATCTATGTGTTTTTTCCTTATTTCTTTATCAGCATCATGCATCTGGGCTTCAACCTCAAAACCATCCCAAAATAGAAAATGCTTCGATGATCTGTCTATCTTCTTTAACTCAATTTTTATCAAAATTTTAATTAGGCCATGATGAAACACAGAGTTACTGATATGGTTAGGGTGATTCTTAACCCACGTGACCATCTTTTCTATGCTTTTAAATAAGTAATAAGGGAGATTTAGCTTGGATTCACCATTGAAATGCAGTTAAAACCTCAAATGATACCTGAACATAGTTGCAAATCGGCCTTCACAAGTTATATAGTGTTGGATAATGTTGATCACATCCCTCCATTCAGGTTTGACATGATTCATATGAATACCTTTACCCCAATCAAGCTTCTCAAAACTAGGCAATAATAACATACCTAGGTCAACCTCAAACATATGTTACTTAAACCATGTCTCACCTTCCATGCAATTGTGGATTCATTTACCCTAAAATTCAAGGTTTGAAAACTAACAGAAGAATCCTTGTAATTCTTCACGACGGGGTTTGTTACCTCCAGATTATGACCTCTTAGCTTTTCACAGAGAGAAAACCATCCTGCATTTCGCATCATTTTTGCACACTTAGGGAATTCTTCGGCCCATTTAACATTCTCTAGTTCTAACTTGAAATTTTTCTTACTGATTTTCTTCATCACAACCATCGTGATCTTGCTAGGTCATATCTTCAATACTGATAAGTTTATTTCTTGTTCAAAACAAGTTAGGAAAATAATAACTTATGCACAATATTTCATAAAGAACTGGAGTACGAATCCTCGATTCATACATTTTATAATATTAGTGCCATAATGAACAAATACTCCTAGATCAAGGGTTTTGTCTTCCAAACCATTCAATAGATACAGTATGTCGTTCTTCCTATTTTCCTTTCCGCATAGTTAGATTTCCAATAGGAAACATTCCCCTTCCACCATTCTTGGATTTAAATCGCAAGCCACCAATGTCAAGGAACATGACAATTCATTGTCCTGCAAATTGTGTTCAATCCTCCCCATTAGAAAACATGTATCTATGTCTCCCTTGGTTCAAAATAAGTTGCTTTTCCATTAACTAGTTTATTTGTTCAAAGTGGTCCTGCAATTTTGTGACTGCCATTGCATGTAGAAGTTTCACAAGGAAATATTTTTTTTTACAATTTAGAAACCTTGACATTAACATCCTCTATAAAAATATTTGTAAAACATTTAAAACAACACCATTTTCTATCCAGTTATGATTATTTATATACATCGTAAAGTTTTTGTTGTGGATTAATCAAATAATAGCCAAGTTGTCTTGTCAAATTTAAGGAACGTGGTCTTGTAGAGTTTGCAAATTGCATTCCATTTTTTATGCAATCTTGGATGTAGAATTTGTTAATTGCATTGTATATTTTATGTAGTCGAGTATGTAAATATTTCAATGTATCGATTGGAGAGGTATTTGTTTGGGCCAAAGAATTAGCAGCTTACAGTTTCAATCTATATTGGCAACAAAGCATTTGGTAGAATCCAGTCACCGCGGCTATCCACTTAAAGATGATTTATTTTTGGCATCTTTAATTGCATGATAGGATTAAGCCGAGTTAATAAATTGGAAATGTGTCTTCTGTTTCAACTTTCTTTATCACAAACACTCCTTTTTTTCCCAACCCAAATTTTAAATTCGAGCAGAATATGGAACCTCATCACCATCCAACTCATATAGCCTAGGAAACGTTAATATACAATAATGAAATTTAAATTGAAAAAAACACCGTTATGAAGGTACTCTCCATTCACGGTTACTCTATCCATGCATAAAAATGCTTTCCTTCGATTTTCCCTTTTCTTTCTATTGCAAGATTTGAGATTAGAACTCAATGACTTAACTAATAAAAAATGGTGAAAGTAGATCTCTTTTGCTCTTTAAGGAAATGCAGTCGGTGCAACTTATAGAAGCTACAAGGAGAGCAAGAGCTACCTTGATATTAATGTCTTCTGACATTTTCAAACTTGATGTTGACTTATTGCATTTAAATTGTTAGTTATTTAAAGCATTTGACTTGAAGGTCAATGCAATGGATTCATATTTTGAATCTTCTAACATTTACACACCTCCTTTGCAACATAGATTCCATTTACATGGCTTTAGAATCTTTTGTAAGTGGTAGTTTACATATTTTCCATTTCATTTTCCCAGCTTTACATCTGGATTCAAACTGTTTATTACACTCTATACAGGAACAAGTTTATAAGTTTACATGTTTTTGGGTGGCAGGCCACGTTGGCACTGAGAAGATAGTGGAAGTCTTGCGGAATAATTTTTAATGGCCCAAAATCCAACAAGACATTGCCTGATATATCATATCTTCCACTTCCTATTCCATCATGAAACCAACTGTAAAAAATAAAGGGTTGCACACCCCTCTTCCCTTTCTAGATGGGTCATGGGAATCCATATCCATGGATTACATGTCAGGACTACCTTCAACTAAGCATGGTAATGACTGTGTGTTTGTGGTCGTGGAACAATGATAGCTTGCAAGAAGAGCATTTCTATTGAAGCCACTGCTAAGCTCTTCTTCGAGCATGTTTGGGTTCTTTTTGGGGTGCCACAGACTATCATTTTAGGTCGGGACAATAGGTTCCCGAGAACTTTCTGGTTTAGTCTATGGTTATTGATAGATACCAAGGTCACCAAATCGGATTCCTTCAACCCCTAGACCGATGGAAAAACAGAGGTACTCAACCAGATGATTGTGAATATTCTAAGAATGTACAATTCCAAACATCCTTGCACATGGGATGAGAACCTTCCTTATGTTCAGCATAGCTATAATAGATATCTCCATAGCTGTATTAGTCACAACCCTTTTTAGGCATGCTTAGGTTTCCAACCACTGGACTCAATTGATGTATCTTTGCCCCTTACATCCACACAGGAGGAATATTCCCATGCTCAGGATGAGGATGATAAGGCCATCATATTTGTTGAATGAATCCAACACATCCTCCAACAGGTCCATGAAATTTTGGAAAAGGCCAATACTAAATATAAGCAGTGACATGACCAACATTGGGTTCCACACAAGTTCCGGGTTGGGGATAAGGTTTGGTTGATTTTGGTCCATACCCATCATAGGACCCCATCGCAAGCGTCGTTCAATTTGATATGGGCCATACACCATCATCAAGGAAGTTGGTGATAATGCCTTCGAATTAAGCATTCGTCCATTCCTTTTCATGCACCCAATATTCAATGTGGAGCTCCTTCGACCATATTTTGCACCACTGTTGGACACCTTATTGGTGGAAGAAAAATTGAAACCTACAAAGGTTAATCCAGAATGCATATAATAAGAAACCATTGATCAAATCATGGACACATAGGTTAAGCTCACTCGAACACAAGATCCAACTATATCGAGTTGTCAAAGCAGGGCAACTCTTCCACTAAGGCAAGTGGCTCACCATGAGTCAACTTTAGCAGAAGTTTCCCCATTTGATGGGGGAACTCAATGCAATGGAGACCATTGATTCCTAATGGGAGAGGACTAATCTATATGGTTATAGGTGTATTAAAATTGATCACATAGATCTATGGATCAACACACAACTAACAAAATAGATCACACAATTTTACTCAGGAATTGAAGAATGAAATAGTGAAAAAGGCTTGTAGCTATGAATGCTTTCATTAATCAAAAGTAACTGGACAATAATTAAAATGAAGTACAATGGCTAAATAGACACAAGCAATTCGAATCCATGTGAGGAAATTCAAATTGATTAGACTCTTCTTGACTGAATGGTTAACTGAACTTGTCTAAATCATTATCGGAGTTCATTGGAGTTCTAAATCACAACTTAAGTGTCTAATTCAGTGTTAACTAAGCCTAACTGAATGTGGTAGGTGAGGAATGCACCTCTCCTGCATGCAGCCATGCAAACCTAGTGCTAAGTAAATGTAGAGGACTAGAAATGAATGTAACTGAGCTTGACTAGTCACCAACTCAAATCAACTGACCTGGGTTGGTATCGATGCTCCAAGTGGATCCTAAATTGTAGGGATTGATCTAGGAGTCTCCTAAACTTATGCATGCAAGTGAAATCAGTGGAAGTAGGCCTCAATTAGTGTTCCCCACACTTTTGTAACTGGAACATGTGCCCCAATTAGCCAAGTGGACCCAATGGTGCTAGTGACTAAAAATAGATTGAATGGACTCCCGATTTAGACATGACTCCTAATTTAGACATATGACCAAATTGGACAAGGGATGATTAATAATCCTAACACCCCCATGAATGCTAACTTGGAAAATATGTGGGCCTTGGTAACTAAGACCATAGGTCACCCATTACATCAAGTAAAGTAAAGTCACTGTTCAATATAAGGATATGGGGAAAAAACCACATGGGAAAAAATCCCCCCCTTTAACTAAGCAGATAAAATCAGGATTCAAGTTTGAAAAACTTGAAAATGTGTTGCAGAAATCTCTGTGATGTAGCGAAGCAGCATGCATGATTTTCTGTGCACATGTATCCTGGGGCCTCGCATGTAGACTTCTCCATCTTCTCCCAAAATGATGATGGAAGGAAGGAGGAATGTAACCTTTGTCTCTTGCTAGATGAAGAGGTGTATGAGCAACTCTATTCTTCTGAATGTAGTGAGACTGAGCCCTTTCCATGTAGCATCTTACAGGGAGTCTATTGCATCTCTCTGAAGGAGGTAAGATTTCATGACATAGCACAAGGGTCTTTCCCTTCTAAGTGTCAGATGGATTTCTAGTCATCTTCCTAGTTTCCAATTTGGAAGGAGGGAATGGATCTAGATCTAAATCACCTTGAATCTTAATCTCATAAACTGATACAGCTTGACCTACAATACTAGTGGAAACTGCAAAAGATGCAGATGAAATGTTTTTACCTTCCGTTGCAAGTGGCTACTGAGAGTGCACTGGTTCTGAAAATGGCATGAAGTGTGAGAAATCATATGCCTTAGAGGCATGATTTGTAGCACCCTTTGCTATGATGTTCCCAGTAGAGATATTTGTTATCTCCACTAAGTCAGGACCAAATATGACTTTCTTTGGAGAGCCAGTATGAGTCATTTGGTATACAGATAACATGTTTGAAACTAGGGAGGGAACATAAAGCACATCTTTGAAATTCAAGCTTGATAGAGCCCTTCCCTTTGGATTGAAATTTAATGCTATTGCCCATCTGAATACTAGGACCATCAAAATACTGCAAGGAAGAGAATGATTCTGTGGATGCAACCACATGATTGGAAGCTCCAGAATCAATGAGGAAGGCATGTGCTGTGGAGCAGCTAGCCTTCAATGCATGGCATGTCTCTTTATATTCTTTAGTTTCTTCCTTCTGGTCAGCCTTACTTGTGCTAGTAGGTACAAAAATGTTATGCTTCTTCAGAAGAATAGCCATCTCATCTATTGTTATTCTCATATAGGTGCTTTGGATGCAACCACATGATTGGAAGCTGCAGAATCAATGAGGAAGGCATGTGCTATGGAGCAGCTAGCTTTCAATGCATGGCATGTCTCTTTATATTCTTTAGTTTCTTCCTTCTGGTCAGCCTTCCTTGTGCTAGCAGGTACAAAAATGTTATGCTTCTTCAGAAGAATATCCATCTCATCTGTTGTTATTCTCATATAGGTGCTTTCTGGATGAAATTCCCTTCCACAGTAAGAACATAGTGTCTTTCGTTTTCCATTCTTCTTGCTTCTCTTCGAACCTGAAGGCTTTTTTGACTTCTCTTTCTATACAAGATACTCATCCTTTTACTTCCCTTTGTCACTCTCTACCTTAGGTCCTCCTGCAACAAGTGCTTGATCTCTGGAAGATTGAATGATCCCCGTTTGGATCAACTTATCATGCTCCTGAGTGAGAGATTCAATGAAAGAGTTAAGAGTAGGCATCTTCCAGTTTGCAGTAGAGATATTTATAGAATGAAATGTTGATACAAAGGTTGAATATTTTGCACCAATCTTGGAGAGGAAGAAAAGGATGAGTTGATCATCCTCCTTCTCAACCTTGTACAACTTCAATTGGAACACTAGATTCTTGAATTTTGTGAAGAAGTAATTGAGTGTTTCGAAATTAGATGGATGAAGAGAAATCAAATCATTCTCAAGCTGAGAGACCCTCAGACCATCCTACTTGTCAAATAAGTAGGAAAGATTATCCCAAACCTCCTTGGCAGTCTTCAATCCATTGATGTGGAAGAGAATATCTCGAGAGATTGAGAGGCACTAGCATCCGTAGGCTTCATCAAGCCTATTCCAATACTTTTCTTTGTCAACATAATGAATTAGATCTTTCTCTTCCTCCATTGTGAGTCTAAAGAGTCTTTTGGAGTGTAGCTGCATCTCCATGTCCTCCTTCCACTGGTGATAGTTGAAAGGATTGAGGAGCTCCATTGGAGGGGCCATCTAGAATGCAATGGAGAATATTGAGCTGATGTAGTGAATGCTATGAAGGAGACTGAGCTGCTTGTAGTGAATGCAGTGAAGAGGAATGATAAAAATGTAAATCACACAATCAAATAGACAAAATAAGGTCGACATTCTACACTTTTGGAATTTCCTTCACACCTAGCATAGTTGACCAAGCAAGCTTGATCAACAATTCCTTAACTTGGGATATTAAGTGGTAAATTCTCCGTTTCTGGTGCAGTACTGGAAGGAGCAATTTTGCTAAAAAAAATGATCCAAGTATGGATCTATAGTGGGAGGAGTGCCTTTTCTTGCCGAGGATCTGATACCATATTAAAATTGAGCACATAGTTCTATGGATTAACACACAACTCACAAAATAGATCACACAATTTTACTAAGGAATTGAAGAATGAAACAATGCAAAAGGATTGTAGCTGTGAATGCTTTCATTAATCAAAAGTAATTCAATAATAATTACAATGAAGTACAATGGCTAAATAGCCATAATAAATTTGAATCCATGTGAGGAAATTTGAATTAATTAGACTCTGCTTGAATGAATGGTTGACTGGCCTTGTCTAAATCATTATCAGAGGACTGAATGGTTAACTAACCTTGTCTAAATCATTATCGGAGTTCATCAGAGTTCTAATTCACAACTCAAGTGTCTAATTCAGTGTTAACTAAGCCTGACTAACGGTGGTAGGTGAGGAATGCACCTCTCCTCCATGAAACCATGCAAACCTAGTGCTAACTGAATGTAGAGGACTAGAATTGAATGTATCTGACTCCTAACTGAGCTTGACTAGTCACCAACTCAACTCAACTGACTTGGATTGGTATCAACACTACCAGTGGATCCTAAATTGTAGGGATTGATCTAGGAGGCTCCTAAACTAATGCATGTAAGTGAAATCAGTGGCAGTAGGCCTCAATTAGTGTTCCCCACACTTTAGTAATTGGAACATGTTCTCTAATTAGGCTAAGTGGACCCAATTATGCTAGTGACTAAAAATAGACTAGATGGACTCCCGATTTAGACATGACTCCTGATTTAGACATATGACTGAATTGGACAAGGGAGGATTAATAATCCTAACAAGGTGGCCACCCACCTATTCCATTGGCTCAAAAATAATTTTCATTTTGGAAATTTTCTTGTAATGTTCTATGGTTTTTTGGGTACCAAACTTGCAAGGCCATTCCAAGTGTGGCACACATTTGGAACCAGTAAAAAGTTTCAAAGCTTAGACATAACTTTTTTGGTGATTGGGGGGGGCGGGGGAGGGGATTCCAAACGTGGCACACATTTGGAACCAGTAAAAAGTTTCAAATCTTGGATAGACCTTTCCAATGGGCTATCGAGCGCCCCAAACATAGATCATATGCAAAATTTATGACCTCGAGAACTTGACTGTTCAACTAACTACCTTAGGGTTGCAAACTTTATCATTAGAGGAAATTTCAACTCAAAATGGGCTTGCTAAGGAAAATTATTAAAATAATAGTTCAAATTATAAAATAATATTTATTAATTTTGGAGGAAGAAAAGAAAAAACTACTTTTTTGTTCATATTTTTGACATATCTCCCTGTGTTTTTACTCAAATTTTGATCGGGAGAGCTCATTGGATGCGGAATTAAATTCCGCATCCAACGAGTACCCACTCGGCATACTTTTGACAGGCCTCGCTACATCATCATCACATTGTTTAAGGTATTCCTTGTTTTTGGGGTAGTGGGGCCCATCAAAAGTATGCTGAGTGGGTACTCATTGGATGTGGAATTTAATTCTGCATCCAATGAGCTCTCTCGATCAAAATTTGAGTAAAAACACAGGGTGATATGTCGAAAATACGAACAAAAAAGTAGTTTTTTTATGATACCTATCCCCAAATTTATATTAAAAATTTGTTTAAGAGGTGCTCCCTTTTTGAATTTTAAATCATTTTGATTGGCTTATACATGATGACATGGAATTTGTATTATGTTTGAAAGGCCCATTTTAAATTGAAATTTCCTCTAATGGACGATTCATCTCCTGGGGTTAGGGTTAGGATTTTCTACCTCTCCAAGTCTTTATGATAAAAGGCACTTTAGCCTCCTTTTGTATTCATCTTGTCATGAGTGAGTGTAGCCTCCACATCTCTTCTTAGAGATTCAACTACCACCATTCTAGCTGCTTTTATTTTATAGTTTATTCTGTTTCATTCATTTAATAGAATCTTAGTTTACTGTATCACTGTGTTTATTGCCATATATCTATGTATGTGAATATATATTCTCTTTCATTTCGTTCTCACATAAATTACTTTTAACTCCTTTATTTGAAATTCATTTTTTGATTTATTACATAGGGAAATGAGTACGTGACATTCTCCCCTCCTTGAATCGACGATGTCTTCATCATCGTTGACCTCTTATGCATCAAAAATTCAATATGAGATATATATTTTAATTAAAATAAAGTAAAACTCAACCTTTTGTTTTTTCAAACACCATCATGAAATTCATAAATCAACATGCATCGATAAGTTTAGTATAATATCGAACAAAAGATTTAAAACAACTTATATTCCAAGAGTTTAAGTGTGATTCTTGTAACTTATTGAGCTACAAAAGGAAAAAGAGGCACACATGTATTTATTTTGCTATTACACTCATCCCATAGCTCCTATTAGATATATAGAGTAAATTAATAAAATATCATTTTATAAACTCCCACTCCATATGTTTTTCATCTGAACTTGGTCATCCCATAGTGATGGTGAGACTTAATATTTGTCATTAAAAAAATGGGCATCTAATTATTATTGTCAAATTAACTTTTGCGAAATTAATTGGTTGTATCAAATGATTACTCAAATGTACTCTCCAATTTTCTTTATCCTTGGAGAAACTATGACCTTCCTAACTAATCAACTCATCATAACTATCTTGACTTAGGATTACTTCTCTTAAACAATTTTAAGCACAATAATTGATTCCTTATCTTTTTAAACAAAAAGTTCTTACTTAACATTTACATTTAATTACGCCGATAGGCGTCTATCAGTGGTATTTTGGGGGGGATGGACTTTCTTGAGCGGATCATCAAGATCCAGCAAATCCCGCCAAGTGGATGCTCAAGATCTTCTGAATCGTCTGATCTTTTAACAGCCGGAGTGTTAGGAGATGACCAGAGTTGTTAGCCACCGACTAGGAGATGACTGCAGTCTTGTTAGCCGCCGACTGGGAGATGAATGCAGTTTCTTAGTGTTCGTGGCTGTAGAGGAGATAACCGTGGAGTAGCAACCGTCGCGGAGATACCTGGAAGCGTGGACGTGGCTGTGAAGGAGATAACCGTGGAGTAGCAACCATCGCGGAGATACCTGGAAGCGTGGAGGAGATACACGTAGAACAGTTTGTTAGCGGCCGCCGAGGAGTAGTTTCTTAGCCCGCAGAGGAGATACCTGAACAGTTTCACCGTCCTGAGCATTCGTAGTGAGATCGCTGGAGCATTGGAGCATTCTTCTGTGCATTCGCCGTCTTGGAGCATTCATCTGTGCATTCGCCATCTTGGAGCGCCTGTGCAGTAGAGGTAAGCTTCTGCTTTCGCTGGCCTGGTTGCTTTAATGCTGTGAACAATCAGATAATGCTAGGATTTCAGTTGCATGTCTGTATGTAGGCTATGAATAAGTGTAAGCTGTTTAGACGAATGTAGGCTATTAATTCTCAGTGCATCTACTGATTCAAAAACTGGGTGATTTAAAATTATTCGATTCAGAAAATTATGTAAACCAAATGTATCCAATGTGAGCCGTAGGTACGACTATTCCCATTGCAAATGGTAGTTTGAGTGCTGCGAAATAGATGAAACTTGAAAGACACAGTGAAACCCCTAATACAGTTTTCTAGCATTTTGGACTATTAAATGATATGCAGAAGCATAAAGATATAGAGTAAACGATATAAAGTAAGAGCAAACAATACAATTAGGTGTTTATCTAAAATAAACACCATAACATGATATACAGGAGCATATATAGATGGCATTAACCATAAAGCTCTTAAGGTATCCAAGATACGACACAGTTAAACCCCTAATACAGTTTTCTAGCATTTAGGACTATTTAATGATATACAGAAGCATAAAGATTTAGAGTAAACGATATAAAGTAAGAGCAAACAATACATTTAGGTGTTTATCTGAAATAAACACCATAACATGATATACAGAAGCATATATAGATGGCATTAAGCATAAAGCTCTCAAGGTATCCAAGATACGTTTCCACCTAGAAACACGATCTGCTCACAGTATACCATCCGGTGGATCTATCGGAACACCTTGGATCAGAGAGCTTAGAATGTTTCTACCATGAACATTCACTTACTGAAATCTCAAGAAAACAAATAGACAGTTTATTCCATCTTCTCTTTCGGCATCCATGCTATACTCCATAGCGAAATGACTGCCTCAGCATACGAGATGGTAACCAGCTCCCGCCCGTTAGTCTGGAAAACTTCCTCCATGACCTGCAAAAGAAAAAATAAAACATTAAAATTAGAGAAGCAAAGAAAAACATCACCGAAGTCATAAACAGATAACCTATCTTAGAAGAACTCACCGAAAGCTGTGAAGAGCAGCAGGTTGTCGTTCAACAATTTTTCACTCTTCTCTTTCTTTCTGCATCGATGCTATAAAAGATGGATGGTTTTCTCCCTAGGGTCGACCGCAAACCAAATATAAACGATGGAAGAACTCCACAACGAAATGAATGGCTCGGCAGATGGGTTTTCTCCTCTAAGCGAAAAGCCAGTCGAAAGGGTTCAATCTTTGAGGTTTCGTCCCCTACCAGATCGCATTAGATCTTGTAGCAGAGCTATCCGTGGATTTGGATGCGTCCAAATATATGTCCTCCATTGACAGATGAAAAGTTTGAAAGTGGTAAGCATCCCTGAGACAAAATGGTGAACACAGTAAATAGATCTCTGTGTTATATTTGAAAGTTGGAAAGCGGAGGGTAAGGAGTTGTAAACATGAGATGACAGGTGAATCAATGAGATCTCCCGTGGTGTAAGGCTGTAAACAACA